>CP139506.1:106440818-107040818 GCA_021014915.2 Artemisia tridentata subsp. tridentata | reverse complement strand
TTCACAGTATAACCCTCTTTTTAAAGAGTACCTAATGCAATTAAGCTTCTTCCTGACACTGGAACATACCTGACATCTTCAAGTATATAGCTTGAACCATCATGCAACTATATCTTCACCTTCACTGTCCCCTTGATAGTGCATGCCTTGTTATCACCTTACCGAGCCGAACCACCATCAATATCCTTGAAGTCATACAAGAAATCCCTCCTAGGTGTCATACGACCAGATCCACCTGAATCCATTACCAATTTAGTCATTTAATCATTCCCGACTACTACCAAATCTTCTACAAAGTAGGTGTTACCCTCGTCATCAGAAGAATCAGAATCTTGATCATGCTTACCCTTTCTAACGGACCCAGTTGACTTTTTCATTGGATAGTCTCTCTTCAGATGACCCTCTGAATGACATATAAAGCACTTGAGTTTTCCGGTTGTTGGTAACATCTAAAAACCAACATTTCCTTTTTCATTTCTGAAGTATGAAATTTTGTTGCAGCATGTTCTTAAACTTTATGATGGTACAAAGTGAACTAATCCAAAAATATAATACTTTTCAATCTTTCTTTTTTTTTCCTTACAACTTTACCTTAGGGCAATTACAATAACTAGTAACCGGATTCGTTTTAATTCGTATAACATGACGTTAGTTTGGTTATTCAGCTCTAGCCTTTTTGATCTTCCGGTTTTAGGATTTTGCAAGCCCAAAATTAAATTGTATAACACATCATTAAATGGGGTTAAGTATAACCATTAAACAAATTTATTAGCATTTAATAATTTTCTCCACGTCTTTGTAGTCATATTTTAACTATATTTTTCGATCACAATTGGTTGATATAAAAATTCAGATAGTGTAAATGACGTTTACAAATTTGACCCTTTTAACTTTTGTTTAAGCCGAAATCCAAATCATTTGAGGACCAAACTTTTTTTACATACCAAGGGACTAATCTCCACCCTCCATCTTTATTTGATCTAATGGATGAGATTAATCCCAACAATTTAAAAAACCCACTTTCATCTTTTTTTTTCAAATATTAATATCTTTCAAACCGTTAATCGTTAAGCGAAAAAAAATATGCCGTTACGACGAGCATTTAATTATCTTTCTATAGATAGGCAATTTGATATATTTTCGACAATTTTTATTTTTTTACGTTTTTTTTTCGTGACCGAAAAAATCATATATGATATATCATATATGATATTACATATCATATATGATATATATGATATATCATATATGATATTACATATCATATATGATATTATATGTAATATCATATATGATATATCATATATATCATATATGATATGTAATATCATATATGATTTTTTCGGCTACGAAAAAAAACGTGAAAAAAATGAATTTTTTTTTTGTCGAAAGTATATCAAAATGCCCGTCTATAGAAAGATAATTAAATGCTTGTCGCGATGGTGTAATTATTTTCGCTTAACGATTAACGGTTTAAGAGATATTTAAATTATAAAAAATGGGTGAAATATTAAATGCTTTTAATCTCAACCATTGATTTCTTTTTAGATGGATGGTGGGGATGAGTCCCTTGGTATGTGAGGAATGTTTGGTTTCTAAAATAACTCGACTCTTTAACTTTTGTTTAAGCCGAAATCCAAATACTTCGAACTTATTAGAAGCCAATTTTGCCAACTATTATTAGATCATGTTTTATAGCTTTTATTTAAAGTTTTTAAGTCTATGTAAAGCTTAATCTTTTTTTTTTTTTTTTTTTTTTTTTTTTAAGAAAAAGACTCAATCTTTCTCATACTATTGAGTCATGCGGAGTAGCTTTTATGAAAAATGAAGTAACTAGTTGAAAAAAAAAAGCTTTACAAAATACTTTTGAATGGAAGATTAGTCGTTTTCGTAGCTTATATAGTAGCTTTTTAGACATAAAACTTTATATTTTTTTTTCACTTGAGATGCTCTCAGTCATTTGATTTTAATGTTAAAGTGATAGTAAAAATTGTGAAAAAGAAAAGAAACCCATTTACCGTATGAATTTAACTATATTAGAGCTATTTCTTTCGGTTAAGACTAATTACATTATTTTGTCTGTATAACAAAATTTACAGTTTTTGGTTTGCCACGGTCTTGATATGTTCATCTTTTTCCTTTCTTGCGGTTTTTAACCAAAGCATGAGTAGCATTTTTTTTTAGAAAAACATGTCCCTCTTTTTAAGGTCACTTTTGTTCACTCTGAGTGGGTGTTTGGTGTGTGTTTTTTCCATTGTTTGGTAGTAATAATAATTACGAGCAGGTAATAAAGTACAATTATTTGTTTCACCAACCAAAAAAAAAAACATTCACATTTGTCGCATAGGGCAGTTTATCTGGACGCCTGTAGGGGTATGCAATCATTGTACGCATCGGGCAATTATATTGTGTGTTTCGCGGTTTATACGTTTGACTTATAGAGGGGTATACATAGTGTCCCCCTTGCGGCATACACTACAAAAAACTAGTTGAATTTTCCACATTTTAAAGGCCAAATGACCACGTTTAAAAATGTGTAAAATTATTGAGTACACACTTTCTCATTTGTGGTAATAATTGGTGTGACAAATTTTTCCACACATATAAGTGTGGAGATATTATCCAAATTTTTATAGTTAAAAGTGTGGAAATATTTTTTGAACGTCCACGCCAAAAAGTGTGCCAAAATTGCAAAAAATGTTTATAATAAAAAATGTAAAAACATTTGTGACACATATAGCTTTATTTTAATTGTACACACTTATATGTGTGAATTATTTTTTTACAAATTTGTAACACATATAAATGTAGAAAAATTATTATCTATACAAAAAAAAGAGTCCATACCGTGGCAAAATAAGTGTGAAGAATAACACTATTTTTTGTAGTGATAACATTGTGTTCTCGAGTGTCATTTAATAAAGTAAATGAAAGAAAATGAAGTGAAACAGAAAAAGTTTTGTTCTCGACAGTGCCGTCTCTGAGTTTACGGAGGCCCTGTACAAAATTCAGTTTAATAACAAAAATGAGGCCTAAAATAGAAAGTAAATATTTTTCTAAAAGAGATAAAATGAGAAATAATCATTTTCAGTGTGCTTTGGCTAGCATTTTCAATGCAACTTCTTAAATCAAATACTTGTGATCACTTTTATAAAATATATATACATATCATATAAAAATTTTGAGGCCCCTATAATTTGGAAGCCCTGTGCGACAGCACACCTCGCACACCATCATATACGACTCTGGTTCTCGAGTATTACTTGATAAGGGAAAGAAAACGAAAATGACTGAATAAAAAAAGATGATCTAGTTGATTTAGAAATAAAATGTTTCATCTCAAAATTCAGCTAAAAATATTTATTTTTTATTTTTTACGTAGTTTTTTTTTTTTTTTTTTTTTTTTTTTTTTTTTTTTTTATTTTTTTTTGCTTATTAAAAAAACTTAAGAAATGAGCATAAATGAGTTTATTGTAAATCCAATTTGGTACAGTATTTTTTTTTTCTTTTTTTTGCTTCAGAAGCAACTCTGCATGTTTTATCTTTATTAGCAAAAAAAAAAAAAAAAAAAAAAAAAAAAAAACAAAACAAAAAAAATAAGTTTAAATATTTTAACCAACTTTTTGTCCATCTTGTTCAAGAAAGTGAAATAAGTAGATAACAATACTTTTCACTAATAAAATATAATTTTTACGTGTTAAGATCTTTTCTTATCGGTTGAAATACAAAATACACACTAATTTTTAAGACATCCTAAATAGCATTGAAGACACTTATTACGAGACGGAGTAAGTGTGTATATTTGTGTGTGTAGTAATAGCTATAAGCCCCATGCACGCACAGGGATTATACATGAATCAAAATTATTTTAAAATTTTAGTAGAACTTGGCACTGATTAATGTTATGTACATATGACATCACACATATGAATTTCAGAATATAAGTCTAATATTCTATTTAAATTAAATTTGTTTTGTGTGTACTTATAAGTCGTGCTTTCATTTTGATACTTATAATCTTGTGCATTTAAAGAATTTTGCTATTAAAATTAAATTATTTATTGTTGGGTCCTTCAGTACCCAAGAGTCGTTAAAACAGGATTTGAATACAAATTAAGCTAAGTGTTAATTAGACCGAAAACATTCTAAGTCACTGAGTGAACAGTCACTCAGTGAGTTACCTTCAAGATGCTCAGGACGAGTCTAAGAAGAAAGATTCACCACACAGTGAGGCGGTACTCACTGAAGTGTTACTTGAGACGAAGAAGAAGGTAATGGATCAGTGAGCGTTAGACAAGAGCTCACTGAACCCCAAGTCTCCTTAACAACAATAACTGAAGACTGAAGACATGAAGACGAAGACTGAAGAACAATGATGCCTGAAAGAAAGGCAGGACTGAGCGGAATGGTTTTAAGAAGATAAGAACAAGTCTTATCGGGGTCAGACAAACCATCCCTCAAGTGGCTAAAAGTCGAAGAAGTGTAAGGTCTGACACTCGAAGACTTTTTGGTGCAATCCTATTGGTTCTTGGAAATGACAACTACTGTTGTAGTTGTCAGACACGCTTCTTATTTGTTTATCTAGTTTTAATCTTCAGCACTCTTAACATGTTTGCCTATAAATAGCAAACGGATAGGAGAAAAGTGGGTTAGGTATTCTTGTGCAATTAAAGCTTAGACTTTCACAAATACCCCTTTTCTCCTACAAAGAGTAACGTAACCCTGAGATAGCTCAGTGGGTCGAATTGTTACCACTTAAGCATAGCTTAAGTTTAGATAGTAGACACCATACCTTGTCTATTCAATCCCAAGTGTATGTTCCGCAAAACACTTGGGTAATAGATTCTTTGATTCATTTCTAATAAGAATTTAAACGTTGAAAATACTTGTGTGTTTTTATATTTACGTTTCATTAACTTTAGAATTAATCAATACATTGTATTAGTCATAAACACAAATAGATTAACTTTCTAGTTAACTCTAAGCGTGTTAAGGGAACAACAAGTGGTATCAGAGCCTCTGGTTTATAAAATCTTTCAAAATTAACCAAGAGTGCTCAAGGTTTTTAAACCAAGATCCTACTATGACTGATGCAAATGTACCCCAGCTAGTCGACAAAAAGGGTGGAAGCTTTTCAGCTGTTGCCCCACGACTTGAAGCTGGTAAATTTAGCAAGTGGAAAAAGTGAATGCTTTGCTACTTGACTGGTATGGAACCATACTACATCTCTTGTGTCAAAGATGGTCCCTATGTCCCAAAGACTGCTGAAGGGCTAAACAAGCCTGAGGCTCAATGGACCATTGATGAGAGGAGGGTGGTCAATCAAGACCAACGCCTGAAAAGCATCATTATATCTTGTCTTCCTAACGATATAATGGAGTCAGTCATCAACTGTTCAACAGCCAAGCAAACTTGGGATGACTTGGTCAATAGCTTTGAGGGTCCCTCAGATACCAATGAAAACAGGGTCATGGACCTGAAACTTGAGTATAATACTTTTAGGGCAAAAGACTCTGAAAGTCTCTCTCAGACTTATACCAAATACAAGACTTTGATAAACGAACTATCAAATGATGGTGTAGTTTTGTCTAAGCATGAGACAAATGTTGGCTTTTTCAACAGTCTCCCTGAGAAGTGGCTAAACTTCTCACAAGGCCTGAGGAATGCTAATCACATTCAGACTCTTGAGCTCCCTGAGATCTATGGGAAGTTTGTCTATGAAGACAACTTAATCTCAAGGAGATACCCTGACTCAAAAGCTCTTGAGTCCAAAAAGGCCTTGACCTCCACACCCATATCAACTGCTTTTTATACTAATGGTGTTGTGCAGGACTTTCAAGAGGATTCTGAGGATGAAATTGATGAAAGGACTAGTGATGAGTACCTAAAAGATTTAAACTTGGAATTCCAAGAGAGGGAACTCCTTGCTAGTTCAAAACGTTTCATCAAAAGAAATCAGTCCAACTTTTCTAAAGCAAAAGCAAATGAAACCACTGAATTCTTTAAATGTGGTAAAAAGGGTCATTTTGCTAGGGACTGTTATTCTAAAACCATCTCAGAACCCTCTTACAAATTTTCAGGAAATAGTTCCTCAGGAACTAGCAAGTTTCAACCTAGAATGTTTCAGTCTACCCAACAACTTCAAAACAAGAGTCAAAAAGACTTTGAAGCAAAATATAGGAAAGCTAAGGCTAAACTTGCAATTCTTGAAACTAATCCCTTTATGTCTCAGGCTGCTCAAACATCCAAACCTGTTCAGACAAAGAACAAAGTTTTAGTGGCTGAAGCTTATGATTGGGATGAAGAAGAGGTCTCCTCAGATGAGGAAATTAGAGTGAGTGCACTGATGGCACTCTCTGAAGGTGATCAGGTGGCTGTTGGGAAAAGCCATGCAATTAATGGAGAGTGGGTAAACATCACCATGAAGAAGGTAAACACTTTACTTTCTATGGATGATGATTCTGATTGGCAGTCTTACATGAATTATATTTGTGTAGATCTTAAATTTGTTGAGGAACAAAGGCTTAACCTGTTTTCAAAATATAACAACATAGTGTCAGAATTGAATAAATGTAGAGATGAATTGCTTGTACTGAAGCAAGCCAAATTAGAAACAATTACTCTACAAATTCAGAACACTGAAATTTTGAAACAAAACCTAGCCCTACAAACTGAACTTAACAAAGAAAAGGCTGTCATCCAAGGCTGGACAAAAAAGAACCCCAAGGTCTTTGATACTGTGGGTTTAATCCCTAGGAAAACAATAGAAATTGACCATCTCATGGTTAACCCCTATGTGAGTCCCAGTGAATTGACCTTTGTTCCAGCTGGCATATCATTTGAGCAAGAAATGCTACCCAAGTCAAATGACTGGATTATCAGGGACAACCCAGTCAGTAAGTTACCAAACTTTGAGACTGGAAAGATCTTGCTTCCTGAAAGTCAGGCCTTGAAAAATATGATTGGACTCTCTGACCAACTCAGTAGTACTGAGTTAGTAAGTGAGCCTGAATCAGATTTATATCCACCACTCCCTCCACTGAATACCCTTCAGGGTGCTGCACCAAACTTAGGCCTCCCACCAATGGTCTACTCCCAACACTCTCCAAAGGAGAGGTCAGGAATGAGAAAAACAATCCTGAAAAGACCAACCCTTGAAGTCTCAGTAAGTACTGATGACTCATCAACTTCAGTCCCTTCTGAAGTAATAACCCAAAGCCCTGACTCAAAATTTGATCAGTTGGCTGAAATGGTCAGGAAGCTGAGTGAGAAGATTGCATCTTCTGAGAAACCTTCTCAATCCAAGAAGAAGGAACAAAAACCAGCTTCCTCAAGCACCAAACCCAAACCCTCAAAACCCCTGAAAAGATGTGAGCTGTGTAACTATACCAATCATTTCACTGATGATTGCTATAGAATTCTTTACTGCATGATTTGCAAAAAGGATGATCACAGGACCTCTGATCACAAAACACACTCAGTCACATCAAATATGTCAGGCTTTAAGGCTTAGTCTTTAAACTACCCTTCTGATTCTAAACAGAAACAAAAGGCCAAGCCTTTTGCACCTTGTCCCTACTGTGGGTTCAATGACCACCATCCTAAGGATTGTCAAATTGACAATTGTTGTGAAAATAGTGGAGGTCCCACTCATGACACCTCAGGACGGGATAAGGTCATTCAGGCCAGAAGAGGTATGACAATTTCAGCATCTCAGTCTACTGAGTCTACATCTCCAACCAAATGCATAATTTGTGGTAGCTCAGTCCACTCCTCCACTGACCATAAATCAATTGTAAATGTTAAAAAGACCCCAAAGCTAAGCCCTCCAAGAAAGTGGAGTCCTAGAAAGAACTAACCCAGTTTACTATTTGTGCAGAAACATGCCAGGATCCTGTTTGGCATCTAGATAGTGGATGTTCAAGGAGCATGACTGGTGTGAAGGAGTATCTGCACAAGTATGTTGATGAATCAGGACCCAAAGTGATATTTGCAGATAACTCATCATGTCTCACTGAAGGTTATGGTTCAGTAAACTGCAATGGTATAGTCTTTACTAGGATAGCTTATGTAAATGGTCTGAAATACAATTTGATCAGTGTCAGTCAACTATGTGATGCTAAATACATAGTTCAGTTTGATGATAAACAAGGAATCATCTTCAATGCTAATAAGGAAGTTGTCCTTATTGCACCAAGAAGACATGATGTTTATGTGTTGGACATGTCCAGTCTGACTCAGAATGGAACTTGTCTCTTTACCAAGGCCACTGATACTCTCAACTGGCTTTGGCATAAGAGACTCTCCCACCTGAACTTCAAAAACATAAACAACCTTGTGAAACAAAACAAGGTCCTTGGCTTACCATCTCTTGTGTTTTCAAAGGATAAACCATGCTCAGCTTGTGAAAAAGGTAAACATCACAGAGCATCCTTTAAAACCAAAACCAACTTTTCTATCAGGAACTGCCTACATCTTCTCCATATGGATCTATTTGGACCAATCAGTCCTAGATCCATTAACCATGAGAAGTATACTCTGGTAATTGTGGATGAGTACTCAAGATACACTTGGGTATACTTCCTGATCAAAAAGAGTCAGGCAGCTGAAACAATTATGTCCTTTTTCAGGAATATTGAAAATCAAAATGACATCAAAGTCAAATAGATTAGAACTGACAATGGAACAGAGTTCAAAAATTATGAACTTGAATATTTCTGTGATGAGAAAGGGATTTCCCAAAAATTTTCCTCACCTTACACACCTGAACAAAATGGTGTGGCTGAAAGGAAGAATAGAACCCTCATTGAAGCAGCCAGGACAATGCTAAATGGATCAGTCCTTTCCAAACACTTCTGGACTGAAGCAGTAAATACTGCCTGTTACACACAAAACAATCCATCATTGTTAAGAGACATAGCAAAACTCCTTATGAGTTATTCAAGGGAAGGATCCCTGACATCAGCTACTTTCATGTCTTTGGGTGTCCTGTGTTTATTCATAATCACAAGGATCACTTAGGAAAATTTGATGCCAAAGCTGATGATGGATACTTCCTTGGATACACCCTTGTCTCAAAGGCCTTCAGGGTGTTCAACACTAGGAGACAGCATACTGA
This sequence comes from Artemisia tridentata subsp. tridentata, assembly GCA_021014915.2. Lineage (NCBI taxonomy): Eukaryota > Viridiplantae > Streptophyta > Magnoliopsida > Asterales > Asteraceae > Artemisia > Artemisia tridentata. The sequence continues at coordinate 107,031,700 of CP139506.1, read as the reverse complement.
GGAAACATTTCATGTTACCTTTGATGAGAGCACTAATGCTATCAGTGTCTCTAACAACTCAGTGGAAGAGATAGGTATTGATGAATCATCAAGATATCCTCCTGATGAACATCATCCTGAAAATGGTCCTTCCACTCAGTACCAAGCAAATGCTGACATCTCCTATTACATCATTCCCCACAACCTTCCTTACCTAACCATCACTGAGTTTGTTGAAGCACAAAGAAGTACTGATGAAATCATTCAGACTGAACAAAATACTCAGGAACCAAACAATCACAGTGATGAGTCTACCCACTCAGACACTCAAGATGCTGAAGATCATCATGTGACTGATCCTGATCCTACCCATCAGGCCTCAAGTTCTAGTCAGTATCCTAGACCTCAGGACAGCTGGACTAGGTCTCAGGATATAGAACTTGTCATTATAATTGGCGAGCCTACTGAAGGCATGCTCACAAGAAGCATGGCTGCACAACTGAGAGCAGCCTCAGACAATGAATGCCTATTTGTGGACTTCATCTCCACAATTGAACCCAAAAGTGTCAAGGAAGCACTTAATCACCCAAGTTGGGTTCAGGCCATGCATGATGAACTGGAATAATTTGACAGAAACAAGGTAATGACCTTGGTCAAGTGTCCTGAAGATGTTTCAGTCATTGGCATGAAATGGGTATTCAAAAACAAATCTGATGAAAATGGCATAGTCATTAAAAACAAAGCCAGACTTGTAGCCAAATGCTATAATCAACAAGAAGGCATTGACTATGAAGAAACATTTGCACGAGTAGCAAGGATGGAAGCCATCAGGATCTTCCTTGCTTTTGCTACATACATGAACTTCAAGGTGTACCAAATGGATGTTAAAAGTGCATTCTTAAATGGTTTACTGAAAGAAGAAGTTTATGTTCAGCAACCTTCTGGATTTGAAAGCCATGAGTTTCCTGACTATGTCTGCAAGCTTAACAAAGCCCTTTATGGACTGAAACTATAGGAGATGTAATAATAAAATAACATATCAAATATATATATAAACGCAGCGGAATACATCACCAACAAGGATCCATATAGCCATATGATCAATCAAATGAATTAAACAAACAAGTTATACCTTTGTAGCGTGATCCGGGAGTCACCACCAATCCCTATGTGTCGAATGGAATAAGAACCACAAGTGACCAAAGGAGATCACCTCTATGATGTGTCCACACTACACTTCACCGTATGCCAATGGATGCTAGTCCTTCACTACCGTAACCTTGCTAATCTCCTTTGAATAAACAAGATACAAAGAAGAGATGGAAAAAACCAAAACCCTAGGTTTGGTTTTGTTTTGTGTCGTACAAAAATTAGAGGAGAGAGGGAGAGTTTATTTTTGTTAGTTGTTCTAATTATTAGGAGGAGATTACTCCATATAATTCCCAAATTCAAAAACCAAACTTCCCTTGGAAGTCTCCTCAAGGCGGCCACCCAATGGGCTCAAATGGGCTTCCCATTTGTTTTCCAAGTCCAATAGATTAAGTCCATTACTTAGTCATTAGAAGCCCAATAGCGGTTCCTAGTTACTTACGGTTATTTATATATCGTAAATACAATAAACACGATATATAATGTGGCACCTCAGTTTATATGTGTGTGACCCCATAGGCTCACATATGTCTAGCCATATAATTAGTAATTATGACACGAGCATACTCCAACAGCTCCCACTTGCGACGTCATAATAATCAAGTAATTATACAAGCAATGGTTAGCGTCTAGCAACACGCCAATGCCCCTAGAAATATGTGAGGTTAGTTTCTTAAACGTCTCATTTTAGATGGTTTATATGTCATCTATCCTTTTTGTTACAGATACCGTGTTGAACATTAGACATGGATCAAATGTCATTCTAATAGTTCAAATATTATGTTTCTCGATATAGATATTGAACAAGATTACCAAGTGGGTTAAGATTCATCTTAATCTCATTTGGGTATGGCCATACAAACATCTGTCCAATTCATCGAGGGGCCCAATAGTATCTAACTCCATAACATGTGGAGGAACAAATCCCGTTTTGACTACACGTGTCATTCACATGCTTCATATCACTCCTGATAATGGCTTTTATAACTACCTTATTTAGGACAGTGTTTAACCATATCAAGGAATGAAATTCCACACATGCAAGACCTGCTTGCATCTCAAGTCTAAGGATAAGAGACATAACCACTTGCGAGATTCACTATTGACGACGATCCATGTAGTGAAACTCGTAGGTTGGGTCAATCCAATGTTCATCACAATGAACAACATGTGAGTTTGGCAAATAAATCACCAACACGCTCACATTTGCCTTAATTTGATGATACTCCCGTATCGTCAACCGACAATGGACAATTTTAGAATAAATAAATTATTCATGGATTAAACATGCAAATATAGAACACAGTAGTATAAATGAAGACGATCATACCAGGTATATCAATTCATTGTATGATACGACTGCTTACAGTTCCATTATCAAAATACTAAAACAGATATGCTTACAGTCCCACCATGATCAAATTATGTTGTACAAGACAACAAGTAGTCATCCGAGTAAACTTTTAGAATACTTGTTTCAAAACTCATGAAAGGTTTGAATGATGATTGTCCTTTGTATGTGTGCATTCAAGTACAAGACGAGTATTGCAACAATACATTCCATAGGGTGTTTGAAGCCAGCAAAACACCTACATTAGACAGTCATCTGAACAGTTTCTCAAACTGTAAAGTATTCTTATTCTTTTAATGTATAACGCATTAATGCTCTCAGTCGAGCACATCTAGTCAGCAATGTCATCATTCATGATGGCATCCTACCACGACTAGGGTTGAGTATCATCTCAGTTAAATAAGCATCAGCGTATGCAAACAAAACAGAGTTCCTCAAATATCCGTAAACGTTTGAACGTATCTTTGGTCCTTCGTAGGTCCATTATAATGCTCGTTTAACAATTATCTAATGACGTTCACTTAGATATTTGTTGTTATCAACTCATCTTGCATTCATGCAAATGATAAATATAGCCCAATGCGTAATATGACTTACATGATGAATCCTTTAGTCGAACTTAAGATTTCCATTCATGTGTTCAATCTCATCAAGTGAGACTGATCATTGAGACTCCCCTCAATAATATGTCATATTGTGTTTAGACTTAATAACCGCTTATGTTTATTCTAATAAACATATATATAACAAGGTTGTATGTCTTATTTTATAAATCCCTCAAGAGAAACTTCATTCCAAGCTAAGGATTAAAGTCTAGCTTAGATGGAATATTGTTTCTAATATGTTAATGACATATGAGATTTAAGAAAATAAATACAGTGCTCCAACTTGCTCTTAGTGTACTTAGGAGTAATCTTATTAATCAAAATCAAATTAATGATTTTATAATTAACTCAAGATCTTTGCTCCTAGATGCATGATCTAATCCACACATGGATTATTTTATCTTGTATACATAATAAAGATTATATGGATTCATAAACCCTTTTGATTACTCATTGTCCTCGCAAAAGGTAATCAACAGGAAAAGTGTTTTGATATCCTATTGTCATATTTCATTTATATGAAAACAGGTATGACATTAAATCATCTTTATACATTCAGTGTTTGTAGATAGGAAGATTTAATCATAGTCAATTTCTTTAGTACGAGTAAACTCCTTTTACTACGCGTGCATTAAATGTGTGTACAAGTTTGTCCTTTTGAGTCTTCTCATCAAGAAACTCATTCTTAACCTCACAATCTAACTGATTGGTAAGAGATCAATCAAACTCCATGAGTGATTGTCTTTCAAGGACTGCATCTTAACATTCATAGTTTGAGTTATTCATCAGATTCAAGATCTGATAATGCATCTCTATAGTTAGCAGGTTCACTATGATCCTCTAACTTATATCCCTTAGCATTGATATAAAACTATATCATTCAGGTGCAATAGGAATCCTTGCGGATTTATGAATGAGAGATATCATTCTACGGTTTAACATATGCATGTTCAACTTTAGTATGACATTAGCAAGTGTACTCAGAAGGTTGCTTTTGAATAACTTCATGGTCTAAAGGTGCTCCCACTTGCTTTTGTATGTAGAGACTAATCTCTAGATACTCAGCATCTTGAGTAACAATAAATTGTTTCCAAGTGAGACATCCTAAATACATCGTTAGTTCTTGACTCTAGTTTGTTAATTACTTACTCTTAGGTAGTTAACAAATTCAGAGCTTCAATCAAGACATAATGAGATTCATCCCATGCCATAATACAATGGTGTCTTAAATTCCTTCTGGGTTGGAATCATATTGAGTGTACACATGGCACATCCAATTTTCTAACCTTGATAGCTTTGGAGGTAAAACAGTTTATGTCATCAAAGATCAAACAATATTAATAGAGTTTGATTTTCCATGATGGACATACCATAATAGTTGTGGTATTCCATGAGGACTGATGTTGTGAGAATATCACACAACTCATTAGATGAACTTATACTTTTGGCTTACATATCTGCCAACCAGGTCAAACCAGATGGCATCAATAATAATCTCAGTCTACTGCATACTTTACTTCATGTGCATGTTTTGACTAGAAAACATAAACATTTAATATTATACGTCGTAAGTGTACATGTCTTAACAAAAAGACATAACAAATCAACGTCTTACTTTACGTTTTTTGTCTTTTAACAATTAACGAAATTGATGTTTGTGTCTTTACAAGAGACCTAAACATATTCAACTAAAGTAATTACGAGCGCCGACACTTGGCCTCAATAGTAAATTCAAGTTAATTTCATACTTCATGATTATGACTTTACAAGAAAACATAATCATATTTACTAAACAATTCAGTGAATATGTTGAAGTAGCTTTTCATGTTATCTTGATATTTGTTCTAATTAGGGCAACATACATTTTATGTGTAGAAGTCCTAGTAGAATTTTATTTTCTTACCTTGCAGTCAAGAAAAACTATTAGTCATATTGTTATATGTTGTACCTTGCACACAATTAAGATTTCTCCCACTTGTGCGTGGCACAACATCATGAGAGCAATATGACAATGTCTAAGATAACATATGATTTTTAGTCAAAATCAAATATAGATATGTAGAACTTTATCGTTTTAATAATGAATCATGCATAACAATTTTATAGATAACATTTCAGGAAGCAACATCAGGAACGCGACAAGTTATCTTATAAAATTTATGCAATGGTTCTTATATAAACTATGATGCTTAACATGTGGAAAGTAATGTATTATTTCAAGACAATCTGGAAATAAGATGGGCAACTTGCAAGGTAATAAAGCTTACAGCTCCCACTGGATTAGACAACATTACATGTGTTTCGTCACCAGTAATATAATCACGTAGCTCCCACTGGGTTAGACAACATTACATGTGTTTCATCACCAGTGGAGAGTGAGTGGCGATTGGATACTTTCCATCTTTCTTTGGATATCTACACATTATTGCTAATGTGAGTCACTTTGACTAGTAAACATGTACTTAGGTATTCAAGAAAGTGCATCAAGTTCTAACATATAGATGATGGGCTAGCCATCATTGCTATTTTAACTTGAAAATAGGCATGCATTTCCTCCATAATTGGTCTACTTTACCACAAGGGTATGTAGGACCTTAGTAGGCTTATTGGGTTAAGACAAATTGCTAGGTAATCATGCTAGTAATTGCCTTTACCTCTTTGCGGTTTATTGATATTTCCGTCTTCTAATTAAACTCATTTTAGTTTGGTAGCTATAGAAAACGTGTTCTCTAGTTATCCAAATATCTTATATTTCTTCAATGTTTCAAAACCGAAATTAGGGTTATAAAACAATCTTGAAAGAATAAGATGTGTAACCATACTTAACCGTTTTGACTTTTACAAGACATCACGATTTCTAGAGTAGGTGTTCTTTGAGTTTTATTAGAATTAGGAAAATTCAAATATTCCTATTATGGCTTTTCCTCATAAAGAAAAAGGATAGGAATAAGTCTCTTTCTTACAAGGAAAGATCGACTTAGTTCGTCCTTTTAACAAGAAAAGAACAAACTCTTGTTTACGGCTTGTGTTAAATTAATACATTAATTGAATTTACAAAGTTCATTTTTAGTATTTTCGATTATTATCCTTTTATAAATTAACTACCCCATGTTTAGAATTTTAAAACAATTAATTTACGAAAAGGCTAAGATCCACATTGTGCTTCTACTATCATATCAGTTGATCTGCTAGCAATAGTAGATTCAATTGGTAGGCGACGATCACCAATTGTATTACATGTACAACTCTTAGATCCTTATGGGACTCATGGAATCTAGTGTCAAACAACTAGTGTCAGGTAGGCATGTTTAGTCCCATCTTTGCCTCGGGTCAGGGTCTGACCGCTGAACTCGATTAAGTCATCCAATTTGAAAACGTGTGAGAATAATCCTAGGTCTGACGCATAGAGAATAGTCACCTTGGGTTACAATTCGACCTAGGTCTGACCATAGCCAAAAGGTAATTGCAAGTGTTCTCATAATTGGACGGCATGACTTAAATTTTGACGGGTAAAGTGTTTTGATGTGGATCAAAAACGTGTACGAAAGAAGCATGCATTCATTCTTCGTAGCACAAGTTAAAAACTTTTCTTAACTTAAGTCTAATCATTGTTTTAATTTATGCGTGTCAAGTTGTCCATTTTCAAGACTAATATAAATCCTAAGTGGATTATAATTAAGTTTGGACAAAACAATAAATAAATAAATAAACAACCTTAACTAGTTTAAGTGTTATTTAGAAAACAATGATTTTAAGTTTCAAATCAAATTTAAACTTAGTTAAACTAAATCATAAGACTTAGTTCAAAAATGGTTTGTATTTCGTTTCAAGTTTTAAGAAAACATTTTCCGTTTTACATATAGTCACAACATATATAAAACAACCAAACAAACACACAACCACAATATGCAAAGCCTCAACCGATGAAAATCCTATGCTTGGTCTCGTGAGCCATCACAAGAACCAAGAGTCAACTAGGGACATAAGCACAACCACACGGAGGGCTCCCACTTGCCCCAAGACAATCATGGGCAAGTAAAGGCCCAAAATGCACATGAAAACATGATTCTGTCAGCCCAGTTTTTCTGTCTTTGGAGGCCTAAACGGCCTAGAAGATGACCTCCTCATGCTTCGGCCCAGTTGACAAAGTTGTAGGCCTATGTCTTATGAACCTGCACAAAAAAATTTAGCCCAAAATACCTTACCAATCTCCTGGAAATCGCGTTTTCCCATCAGGTCTCCAGCAGCTACTTTTGGTCCAAAATCCTTCATTCTTTTGCCATTTGATTCCAAGCTTTCGGTTACATGATATAAAAAGTAAAGTACTTCTAATCTACTTTCTATCCACTGTAAAAATTCCCAAACAATGGCAAAACCAAAATGAAATACATTGCAAAAGTGCCGAAACAATGGCAAACCCCAAAAACAAACAAAACAACCAACAATCACAACATCACAATGCATAAGTAGTCTAGGTTTTCATCGGCTTTGCATATACACATAATAATACAATAAAATTATGATCATAACAAGGTGTTGGCTAACTCCATGGGCAAACATGCATGTATTTTCCATGGAAACAAAATAAATAACAAGAAATAAATTTTTAGCCAACGAAATCGAAGAAATAATTAACAAGAATTAAAACCCCGATTGGTACGCGTATCAAATGGCCATAGGTTCAAAACCCACTGATATTAGGAACTTCTTAACATCATATTTCCACAAAAAAATAAGCCTCATGGGCTGATTTGAAATCGGGTTACAAATCTTTAAAAAAAACGCGTTTTAGGCCATTTTACGGGTACCAAACAAATAAACAATTAATGTATGCATAACAAATGGCCATAGGATCAAAAATTCCAGATTATTAGACCCCATATGGGTCGACATATATTCAAAAAATAAGCCACCGAGGCTGTTTTGAAATTAAACCTTTAAATCCATTAAAAACACGCGTTTTTTAGCCATTTTTACGCATACTTGATGATCATATGACATCATATGATGGCTCGTGATACCACTATAGGAGATGTAATAATAAAATAACATATCAAATATATATATAAACGCAGCGGAATACATCACCAACAAGGATCCATATAGCCATATGATCAATCAAATGAATTAAACAAACAAGTTATACCTTTGTAGCGTGATCCGGGAGTCACCACCAATCCCTATGTGTCGAAGGGAATAAGAACCACAAGTGACCAAAGGAGATCACCTCTATGATGTGTCCACACTACACTTCACCGTATGCCAATGGATGCTAGTCCTTCACCACCATAACCTTGCTAATCTCCTTTGAATAAACAAGATACAAAGAAGAGATGGAAAAAACCAAAACCCTAGGTTTGGTTTTGTTTTGTGCCGTACAAAAATTAGAGGAGAGAGGGAGAGTTTATTTTTGTTAGTTGTTCTAATTATTAGGAGGAGATTACTCCATATAATTCCCAAATTCAAAAACCAAACTTCCCTTGGAAGTCTCCTCAAGGCCGGCCACCCAATGGGCTCAAATGGGCTTCCCATTTGTTTTCCAAGTCCAATAGATTAAGTCAATTACTTAGTCATTAGAAGCCCAATAGCGGTTCCTAGTTACTTACGGTTATTTATATATCGTAAATACAATAAACACGATATATAATGTGGCACCTCAGTGTATATTTGTGTGACCCCATAGGCTCACATATGTCTAGCCATATAATTAGTAATTATGACACGAGCATACTCCAACAGAAACAAGCTCCTAGGGCATGGTATGAAATCTTTCAGCCTTCCTGATCCAAAATAAATTTGTGAGAGGCAAGATAGACAACACACTGTTTATCTACAAGACAAATAATGATGTCATACTTGTACAAGTGTATGTTGATGACATCATCTTTGGCTCAAAAAGTTTTAAACTTTGCAAAAACAGTTTGAAAAACTTATGGCAAAGAAATTTGAAATGAGCGTGATGGGAGAACTGACCTACTTCCTTGGTCTGCAAATCAAGTATACTGATAAAGGAACCTCTATCAGTCAAGAGAAGTATGTCAGAAGCCTACTAAAGAAGTATGAGCTCAGTGACTTTGCCACAGTCAAGACTCCTATGGTACCCCCGAATAACCTTGGTCCTGATCTTACTGGAAAACCAGTGAATCAAATTCTTTTTAGAGGAATGATAGGATCACTGATGTATCTACTTGCATCAAGGCCTGATATCCAATTCTCAGTCTGTTTATGTGCCAGATATCAATCTGACCCAAGAGAATCTCATATCACTGCTGTGAAAAGGATATTCGGGTACCTGAAAGGTACTCCAAGCCTTGGATTATACAATCCAAAATGTCCAGGCCTTGATCTTAAAGGATACTCAGACTCTGACTATGCTGGATGCAACATGGACAGAAAAAGCACCTCTGGCTCCTGCCAAATTCTTGGTGGAAAACTAGTCTGTTGGAGTGCTAAGAAGCAACAGTCAGTTGCCATGTCCTCAGCTGAAGCTGAATATGTTGCAGCAGCAAGTTTGTTGTGCAAATGTACTCTGGATGAAAAGTCAACTCAGTGACTATGGAATTCAGTACAAGATGGTTCCCATCTTTTGTGATAACACAAGTGCAATTGCCATCTTAAACAACCCTGTTCTTCATCAGAGAACAAAACACATTGATATTAGATATCATTTCTTCAGGGACCATATCATGAATGGTGACATAGAATTACACTTCATTCCTACTGAATATCAACTAGCTGATATATTCACCAAGCCATTGGATGAACCAACTTTTACAAGACTGAAAGCTGAACTAGGTATGTTGGTTATTGAGAATCAGTCCACTGATTGATTTCATCCAAAATAAGTGTAAATTCTGAAAACACAGGTCCCTGACTCAATGTGTACTTCAGTGAAAAGGATCACTGAGTCTCAGGAACTAAACCCAAGTTCCTGAAATCTTGGACTTCAGGAACTAAACCCAAGTTCCTGAACCCTTGAACCTCAGGAATTAAACCCAAATTCCTGAACTCTAGAACCATCAGTGACTAAACCCAAGTCCTGACAAACAGGTTCACTGAATGAAAAGTCATTCAGGGCCCTCAAGAGACATTCAATACTAACTTAAATGCTCTAAGTATCTAGTTAGTAAATGTCCGAGGTTGGTAACTGAATTCTTATTTAATATAAGAATATTTGTTCTTTTGCCTTTCTGGCTTCCACCTCTGGGCCCCCACATTCCCACTAGGCATTAAATGCCTTTCCAATCACATAACAGATATGTGATGACTCAACTCTATAAATTACACTTTTGCAGAACTGCTCAACTGTTCACCTCGACTGTTGCGCCAAACCAGGGAAAGTGGAGTGGTGGCATTAAATGCGGATCCCAAAACGTTTTATTCAAAACGATTTTCAAAAATTCTTTTTGATAAATTAAATCCGCTTAATGCCCAAATTACCCTCCACCTCACTTCCCTATAAATACCCCAAACAAAGAAAACACACACACAGTTTTTAGAAATCTTAATCAAATACTGCCCATTTTTCTCTCAAAACAAATATTGTGTGTGTGTTCTTAGCTTTTAGAAACCCAGTCCATCTTTCAACCCAGACCTACCAAACGAAAAATGGCTTTTTCTAATGCTATCAAACTCGCCCCAAATATGGAATACACAATGGAGGGCGTAGACCTTACAAAAAACAACGTGGTAGGAAATTTTGCCTACCCCCAAAAGTTTTGGGCGTACAGGAATGTGGTTAAGTATCTACAAAACTGCTTCCTTGCTACGGCGTTTACAAAGACCCCCTCAGTCATATATCATGACTACCTGAGGGAATTTTGGTTCACTGCAGTGGCAACTAGCCCTGAGGACACCAAAGAGTCCATAATCACATTCACTATGATGAATGGGAGAAGGACCCTCTCCCTGGACTACTCAACTTTCATCAAGGCTACAGGCCTTAACTTCATTGAAAGTTTTGAGGCCAACCCCACTGACCAAGAGGTAAAGGCCGAACTGCTTTTACTTGGACCTCATGACCCTAAGAGGCCTGAGATGGCCGCAGGAGCTCTATTGGACAAAGCTCCAATAGTCAAAACTTGGTTTCACCCTGTCTGGAGGATTCTGATGACCTTTGTCATTCAGGTCCTTGGAGGCAATAAATCCTCCACGGAACAGTTGAATTCATCACAACAATTGATGGTATTCAGTCTCCTGGAGGGTAGAAAGATAGACATCAGAGGAATAATCTTCCGTGACCTCGTCGTCAAGCTCTCAGGAAAGTCTAGGCAAAGACACATGTCTTACCCTAGATTCATTTCCTGTGTGCTTCAGGACCTACTTGGCCCTGACTATGTTAGGCCTGACGTTGAAGGTTCAAAACCTAACGTCCTACACAAGGCCAACTATACTAGTGACATCACTGAGGTACAACCTGTAACACCCCGGTTTTCGATATACGCAGCGGAATACAAGTTTGGGGTGCTACTTCAAGTATCACAGTTATGAGAATAGAAAACGACTCGAAAAGAGATGTTTAAAATAAAATTGTTGTCATTCATTTATTTAAATCAGAGTTTACATATAGAGGTCCCAGCGGGAAGTTTCGAAATACGTTATAAAAGATACATTATTTGTTGAATGATAACAAAGTGGACACCCTTAAAAGAAAGTCCACAACCACTCCATGCCAAGTTTAGCCTTTTAATTACATGAGATAAAACATACTAAAAAGTCAACACAAAGGTTGAGTGAATCCATAGTGTTTAGAGTTATAATAAGTTTTGAACACAAGTTAAATAAAAGAAATCAGTTATATCACAATTCGGAATATTGCACTAAACCTCATGACACGCAATGCGTTGACAGTTTCCAGTCTCACTAACATATAAAAATAAAAGTGGTTTGCCCCCAAGATTAGATATCAAATATAATGCATCTGTCTAACCGGCTACCACAAAGATATCCATCTGATTAGTACAAATGGGTCGTCAGGCCAATAGATCTATTCACATATTCGCGCTCACCCAGCAGGTGACTAATGGTGCATGATACGAGGACTTTTAAATAATAAATAATAAATAGGGAACAGTTAACTTAGTGCAATAACAATCAGGAAAATACTTGTGTTCGGTTTGGTAGCATGTATCTCCCCACAAGTTTGGAAAACATATAAAGAAAAGTGGGACTACAAACTCACCTTGACAGTCTGGATGGAAAACAAAGTTATACAGAGTTGATAAACGTCTCCGGCACGCAACCTGGTTCGTTATGTTAAGTTTCAGTAATCGTTTCTGAATATATAAGTTTTATTATTCGTTCGTAACTTTTCGGTTTTCGATTAAATGTTAATTTGGGACAACATGAAGTCTCTTCAAAAGTTATAAGTTTTAATCTTATTTCTAATTTTTATGTTTTCATTCCGTCTGTTCGTTAAATATATTCCTCGTTTGTTTGTTAACGTAATTCGTTTATTAATCAAATAGAATTATATAATAATAAAAATAATATAATAATAATAATAATAATAAATAATATAATATAATAAATAATAATAATAATAATATAATAATAATAATAATATAATAATAATAATAATAATAATAATAATAATAATAATATGGATATTGACCTTTTGAGTAACCCAAGCGAGGTCGCTGCCCCCAAACTCATGAAGAAATTGGCAGATATATATTTCGATCGGGTTACCCAAACTGTTGAATCTACATTCCATCTATCTCCTCGACAGATGGCGTTATGGAGCTCACTAAAGGAGGATCATACTTCAGATTGGCTTAGGGTGGCTCCAATATCGGGATTGGGACAAACTATGAATGCCCGAACATACCGTTGTGTGTTGTGCTATCGGCTGGGTGTTCCTCTTTTCACTGTTCAGGTACCTTGTTCAGCCTGTTCTAGGGTTTTTACTGGAGATATTTATGGGGATCATGCTGTTTCGTGTGCGGGTATTGTTGGCATTAAACATCGGCATAACATTGTGCGTGATGTTCTTGTTGATATATGTTCTCGGTCCGGAATTTCAGCTCGTAAGGAGGTGGATATTGGGCTTTATGGAGATAGGGACAGATCTTTACGCCCAGCAGATATATTACTTTACTCTTGGGATGGTGGGCTTGATGTATGTGTTGATCTTACGGGATCGTCACCCTTGACGCAATCTGGTATGATTGATTTTATGCCAGGTCGTGCGGTTATTGAAGCCGCACAACGTAAACGTGTCAAGTACGAGGCTAAATGCGTGGAAATCGGATATGGGTTCCTCCCCTTTTCATTCTCCTCTTTTGGAGAACTTGAGAAAGATGCAGTAAACCTTCTAAAGCGTATTCGACGATTCTCTTTGACTCAAGACATTGGAGCACGGGCTGCGGTTCATATTTTTAATAGGATTAGTTTTTCTATTGCTAGAGGTGTGGGGGCCCAGTTGGTTTCTCGGCTCCCCACTAATTTCTTGTAAAATCCTATAAATTTTTAATAAAAGTGTTGGTTATAAAAAAAAAAATAATAATAATAATAAGATGTTACGCTTGTTCCCCTATAGTTTCACATATTGACAAATTTATACCTTGAACTTTCGTAAAATGACAATTTTTACCCTTCAACTTTTATAAAATTACAACTTTTACCCCTCAACTTTGGTCAAATGACAGTTTCTACCCTATAGTTTCAAAAGTGACAGTTTTTACCCCTGAGTTGCAAGTCGACAGCAGACTAGGTCCTTGTTATAATTCTATTTAGAGTTTTGACAGAAAATACCCTTGAGACTCCCAAATCGTTACACCCGACGTCCTTATTTATTCAAAACGCGCTTTAAAAATTCGGGAAAGACATGACTCGTTATGATCTTTTTTTATAAATGTTATAATAAGTTAATAAACAGCTTATTCATAGCTTATGGGTATTTATTTCAAATTTTATTAATCTTGTAAATATTTATTTAGTACGTAATAAATAGTTTGCGACCAACAATCTTTGGACACGAATAAAAGCGAGGCGAGGGCATGGTTTTTCATTATTCTTTTTCCTACATGAAGCTAGCTAGGTGGTCTCGTTACTGGCCAAGTTTCATAATTTTTGAAGATTGTTTGGGCATCGAAATAAATTCTCAAAGTTGGGTTGCTGGAACAAAATTCTGAAAAGAATATCAGTTTTGGTTTTTGATTTAGCGATAGGGCAGGTTTTTGGATTTGAATAACTTTATGATAACTTGATTTTTTTACGAGATTCTTCTTCCTAAAACTAGTTAGCTAGGTGGTCTATAACTTGGCAAAAATTCAGAATTTATGAAGGTCTTTTAGTGGTCGAGTTTTAGGTCCAAAGTTGGCGACTTAAGGCTGTTACTCGACAAGATTCTTAAAAAAAATAAGACTTGGGTTTTTCAGCTAGCGATAGAGCAGTAATTGAGACCCAATAACTTTGTGACTGTTAAATCTTTTTACAACGTTCTTCTTTCTAAAATTAGCTAGCTAGGTAATCTTTAATAGGGCAAAAGTTTGGAATTTATTGAGTTCATTTAAGGGTCGATTACCAGGTTCAAAGTTGGGCGTTTGGACTGCTTCTCGACAGAAACCAGAAAAGAGAAAACAAAATGGGTTTTCGATATTTAAGGTTTCTAACTAACTTTTAACACATGATATGATGTTATTAAGTATATTAAACTTATTTCTAACATGTTTATCATTTCTCGATTTGTTTTTACAAAATTTTCATATATATAGGGCGCGTTTGGTTTCTGTTCGAACAGGAAAGAAAGAAAATAAATGATACACTAGTTTTTTATTATAGCTTTTATTAGAGATTATGTAGGAATGTTTTTAGAGATATTTAAAGTATATAAAAGTATTGAACAAAGGCAAAGTATTCTTACTTGAGTTTCTATCTGATTATGGTTATATATGTGGCGAAATGGTATAGATTTGGATCACCAAGAGTTCTACTCCTTGTAAGCCTTCCTAGAATTCTTCGTTTAGCTTATATTAGGGCTGTTGATCAATGATGAAAGGAGATAGGGGCAGTTTTTGGTGGTGGTCGATTTAGGGTTGGATGATTTTGGTAAGTTTAGTTTGTTATTTATAGGAAGGGATGAATTAGGGTTTTTAAAAGGGACAAATCACCTTGTTATGGTGAGGAGGGGACATGAAGGATGTGGCTTATGGATTTGAGAACAAGTGGATGGAGGGGGAAAGTGTGTCGTGTAGGGTTTATATGGAGGTGATGTGTTTTAGTTTTAAACCAAGCAAACTAACTACTTGGTGAAGACAAGATGATGTGGAGGAGGAGGCATATATTGTAGGTTCTTATTTTGAAATTAGTTTGGTTATATTCTAATTAGGGATTTCGAAATAGGGATATGAGATTTGGACCGAATAAGCTTAAGGGAGTTTGTTAATACAAATATAGTCCCAAAAACGTTATTTATATTTTTCGACCTTTACTTAGTTTTGTTAATGACAATTACAAGGTATATCTTTTAGCAAATTATAAATACTAGCTTAAGTCTCATTAATACACATTTTACATTTTGCAAGATAACTTAGAATTACAATTTTACACTTTTACAAACTTATTTCCTTAAAAGGAAACTTTATTTTTAAAGTTACACCATGACATCATGGCATACATCACAAGTGATATCTTAGTTAGATTGTGTAATATTTTGTTTAGATTCACAAGTTAGATAGTTGACATTTGTGGATCTTGGAAGATTTGGCAAGATATGAAATGATACACCAATTCTCTTAGCTGTCAAGACCCACGGATCCAAGTCCAATGAAGGACGGATCCATATTTTGGGATCCGTGGGATCCGTGAGCTGGATATCAGCTTGCCTATAAATAGCAAGCTGATCATTTGGCTTTCTCATCACTCATATAGCTTAAACACACATATTCATTCAGTATATATCTTACTAACATCATTCATACTTGCATTTCATTTTGATCCTTCTTTTTGTAGAAAAGAGATCAAGCTTTCAAGGATCTACAGAACCGTAATCCTTTAGTTTCATTACTGTGTGATATTGTAATTTGTTTCACACATCATTATCTATCATTTGTAATCAGTGAGTGTGGTTAGTGTTTTAGTCCTCAAAACACAAAGAGAGTAGGGAGTGGTTGTACCCTTGTAAAGAACTCGACATCTAGCTTAGTGTCGGTAAAGTATATAGGCGACGTCAGGTTGGTTCTACCTTGTAAAAGAACCCGGTGTTTAGCTTAGTACCGGAAAAAGAAGTAAGCGACGTGTAAAGGTTTTTTCCACCTAGAAAGGGAGCTTGTTTCTTAGTGAAGGATAAACTCTCGAGTTGGAAGCTCGAGGAGTGGAGTAGGGCAAGGAAGAGAGTCCTTGTAGCCGAACCACTATAAACAACAGTGTTGTGTGGTTTGATCTTTCCTCTCTTTATCTTTTGTTTATATTGTGTGATTATTTGTTTGTGATTGTTTCCTTTGAATTAACATATAGTAACAAAGCAAATAAAACTCGAAAAACGGTAAAAACTATTCAACCCCCCTTCTAGTTTTCCACAATTGGCATCAAGAGCTACGTTACTTAAGACTTTTAAAATATATTGTATTTTAAAACTTAAAACGATCCATGGATTTTGAAAACTTTAAAGAAGGGCAATCTATGCGAAGACCACCTCTATTTGAACCAAATTGCTTTATATATTGGAAGAATCGCTTTGAGACATATGTAAAGTCAAAGGACATAGATCTGTGGTATATAATTGTTGAAGGTGATTACAAGCCCATTAGTAATGATATTTCGGGTGGTCGGGATGTAAGAGCTTCTCTTACTCGTCACAGTGATGAGCAAAAGAAGTTGATTGCCAAAAACAATGAAGCCAAAATGATGCTTTACAATGCCTTACCTAAGAAAGAATATGAAAGAGTTTTTATGTGTAAAACGGCTAAAGATATTTGGCAATCTCTTATTATCACTCATCAAGGGAACTCACAAGTCAAAGATAACAAAATTGATCTTCTTGTTCAACAATATGAACAATTTGTTATCTCTGAAGATGAGACCATTGATGGTGCTTTTGCTAAGTTTAATACTATTATTACATCTCTTAAAGCATTGACGAATCTTTTTCTAGTAAGAACTTTGTCAGGAAATTTCTTAGAGCACTTCATCCTAAGTAGAGAACAAAGGTGAGGCTATTGAAGAATCCAAGGATCTCTCGAGCATGACACTAGATGAGCTCATAGGAAATCTCAAAGTTCACGAAATGGTGATGGAAAAGGACTCGGAAATAGTTAAAGGGAAGAAGGAGAAAACAAAGTCCATTGCCTTGAAAGCTAGAGTTGAGTCAAGTGATGATGAAGAGTCTTGTTCAAGTAGTGAAGACGAAGAATATGCCATGGCCGTAAGAGATTTTAAGAAGTTCTTCAGGAGACGAGGAAAGTTCGTAAAACCACCTCGTGAAGAAAAGAAATCTTTACGAAAAGACCGTGATGATAGAAAGGGCAAGTTAGATAGGAAGTGCTATAGATGTGGAGATTCTGGTCACTTTATAGGTGAATGCCCAAAGCCTCCAAAGAACAAATCTCAAAAAGCATTCGTTAGTGGAGCTTGGAGCGATAGTGAAGGAGATGATGATGATGAGCCTAAGAACAACGAAATTGCCCTTATGGCTAATGACACAGAAGAGGTATGCTTGAAAGTTGATCTTGAACCTGATGAGTGGATCAAAGATAGTGGGTGCTCAAGACACATGACGGGAAACAAAAATCTTTTCTCAACCTACCAAGTGTATGACGGAGGTAATGTCACATTCGGTAGCAAGCTTAAAAGTAAAATCATCGGAAAAGGTACAATCTCTCATGACTCTCTTTCTATTGATGATGTTGCTCATGTAGATAATTTAGGATTTAATTTACTTAGTATAAGTCAATTATGCCGCAAAAAGTATAACGTCCTTTTCAGTGAAAATGGAAGTAAAATACTTAAAGATGGCATAACCGTAGGAAAAGGTGTTTTAAAGAATAATGTCTATGTTTTGAAATTAGATAAAACACCTGAAGATAAGTTATGTCTTACCTCCTTGGACGAAAACTCAACTCTATGGCATCGACGCTTAGGTCATGCAAATATGAGGCTTATTCAATCCTTGTCATCCAAAGAACTCGTTAGGAACCTACCCAAGTTGAAATATGACCAACACTTTTGTGATGCTTGCAAAATTGGGAAACAAGTACATAATAGCCATAAAGCTAGAAACATGGTATCTACATCTAGATGCCTAGAATTATTACATATGGATTTGTTTGGCCCGTCGGCTATACAAAGTTATGGAGGAAATTTTTACACTTTAGTCATAGTAGACGATTACTCTAGATATACATGGACAAAATTTTTGAAAACTAAAAATGAGGCATTTGATAAATTTGAAATTATAAGCAAGAAAATTCAAAATCAAATAGGAAGTAACATAATATCTATTAGAACTGACCATGGTCGAGAATTTGACAATGAAATCCAATTTGGAAATTTTTGTGATAATAATGGAATAACTCATAATTTCTCGGCTCCTCGTACACCTCAATCAAATGGTGTAGTAGAACGTAAAAATAGAACAATTCAAGAAATGAGTAGAACTATGTTAAATGAACAAAACATACCTCAAAAGTTTTGGTGTCACGCTGTAGAGACTTCCACATATATCCTAAATAGAGTTTTAATCAGACCATTTTTAAATAAAACCCCCTATGAAATTTATCGAGGCAAAAAGCCTACATTAGGATATTTTAGAGTTTTTGGAAGCAAGTGCTTCATTTTAAACACAAAGGATTATCTCACCAAGTTTGACCCAAAGTCGTATGAAGGTGTATTTCTTGGGTACTCACAAAACAGTAAAACATACATAGTATTAAACAAGGAAACATCAAAAGTCGAGGAATCGTTGAACGTAACATTCAACGAAAGTCCACCTCCCTCTAAGACATCACCTTTGGTAGATGATGACTTAGTTGAAAGTCAAATGGTTAAAAATATAGAAAACATTGAAAATGACAATGAAGATGAACCCGTAAAAGGAGAGATAGTCAATATCAAAGAAACAAAAAGTCATCCATTAGAAAACGTCATAGGAAAACTTAATGAAAGAACATTAAGATCCAAAGCTCAAAATGAAAGTAATTATTTTTGTTTTATTTCAACTGTTGAGCCTAAAAATATAAACGAGGCAATAAAAGATGAATCTTGGGTAATTGCTATGCAAGAAGAACTAAATCAATTTGTTAGAAATGATGTTTGGACATTGGTCCCTCCACCTAAAAACCAAACCATAATCGGCACCAAATGGGTTTTTAGAAATAAAATGGATGAAAATGGTATTGTATCTAGAAATAAAGCTAGGCTAGTAGCTCAAGGCTACAATCAACAAGAAGGTATAGATTACGATGAAACTTTTGCACCCGTAGCTAGACTTGAGTCTATTAGGATACTACTTGCATATGCATGTGCACATGATTTTAAGTTATTTCAAATGGATGTCAAAAGTGCTTTCTTAAATGGTCTTATAAATGAAGAAGTATATGTTGCACAACCTCCCGGCTTTGCCGACTTTGAAAAACCAAATTATGTTTTCAAACTTAAGAAAGCTTTATACGGACTTAAGCAAGCACCAAAGGCTTGGTATGATCGACTTAAGACCTTCCTAGTTGACCATAAGTATACCATGGGCCTAGTAGATAATACTCTATTCACCAAGAAAAAGGGATCACATATTATCATTGTCCAGATATATGTGGATGACATTATATTCGGTTCAACTTGTCAAGAGTTATGCGACGATTTCTCAAAAATCATGCATGACGAGTTTGAAATGAGTATGATGGGGGAACTAAACTTTTTCTTGGGTCTCCAAATAAAACAATTAGAAGATGGGATATTCTTCAACCAATCAAAGTATATCAAAGATATGCTTAAGAAGTTTGGTCTTGAAGATTCAAAACCCATGAAAACACCCATGTCCTCCGAAATCAAACTCACAAAGGATGAAGAAAATGAATCCGTAGATAGCACTAAATATAGAGGAATGATTGGTAGTTTACTCTATCTTACGGCTAGTAGGCCTGACATTATGTTTAGTGTTTGTCTGTGTGCACATTTTCAAGAAGATCCAAAAATGTCCCATCTTGAAGCCGTTAAACGAATATTTAGGTACATCAAAGGCACTACACACTTAGGATTATGGTATCCCAAAGGAACGGGTGTAGAAACCATAGTATATGCCGACTCTGACCATGCAGGTGACTATGTTGATAGGAAAAGTACTAGCGGTATTTGTACTTTTGTAGGATATTGTCTCACATCATGGTTTGCTAAGAAACAAACTGCCCTCGCAATCTCAACAACAGCGGCAGAGTATGTGTCTGTAGGAAAGGCGTGTCAACAAGCACTATGGATGAAACAAGCTCTCGTTGACTATGGAATTGAACTCAACAACATTCCCATTCTTTGCGACAACAAAGGAGCTATTGATCTAAGCAAAAATCCAGTTCACATGCTAGAACCAAACATATTGAAATACGCCATCACTTCCTTCGCGACAATGTACAGAAGGGAAACATCTCAATTGAGAAAGTTTCCTCAGAGGAAAACATTGCCGATATTCTCACAAAACCTCTAAAACGAGAACCTTTCAACTATCTTAGACTTGGATTAGGATTAATGGAACCTAGTGATTAGGTAAAACATTAGTGTAGACATTAGTTTAACCAAACTCGACACTAAACCAAAATAGCGTTCTGATCCGCGGATCCAACCGATAACAAAGGCGGATCCTTTGTTTTGGATCCGCCGGATCCGTCGCATGCACAGCCAAGTTTATTATTAAATAAACAAGAACAAGTACTATTCATTCCTCACTCCAAAACATATCACCCACAACATTCGACACCATAACAGTAAAAATCATAATTTAGGCTATTTTCTTCCACAAATTTGTGCTCCAAACATCACTGTAAGTATTCTTATCATGTTTATACTCCTGATCTGCGTCTAGGATTTCTATTTCATGCACAAAACCAAAACTTGGGGTATATGCATAATTCTTGAAAAATCATGAAGCATATTTACTGAATCATACTTAAAAACATGTTTTTCTTAGTTAGGAATTACATCTCATAGCACATTGTCTTAATTTAACAAAAATCCCATGAAAATTTTCTTACTAAAACCTTCTCACGACTAGGTAAAATGATTTTTTGAGCATTGTTCATACAAATACAAAAACGTTATCTTTTAAACATCACTTGCATCATGTCTCTTGAATGCTAAAGGGAATACATAATTAATATGTATTTTCGGGTACATTCAAACGTAGCTACATTGAAATAGGAGCGTTTGGGTTATCTCTCGTTTTTAATACAAAACTTGCATAAACTAAATTTTCATGCATAAAAAAGGGTCGAGATAACCGCACCTCCACATTGTCCCCATGTAGGCACACACTAGAAATTTTACACTTACTTTGATCATTTCAACTAAAACTATGTAACTTTTGTACTTAGGAAAATCATGCCTCCCGCAACCAACTACGATCACAAAAGAACCGTTAACTACTTACCCGAAGTTCACAAAACCAAAGGTCTAACCAAAGCCCAAGTCGACATTTTCAAAACCTTAGAGAAAAAGTATGTCCATGAGGGTAGAGTCGTAGATTCCTCGTTCTATGAAGGAACCCATCTTAGGGAAAACTTAGCCGCTGATGAACTCAAATAAGTACATTTTATTACTATCATTTATCCTATTAATTTGACTTGTTTTACTATATTATGTATGAGGATTGATACTTAATCATTTACTTTTGTAATTCTCAGGTAAAAACAAGCATTTGGTGAAACTTAATGATTTTGGACTAATAATGGAGCAAAACGTGCATAAAGTGAAAGTCTACTGACATGGACAAGATCAAGTCAATTCTGCTCCAGATGCGCCGCATCTCACTCTCAACATGCGCCGCATCTCTATCAAGATATCACCAGATACGATCCAAGATACAAGAGGACATGCACCGCATCTGATCATGGAGTTACGCCGCATCTTCTGGCGGTGTACGAATATTCATGAATATTATAATCTTGGACCCCACGCGAAGTTAAGTACATGCGCCGCATCTACTTAGTAGATGCGCCGCATCTTCCCTCAGACAGAAACTATAAATACCCGTAGACCAGACGAATTACAAGTTCCGAAAACCCTAAAACAGAAGACCGAACAGAAGAACAAAAGGACGAATTCAGTCAAGGAGGCAGCACAAGACACACCCAAATCAAAGATACAAGAGCTGTAAGAAGGTGCTGCATATGTTTAATTCATTAAGTAGTTTTGTTTTATTGTGTTAGTAAACTTTAATTCATCAAGATTGGTGGCTTGTGTAATGTGGCAACGGAAAGATTGCACTCCCTTAAAACTGCTTTCTCATTAATTAAAGTTTATATGTTGATGTCTTTGGTTACTACTTATTAGTGCATTGATAACCTCTGTGTTTATTAGTGGCTTGCGGGCATTTGACTGCGGGACATAATGTGGCTCCCACGGTTGTTTCTAAATTGATCACTTAGGAATAACTTTTAGACATAAGTAATCATTAAGGGTTTACTCGCCGATAAGAATAGGACCAACGAGAAAGGGTTAACTACATACACTTCATATAAAGCTATCAATAAAACAAGTGACAATCTACTTAATTATAAGGACAGCCCTCTTATTGTCTCAAGTATCTATCTGTGTACGTGTGTGCTACTTGCTGATTCGTGCCTATTGGTTTATTTTATTATTTAATTGCAACAAATCGTGCCAGTCTCTCAGGCTGAAACCCCCTTGCGTTAGGATATTAAAATACTGATTAGAATAACGAGATAATACGTTCCACTCTTAGTGATCGACACTCTACTTACCATTATCTTCATACTGACCGGGTACACTGCTCGTTAAGTGTGTGTGTTATTGATAAGTCGGCTAAATATAAATTTAAAACTTGAGTAGGCATTAAAACTGCTAAACCGCAACGACACATCACGCGCATCAAGTTTTTGGCGCCGCTGCCGGGGAGTGAATTGTTATTATCTGTTAATTTGATTAGTATTTTAATTAGGTTTTTCTTTTTATTAGATTAATTGCATCATTGTACTATTTTGCATATTTGTTGTATTGTGTGTTAATTGTTTTCTTTTTATTTTTGTGTGTTTATTTTTGTTTTTGTTTGTGTGTTTAATTTTTTTGTTTTTATTTTTCGTATTTTTCTGTTCTGCTATCGTTGTACTGTGCTAAATCAAACGATACGGCGCATCTGATCTCTCAGATACGGCGTATTGCGTTTAATTTTTTTTAATACAACGCGTTTAATTAATTCGATACGACGCATCTTTTCCCCAAGATACGGCGTATCTGTTTTTAATAAGAAAATTTTTCTAAGCGATAAAGTGATACGACGCATCTGCTTTTGCAGATACGGCGTATCTGTTTTTGATAAAAAATTTTCTAAAAGTTAACGCCATACGACGCATCTGCTTTCGCAGATACGGCGTATCTATTATTTTAATTAAAAACAGTTTGCGAATTATTAAACAGATACGGCGTATCGATCTCTGTCGATACGGCGCATCTTACTGAATCAAAAATCTTTAATTCTTAAACGTAACGAAAATACGGCGCATTAACTTTCGTTAATACGACGCATTTAACTTTAATTAGATAAGTTGATTTTTGATTAATTAATTCGATACGGCGCATTCTTAAATTCTAAAGCGGCGTATCTATTTTCTGAATAAAGTCTGATTAAATTTTAACGATTATAAGATACGGCGTATCCAACTTTTTGGATACGGCGCATCGTCTGCAGATATCAGCAACTTTTATTCTTTTCTAATTTCCGAACGGAAAATATTCTGACTTACCCTTATACTAGGAAACTTTTACTTTGAAATCTTCTTGTTCTTAATTTTCAGGAACAATGTTCGATATTTTCCCAAACTGGTTCGGAAGACCACGAAGAAAACTTACTATGGAAGAGTTTGCACTACTAATCGCTGAAGCTAATGAAAAAGAACATCATGAAGCAATGAACTTTATCACTGAATTTAAAGGCAGTCATGAGCTGTTACTAAAAGAACAAAAACAATATGATCAATGGTTTGGCAATTGAAGTGCACCAATTGTCAACAGTGCTTAACAAGGTTCTTTTGGTGAGGCACGATCTGAAAGGAATTACAACTAGAGGCGGAAAGTCAACCTTTCAAATCGGAGAAACACCCGAGGATGACAGTACAAACAAAATTTCCCCTGAATCTTTACCACCCGAGCAGGAGCAACCAAAAGAGACTGATCCAGAACCTGTGATTAGAGAAGAACCTTCTGTCGAACCTAAACGATCAACATTACCTTTCCCACATAGGGTAAAGAAAGAGAAAGAAGATGCCTATCAAAAGAAATTCCTGGAGAATCTCAAGCAGCTGCAGCTAAGCATACCATTTATGGAAGCCCTAGTGCAAATGCCGAAATATGCTAAATATCTGAAAAGCTTGCTTACAAACAAGTCTAAACTCGAAGAGGCTTGCACCATAACAATGGGGAAAAGAAGCTCAGCAGCATTGCTCAACAAACTTCCGTCTAAAGAAAAAGATCCAGGGAGTTTCACTATTCCTTGTCAAATTAAAAATTTGCATATTGAAAATGCCTTAGCCGACCTAGGAGCTAGTATAAGTCTTATGCCCTCTTCTATGTATGATAAATTAGGTCTTGGTGAACCAAAACCTACTAGGATGTGCTTAGAACTAGCTGATAGGTCCATACAATACCCATTAGGAATAGCGGAAAATATATTAATAAAAGTTGATAAATTTGAATTACCTATCGACTTCGTTATCCTTGATATGCCTGAAAATTCTAGAACTCCTATAATATTAGGAAGACCATTTTTAGCCACTGCTAGGGCCATGATTGATGTTTTTAATAAAAAGATAACTCTTACCATAGGAAAAGATGAGGTTGAGTTTAACATGGAACAATCTATGAGTAAAGATAATTCCGATGATGATGAATGTTATAATATCGATGTTTTGATGACACGATTAATCAATTTACTCAGAAATTGTTAAAAAGTAATTTGCTTGATTCTTTCCTGCTTAAAAATTTGGAAAACACAATTGCTATAGAAGATCAAGTTGATGAGAATACTATTGATTATAATTTAGCTGCTGATTCTGCTGAATGTAACGAGATACGCCGCATCGAAAACCTCGATGCGGCGCATCTATCTGATGACAGCAGAGATATGATTAAAGAACAGGTTTATTCCGCTAGTGCTACTGAAATTGATAATGTTAAACCTGTGCTTAAGGATCTTCCTTCTACTTTGGAATATGCTTATTTAAACGGAAATACTAATTCACCCGTTATTATTGCATCTGACTTAAAGCCAAAAGAAAAAGAGTCTCTTTTGCAGGTACTATATAAACGAAGAGGAGCATTAGTGTGGATTATGTTGATATTAAGGGAATTAGCCCGTCATTTTGTACACATAAAATCCTTATGGAGGATGAATTCAAACCAACTATCCAACCTCAAAGGCGTTTGAATCCAAAAGTCCAAGATGTGGTGAAAAACGAAATCGTAAAGTTACTTGACTCCGGACTTATCTACCCAATTTCTGACAGCTCGTGGGTCAGTCCCATCCACGTTGTACCAAAAAAAGGAGGAATGACGGTAGTACTCAATGACGACAATGAGCTAATCCCTTCAAGAACTGTTACCGGATGGAGAGTTTGCATCGACTACCGCAAACTCAATGATGCTACGCGAAAAGATCACTTCCCTCTTCCATTTATTGATCAAATGTTAGAAAGACTATCAGGATATGATTATTATTGTTTTTTGGATGGTTTTTCAGGTTTCTTCCAAATACCCATTGCCCCCGAGGATCAAGAGAAGACAACTTTCACCTGCCCTTATGGAAACCTTCGCCTATAGAAGAATGCCGTTCGGACTATGCAACGCCCCTGCTACTTTCCAACGTTGTATGACGGCTATCTTCCATGATATGGTAGAAGACTTTATGGAAGTTTTCATGGACGACTTCTCGGTGTTCGGTAACTCATTTAGTGATTGTCTCTTTAAACTTGATAAAATGCTTGCTAGGTGTGAAGAAACTAACCTTGTTCTTAATTGGGAAAAATGTCACTTTATGGTTAGAGAGGGAATTGTGTTAGGGCATAAGATTTCTGGGAAAGGTATAGAAGTCGATAAAGCTAAAATTGATGTAATTGCTAAACTACCTTACCCACTAACGTAAAAGGCGTTAGAAGTTTTTTAGGGCACGCTGGATTTTATCATAGATTCATAAAGGATTTTTCAAAAATATCTAGGCCTATGACCCAATGGTTGCTAAAGGATGCAAAGTTTGACTTTTCTGAAGATTGCAAAAAGGCATTTAATATACTTAAAGAAAAACTGACTTCTGCACCCATTATAATTTCGCCTGATTGGAATCTGCCTTTTGAACTAATGTGTGATGCTAGTGATTATGCTGTTGGAGCAGTACTTGGACAAAAGATAGATAAGAAATTTAAGCCAATTTATTATGCTAGCAAAACATTGAATAATGCCCAAGAACACTACACCACCACGGAAAAAGAGAACTTTTAGCAGTAGTTTTTGCATTCGATAAATTTAGATCATATCTTATATTGTCAAAAACTATGGTTTACACTGACCATTCTGCTTTGAAGTATTTGTTCAATAAACAGGATGCCAAGCCAAGGCTTATTAGGTGGGTTTTATTGCTCCAAGGATTCGATATTGAAATTAAAGATAAAAAGGGTGCCGAGAATCTAGCTGCTGACCACTTATCTAGACTTGAAAACCCTGATATGGAAGTGCTCGACGAGAGGGAAATAGCTGATGACTTTCCTGATGA
Source organism: Artemisia tridentata subsp. tridentata (assembly GCA_021014915.2). Taxonomy (NCBI): domain Eukaryota; kingdom Viridiplantae; phylum Streptophyta; class Magnoliopsida; order Asterales; family Asteraceae; genus Artemisia; species Artemisia tridentata. The sequence goes on along the minus strand of CP139506.1, from coordinate 107,004,696 downwards.
ACACCTTATGATGGTAGGAATTAAGAGCAATAATAAAGGACCATGGTATGCCGACTTTATAAACTTTATTGTTGCAAATGAAATTCCAAAAGGGCTAACATCCGACGAGAAAAGGAGGTTTATAACTCGCTCTAGCGAGTATATTTGGGATGAACCTTATGCCTTTAAATTATGTCCTGACAATATTATACGAAGATGCGTAGATGGTGATGACATTCCAGCAATATTGGCACATTGCCATTCAGGACCAACGGGAGGACATCACGGTGCAGTCGTCACAAGAAGAAAAATCCTTGACGCGGGATTTTATTGGCCCACTATGTTGGATGACGCAAAAGAATATATAAAAGGATGTGATGCGTGTCAACGATCCGGAAATATAACATCAAGAAACGAAATGCCGCAAAACTATATTCATGTATGTGAAGTTTTCGACATATGGGGATTAGACTTCATGGGACCGTTTCCTGAATCTAAAGGTAATAAATATATTTTAGTTGCTGTTGATTACGTATCAAAATGGGTCGAAGCGCAAGCATCTCCAACAAACGACAGTAAGGTAGTACTTAAATTTCTGCAAGGTTTATTCTCTAGGTTTGGAATTCCTAAAGCATTGATTAGTGATAGGGGAACACACTTTTGTAATCACCATCTGGGAAGAGCCTTGCAAAAATATGGAGTGTATCATAGGGTTTCCACCGCATACCATCCTCAATCAAATGGTCAAACTGAAGTAACCAAATAGAGCTATAAAAAGAATTCTTGAAAAAACGACTGGATATAATCCTAAAGGGTGGTCTGATAAGCTAAATGATGCTTTATGGGCATTCCGTACAGCCTTTTAAGACACCGACGGGATGCACTCCATTTCGTCTTGTATACGGAAAAGCATGCCACCTACCGGTCGAAGTTGAACAAAGTGCATATTGGGCTTTGACGAATTGTAATATGGATATGGAAGCTGCAACGAAGAACCGTTTCATGGAACTTAATGAACTCTATGAACTAAGAGATGAGGCCTACAAAAATACTAAGATCTACAAAGAAAGAACTAAAAGATGGCATGACTCGAGGTTACGTGGGGATAAAACGTTTGCTATTGGAGAGAAAGTGCTACTATTTAATTCCAGATTAAAGATGTATCCTGGTAAACTTAAATCGAGATGGACGGGACCATTCGTTGTCAAGAAAGTGTATCCATATGGAACTATTGAAATATGCGATAAAAATGGTTATATATTCAAAGTGAACGGGCAACGTGTGAAGAAATACTTTGATAATAGAATCGAGGATAATGAGAACGAGGGTGGTGGAGTTTGAACCCGACGTATTGGAATGTAGAGCTGAACGTGAGTCTAACTTGAAGACTCTGGAATAAAGACAAGTGCTTACCGGGAGACAACCCGGATTTATCTTTTATTCTGTTTTCTGTGTCGAGTCAGTCCAGGCCGCATTAGGATACGGCGCATCTCAATTCTGAGATGCGACGCATCTCCTGCAATGGTCATATCTTATTTTATTTTTCTGCATTTTTATTTTCGACTTTAAAACTATTTATCAGTTTATTTTTAATGCGGCGCATCCCTGGTTAAGGATGCGGCGCATCTTTATTCTGATCCGTATTAATTCCAGGCTCGATACGGCGTATCTTCTTCAATAAGATACGGCGCATCGACTGACCTGATGATTTTCAGTTTTAATTTTTAAAGTTTTATTTTTCCTAACTACTAATGTGTTATGCAAGTTGAACCTTTCTTATCTTAGGTGTGTTTTAAAGTGTTGGTGGTATTATAGTTTCCTGGATTTCCTGTGGATACATCAAGTATGAAGCTTTAACGTTCTAATTCACAAGAAGTTGATTTTTGCTCTTATACAAATGGAGGATCATACCGAGCAAATCTCAGGGGAGTTTTCCTGTTCTAATTCTTTTATTTTCCAGTTTTTAACCTTTTATACAAACAACGAGGACGTTGTTTAACTTAAGTGGGGGGATTGGAGAATTAGAACACTTAACAATTACTTGTCCTAAACTCTTTCAAAAATTATGCTTAAAATGTGCTTAATATATCAAACTTAAAAATTTTTTAGCATGTTTTTGTTTAAGATCTAAGTTGCACAGCTGCACACATGACGTTATTTTCAAAAAATTGTAGATTTTCTAAAATTCACAAATCTATGAGTGTGCCGGTGACTTGTAAACTTTAGAACTTGGCTTGTATACTATTCGAGACCACCATAATGAGTATTATTTTATATAATTGGAATGACTTGTCTAACTTGGTAAAATTCTAGGATTACACCCAAATAGCCTTTATTATGTTATGTGTTATTAGCTAACTACACTGGTTAGTTAACCCCCGTATAAACCCTTTTGTTACTCTCATTTTTAGAGTAAGATACCCTAGAAAAACACTCAGAGCCATTCCTTTCGTTTCTTACACCTATGTTTAAAATGTTTCGTTACACCCTTACACCTTAGCCTACCCTGTAGATTAGAATCCGTGGTTGGTTAATTGCTATAGGCAAAGTATGTTTCCTTACATTACCTGTGTTCGCGTGCGTAATTCATTATCTATGGTTAGGTCGGGAAATTGCACAATACAATTGGAGTGAAAGTAAATATTGTATATTTTGGAGTTTATTTTTCGTGTGTTTACTACTTTCACTATTACCGTTATTTCTGAAGTCATGAAAAGTATGGAAAAATTATCCAGATTTATTCTTATAGTGATGTGGTGAAATTTTACACATCTATGTTTATGTTTTTTTTTTTTTTAAAAAAAAAAAAAAAAAAAAAAAAAAAAAAAAAAAAATCGAAAAAAATGAGAAAAGAAAAAGAAAAGAAAGAGAAAAATTGGATGTTTGTTTTTAAACCAACGATGTAAAGTTATGTAAGTGGTCGATATCACCACTAGTTGTTGTACTATATCTATGGATTAAATGGGAATTGGCAGTTATGGGAACGCCAATTAAGGTTTATTCTTTGATTAAGATCTTGTTGAGTATAATTCGTGTCTACCTAAAGCGTGTGTTTCAAGTGTTAAAGCGTGAGTTATTCGATGATATGAGTCTTATTCATGGGATGGTTGGGATAGTGATTAACCACACTTAGGATTTTAATTTATTTGTTTTGTTTATTTTTCATTTTACACCAATTTATATCCCAAATATTATCCATGCCCTTTATTATTCTTTATCCATAACCGAACCTTTGATTTATTGAGATTAGGGATTTGAGCAATCTTAAGTATCGTAGTCGTGGATTCGACTATGTATTTATGATTTTGTCGCCCTTTTTGATATATTATTATTGGTGAAGTTTGGACCTATCTTTAGCCTATTCGAGTTAAGGATTTGAGCAATTGCAAGTATCGTGTTCGTGGATTCGATCATGTATTTGTGATTTTGTCGCCTTTTCTGGAATTTGAGATGGATAGTGAAAGAGAATAATTAACCCTTAAGCCTAAAAACCCTTTTTACCGCTTTAGACTTGTTACTCCTTAGCTTTAGTGGTGGAGATGTGTATACTTGCCAAGCTTATGATAGAATATTCGTCGCGACTGGACAGTTTAAACGATTAGATTTGCTTTTATCGACTTATTTTATTTAACTTCTGAATCGTTAAGTGTTTAGTTGTGTGATTATGAAATAAACGAATACATGCTTAAATATAAAAATAAATCCTAACATCTTTTAGGATACATTTTCATAAAAGAAATTCTAAGGTTTACTTGGGGACAAGTAAAGTTCAAGTGGGGGGATATTTGATGAACTCAAATAAGTACATTTTATTACTATCATTTATCCTATTAATTTGACTTGTTTTACTATATTATGTATGAGGATTGATACTTAATCATTTACTTTTGTAATTCTCAGGTAAAAACAAGCATTTGGTGAAACTTAATGATTTTGGACTAATAATGGAGCAAAACGTGCATAAAGTGAAAGTCTACTGACATGGACAAGATCAAGTCAATTCTGCTCCAGATGCGCCGCATCTCACTCTCAACATGCGCCGCATCTCTATCAAGATATCACCAGATACGATCCAAGATACAAGAGGACATGCACCGCATCTGATCATGGAGTTACGCCGCATCTTCTGGCGGTGTACGAATATTCATGAATATTATAATCTTGGACCCCACGCGAAGTTAAGTACATGCGCCGCATCTACTTAGTAGATGCGCCGCATCTTCCCTCAGACAGAAACTATAAATACCCGTAGACCAGACGAATTACAAGTTCCGAAAACCCTAAAACAGAAGACCGAACAGAAGAACAAAAGGACGAATTCAGTCAAGGAGGCAGCACAAGACACACCCAAATCAAAGATACAAGAGCTGTAAGAAGGTGCTGCATATGTTTAATTCATTAAGTAGTTTTGTTTTATTGTGTTAGTAAACTTTAATTCATCAAGATTGGTGGCTTGTGTAATGTGGCAACGGAAAGATTGCACTCCCTTAAAACTGCTTTCTCATTAATTAAAGTTTATATGTTGATGTCTTTGGTTACTACTTATTAGTGCATTGATAACCTCTGTGTTTATTAGTGGCTTGCGGGCATTTGACTGCGGGACATAATGTGGCTCCCACGGTTGTTTCTAAATTGATCACTTAGGAATAACTTTTAGACATAAGTAATCATTAAGGGTTTACTCGCCGATAAGAATAGGACCAACGAGAAAGGGTTAACTACATACACTTCATATAAAGCTATCAATAAAACAAGTGACAATCTACTTAATTATAAGGACAGCCCTCTTATTGTCTCGAGTATCTATCTGTGTACGTGTGTGCTACTTGCTGATTCGTGCCTATTGGTTTATTTTATTATTTAATTGCAACAAACCGTGCCAGTCTCTCAGGCTGAAACCCCCTTGCGTTAGGATATTAAAATACTGATTAGAATAACGAGATAATACGTTCCACTCTTAGTGATCGACACTCTACTTACCATTATCTTCATACTGACCGGGTACACTGCTCGTTAAGTGTGTGTGTTATTGATAAGTCGGCTAAATATAAATTTAAAACTTGAGTAGGCATTAAAACTGCTAAACCGCAACGACACATCACGCGCATCAAGTTTTTGGCGCCGCTGCCGGGGAGTGAATTGTTATTATCTGTTAATTTGATTAGTATTTTAATTAGGTTTTTCTTTTTATTAGATTAATTGCATCATTGTACTATTTTGCATATTTGTTGTATTGTGTGTTAATTGTTTTCTTTTTATTTTTGTGTGTTTATTTTTGTTTTTGTTTGTGTGTTTAATTTTTTTGTTTTTATTTTTCGTATTTTTCTGTTCTGCTATCGTTGTACTGTGCTAAATCAAACGATACGGCGCATCTGATCTCTCAGATACGGCGTATTGCGTTTAATTTTTTTTAATACAACGCGTTTAATTAATTCGATACGACGCATCTTTTCCCCAAGATACGGCGTATCTGTTTTTAATAAGAAAATTTTTCTAAGCGATAAAGTGATACGACGCATCTGCTTTTGCAGATACGGCGTATCTGTTTTTGATAAAAAATTTTCTAAAAGTTAACGCCATACGACGCATCTGCTTTCGCAGATACGGCGTATCTATTATTTTAATTAAAAACAGTTTGCGAATTATTAAACAGATACGGCGTATCGATCTCTGTCGATACGGCGCATCTTACTGAATCAAAAATCTTTAATTCTTAAACGTAACGAAAATACGGCGCATTAACTTTCGTTAATACGACGCATTTAACTTTAATTAGATAAGTTGATTTTTGATTAATTAATTCGATACGGCGCATTCTTAAATTCTAAAGCGGCGTATCTATTTTCTGAATAAAGTCTGATTAAATTTTAACGATTATAAGATACGGCGTATCCAACTTTTTGGATACGGCGCATCGTCTGCAGATATCAGCAACTTTTATTCTTTTCTAATTTCCGAACGGAAAATATTCTGACTTACCCTTATACTAGGAAACTTTTACTTTGAAATCTTCTTGTTCTTAATTTTCAGGAACAATGTTCGATATTTTCCCAAACTGGTTCGGAAGACCACGAAGAAAACTTACTATGGAAGAGTTTGCACTACTAATCGCTGAAGCTAATGAAAAAGAACATCATGAAGCAATGAACTTTATCACTGAATTTAAAGGCAGTCATGAGCTGTTACTAAAAGAACAAAAACAATATGATCAATGGTTTGGCAATTGAAGTGCACCAATTGTCAACAGTGCTTAACAAGGTTCTTTTGGTGAGGCACGATCTGAAAGGAATTACAACTAGAGGCGGAAAGTCAACCTTTCAAATCGGAGAAACACCCGAGGATGACAGTACAAACAAAATTTCCCCTGAATCTTTACCACCCGAGCAGGAGCAACCAAAAGAGACTGATCCAGAACCTGTGATTAGAGAAGAACCTTCTGTCGAACCTAAACGATCAACATTACCTTTCCCACATAGGGTAAAGAAAGAGAAAGAAGATGCCTATCAAAAGAAATTCCTGGAGAATCTCAAGCAGCTGCAGCTAAGCATACCATTTATGGAAGCCCTAGTGCAAATGCCGAAATATGCTAAATATCTGAAAAGCTTGCTTACAAACAAGTCTAAACTCGAAGAGGCTTGCACCATAACAATGGGGAAAAGAAGCTCAGCAGCATTGCTCAACAAACTTCCGTCTAAAGAAAAAGATCCAGGGAGTTTCACTATTCCTTGTCAAATTAAAAATTTGCATATTGAAAATGCCTTAGCCGACCTAGGAGCTAGTATAAGTCTTATGCCCTCTTCTATGTATGATAAATTAGGTCTTGGTGAACCAAAACCTACTAGGATGTGCTTAGAACTAGCTGATAGGTCCATACAATACCCATTAGGAATAGCGGAAAATATATTAATAAAAGTTGATAAATTTGAATTACCTATCGACTTCGTTATCCTTGATATGCCTGAAAATTCTAGAACTCCTATAATATTAGGAAGACCATTTTTAGCCACTGCTAGGGCCATGATTGATGTTTTTAATAAAAAGATAACTCTTACCATAGGAAAAGATGAGGTTGAGTTTAACATGGAACAATCTATGAGTAAAGATAATTCCGATGATGATGAATGTTATAATATCGATGTTTTGATGACACGATTAATCAATTTACTCAGAAATTGTTAAAAAGTAATTTGCTTGATTCTTTCCTGCTTAAAAATTTGGAAAACACAATTGCTATAGAAGATCAAGTTGATGAGAATACTATTGATTATAATTTAGCTGCTGATTCTGCTGAATGTAACGAGATACGGCGCATCGAAAACCTCGATGCGGCGCATCTATCTGATGACAGCAGAGATATGATTAAAGAACAGGTTTATTCCGCTAGTGCTACTGAAATTGATAATGTTAAACCTGTGCTTAAGGATCTTCCTTCTACTTTGGAATATGCTTATTTAAACGGAAATACTAATTCACCCGTTATTATTGCATCTGACTTAACGCCAAAAGAAAAAGAGTCTCTTTTGCAGGTACTATATAAACGAAGAGGAGCATTAGCGTGGAGTATGTCTGATATTAAGGGAATTAGCCCGTCATTTTGTACACATAAAATCCTTATGGAGGATGAATTCAAACCAACTATCCAACCTCAAAGGCGTTTGAATCCAAAAGTCCAAGATGTGGTGAAAAACGAAATCGTAAAGTTACTTGACTCCGGACTTATCTACCCAATTTCTGACAGCTCGTGGGTCAGTCCCATCCACGTTGTACCAAAAAAAGGAGGAATGACGGTAGTACTCAATGACGACAATGAGCTAATCCCTTCAAGAACTGTTACCGGATGGAGAGTTTGCATCGACTACCGCAAACTCAATGATGCTACGCGAAAAGATCACTTCCCTCTTCCATTTATTGATCAAATGTTAGAAAGACTATCAGGATATGATTATTATTGTTTTTTGGATGGTTTTTCAGGTTTCTTCCAAATACCCATTGCCCCCGAGGATCAAGAGAAGACAACTTTCACCTGCCCTTATGGAACCTTCGCCTATAGAAGAATGCCGTTCGGACTATGCAACGCCCCTGCTACTTTCCAACGTTGTATGACGGCTATCTTCCATGATATGGTAGAAGACTTTATGGAAGTTTTCATGGACGACTTCTCGGTGTTCGGTAACTCATTTAGTGATTGTCTCTTTAAACTTGATAAAATGCTTGCTAGGTGTGAAGAAACTAACCTTGTTCTTAATTGGGAAAAAATGTCACTTTATGGTTAGAGAGGGAATTGTGTTAGGGCATAAGATTTCTGGGAAAGGTATAGAAGTCGATAAAGCTAAAATTGATGTAATTGCTAAACTACCTTACCCACTAACGTAAAAGGCGTTAGAAGTTTTTTAGGGCACGCTGGATTTTATCATAGATTCATAAAGGATTTTTCAAAAATATCTAGGCCTATGACCCAATTGTTGCTAAAGGATGCAAAGTTTGACTTTTCTGAAGATTGCAAAAAGGCATTTAATATACTTAAAGAAAAAAATGACTTCTGCACCCATTATAATTTCGCCTGATTGGAATCTGCCTTTTGAACTAATGTGTGATGCTAGTGATTATGCTGTTGGAGCAGTACTTGGACAAAAGATAGATAAGAAATTTAAGCCAATTTATTATGCTAGCAAAACATTGAATAATGCCCAAGAACACTACACCACCACGGAAAAAAGAACTTTTAGCAGTAGTTTTTGCATTCGATAAATTTAGATCATATCTTATATTGTCAAAAACTATGGTTTACACTGACCATTATGCTTTGAAGTATTTGTTCAATAAACAGGATGCCAAGCCAAGGCTTATTAGGTGGGTTTTATTGCTCCAAGGATTCGATATTGAAATTAAAGATAAAAAGGGTGCCGAGAATCTAGCTGCTGACCACTTATCTAGACTTGAAAACCTGATATGGAAGTGCTCGACGAGAGGGAAATAGCTGATGACTTTCCTGATGAACACCTTATGATGGTAGGAATTAAGAGCAATAATAAAGGACCATGGTATGCCGACTTTATAAACTTTATTGTTGCAAATGAAATTCCAAAAGGGCTAACATCCGACGAGAAAAGGAGGTTTATAACTCGCTCTAGCGAGTATATTTGGGATGAACCTTATGCCTTTAAATTATGTCCTGACAATATTATACGAAGATGCGTAGATGGTGATGACATTCCAGCAATATTGGCACATTGCCATTCAGGACCAACGGGAGGACATCACGGTGCAGTCGTCACAAGAAGAAAAATCCTTGACGCGGGATTTTATTGGCCCACTATGTTGGATGACGCAAAAGAATATATAAAAGGATGTGATGCGTGTCAACGATCCGGAAATATAACATCAAGAAACGAAATGCCGCAAAACTATATTCATGTATGTGAAGTTTTCGACATATGGGGATTAGACTTCATGGGACCGTTTCCTGAATCTAAAGGTAATAAATATATTTTAGTTGCTGTTGATTACGTATCAAAATGGGTCGAAGCGCAAGCATCTCCAACAAACGACAGTAAGGTAGTACTTAAATTTCTGCAAGGTTTATTCTCTAGGTTTGGAATTCCTAAAGCATTGATTAGTGATAGGGGAACACACTTTTGTAATCACCATCTGGGAAGAGCCTTGCAAAAATATGGAGTGTATCATAGGGTTTCCACCGCATACCATCCTCAATCAAATGGTCAAACTGAAGTAACCAAATGAGCTATAAAAAGAATTCTTGAAAAAACGACTGGATATAATCCTAAAGGGTGGTCTGATAAGCTAAATGATGCTTTATGGGCATTCCGTACAGCCTTTAAGACACCGACGGGATGCACTCCATTTCGTCTTGTATACGGAAAAGCATGCCACCTACCGGTCGAAGTTGAACAAAGTGCATATTGGGCTTTGACGAATTGTAATATGGATATGGAAGCTGCAACGAAGAACCGTTTCATGGAACTTAATGAACTCTATGAACTAAGAGATGAGGCCTACAAAAATACTAAGATCTACAAAGAAAGAACTAAAAGATGGCATGACTCGAGGTTACGTGGGGATAAAACGTTTGCTATTGGAGAGAAAGTGCTACTATTTAATTCCAGATTAAAGATGTATCCTGGTAAACTTAAATCGAGATGGACGGGACCATTCGTTGTCAAGAAAGTGTATCCATATGGAACTATTGAAATATGCGATAAAAATGGTTATATATTCAAAGTGAACGGGCAACGTGTGAAGAAATACTTTGATAATAGAATCGAGGATAATGAGAACGAGGTGGTGGAGTTTGAACCCGACGTATTGGAATGAAGAGCTGAACGTGAGTCTAACTTGAAGACTCTGGAATAAAGACAAGTGCTTACCGGGAGACAACCCGGATTTATCTTTTATTCTGTTTTCTGTGTCGAGTCAGTCCAGGCCGCATTAGGATACGGCGCATCTCAATTCTGAGATGCGACGCATCTCCTGCAATGGTCATATCTTATTTTATTTTTCTGCATTTTTATTTTCGACTTTAAAACTATTTATCAGTTTATTTTTAATGCGGCGCATCCCTGGTTAAGGATGCGGCGCATCTTTATTCTGATCCGTATTAATTCCAGGCTCGATACGGCGTATCTTCTTCAATAAGATACGGCGCATCGACTGACCTGATGATTTTCAGTTTTAATTTTTAAAGTTTTATTTTTCCTAACTACTAATGTGTTATGCAAGTTGAACCTTTCTTATCTTAGGTGTGTTTTAAAGTGTTGGTGGTATTATAGTTTCCTGGATTTCCTGTGGATACATCAAGTATGAAGCTTTAACGTTCTAATTCACAAGAAGTTGATTTTTGCTCTTATACAAATGGAGGATCATACCGAGCAAATCTCAGGGGAGTTTTCCTGTTCTAATTCTTTTATTTTCAGTTTTTAACCTTTTATACAAACAACGAGGACGTTGTTTAACTTAAGTGGGGGGATTGGAGAATTAGAACACTTAACAATTACTTGTCCTAAACTTTTTCAAAAATTATGCTTAAAATGTGCTTAATATATCAAACTTAAAAATTTTTTAGCATGTTTTTGTTTAAGATCTAAGTTGCACAGCTGCACACATGACGTTATTTTCAAAAAATTGTAGATTTTCTAAAATTCACAAATCTATGAGTGTGCCGGTGACTTGTAAACTTTAGAACTTGGCTTGTATACTATTCGAGACCACCATAATGAGTATTATTTTATATAATTGGAATGACTTGTCTAACTTGGTAAAATTCTAGGATTACACCCAAATAGCCTTTATATGTTATGTGTTATTAGCTAACTACACTGGTTAGTTAACCCCCGTATAAACCCTTTTGTTACTCTCATTTTTAGAGTAAGATACCCTAGAAAAACACTCAGAGCCATTCCTTTCGTTTCTTACACCTATGTTTAAAATGTTTCGTTACACCCTTACACCTTAGCCTACCCTGTAGATTAGAATCCGTGGTTGGTTAATTGCTATAGGCAAAGTATGTTTCCTTACATTACCTGTGTTCGCGTGCGTAATTCATTATCTATGGTTAGGTCGGGAAATTGCACAATACAATTGGAGTGAAAGTAAATATTGTATATTTTGGAGTTTATTTTTCGTGTGTTTACTACTTTCACTATTACCGTTATTTCTGAAGTCATGAAAAGTATGGAAAAATTATCCAGATTTATTCTTATAGTGATGTGGTGAAATTTTACACATCTATGTTTATGTTTTTTTTTTTTTTAAAAAAAAAAAAAAAAAAAAAAAAAAAAAAAAAAATCGAAAAAAATGAGAAAAGAAAAAGAAAAGAAAGAGAAAAGTTGGATGTTTGTTTTTAAACCAACGATGTAAAGTTATGTAAGTGGTCGATATCACCACTATTTGTTGTACTATATCTATGGATTAAATGGGAATTGGCAGTTATGGGAACGCCAATTAAGGTTTATTCTTTGATTAAGATCTTGTTGAGTATAATTCGTGTCTACCTAAAGCGTGTGTTTCAAGTGTTAAAGCGTGAGTTATTCGATGATATGAGTCTTATTCATGGGATGGTTGGGATAGTGATTAACCACACTTAGGATTTTAATTTATTTGTTTTGTTTATTTTTCATTTTACACCAATTTATATCCCAAATATTATCCATGCCCTTTATTATTCTTTATCCAACCGAACCTTTGATTTATTGAGATTAGGGATTTGAGCAATCTTAAGTATCGTAGTCGTGGATTCGACTATGTATTTATGATTTTGTCGCCCTTTTTGATATATTATTATTGGTGAAGTTTGGACCTATCTTTAGCCTATTCGAGTTAAGGATTTGAGCAATTGCAAGTATCGTGTTCGTGGATTCGATCATGTATTTGTGATTTTGTCGCCTTTTCTGGAATTTGAGATGGATAGTGAAAGAGAGAATAATTAACCCTTAAGCCTAAAAACCCTTTTTACCGCTTTAGACTTGTTACTCCTTAGCTTTAGTGGTGGAGATGTGTATACTTGCCAAGCTTATGATAGAATATTCGTCGCGACTGGACAGTTTAAACGATTAGATTTGCTTTTATCGACTTATTTTATTTAACTTCTGAATCGTTAAGTGTTTAGTTGTGTGATTATGAAATAAACGAATACATGCTTAAATATAAAAATAAATCCTAACATCTTTTAGGATACATTTTCATAAAAGAAATTCTAAGGTTTACTTGGGGACAAGTAAAGTTCAAGTGGGGGGATATTTGATGAACTCAAATAAGTACATTTTATTACTATCATTTATCCTATTAATTTGACTTGTTTTACTATATTATGTATGAGGATTGATACTTAATCATTTACTTTTGTAATTCTCAGGTAAAAACAAGCATTTGGTGAAACTTAATGATTTTGGACTAATAATGGAGCAAAACGTGCATAAAGTGAAAGTCTACTGACATGGACAAGATCAAGTCAATTCTGCTCCAGATGCGCCGCATCTCACTCTCAACATGCACCGCATCTCTATCAAGATATCACCAGATACGATCCAAGATACAAGAGGACATGCGCCGCATCTGATCATGGAGTTACGCCGCATCTTCTGGCGGTGTACGAATATTCATGAATATTATAATCTTGGACCCCACGCGAAGTTAAGTACATGCGCCGCATCTACTTAGTAGATGCGCCGCATCTTCCCTCAGACAGAAACTATAAATACCCCGTAGACCAGACGAATTACAAGTTCCGAAAACCCTAAAACAGAAGACCGAACAGAAGAACAAAAGGACGAATTCAGTCAAGGAGGCAGCACAAGACACACCCAAATCAAAGATACAAGAGCTGTAAGAAGGTGCTGCATATGTTTAATTCATTAAGTAGTTTTGTTTTATTGTGTTAGCAAACTTTAATTCATCAAGATTGGTGGCTTGTGTAATGTGGCAACGGAAAGATTGCACTCCCTTAAAACTGCTTTCTCATTAATTAAAGTTTATATGTTGATGTCTTTGGTTACTACTTATTAGTGCATTGATAACCTCTGTGTTTATTAGTGGCTTGCGGGCATTTGACTGCGGGACATAATGTGGCTCCCACGGTTATTACTAAATTGATCACTTAGGAATAACTTTTAGACATAAGTAATCATTAAGGGTTTACTCGCCGATAAGATTAGGACCAACGAGAAAGGGTTAACTACATACACTTCATATAAAGCTATCAATAAAACAAGTGACAATCTACTTAATCATAAGGACAGCCCTCTTATTGTCTCGAGTATTTATCTGTGTACGTGTGTGCTACTTGCTGATTCGTGCCTATTGGTTTATTTTATTATTTAATTGCAACAAATCGTTGCCAGTCTCTCAGGCTGAAACCCCCTTGCGTTAGGATATTAAAATACTGATTAGAATAACGAGATAATACGTTCCACTCTTAGTGATCGACACTCTACTTACCATTATCTTCATACTGACCGGGTACACTGCTCGTTAAGTGTGTGTGTTATTGATAAGTCGGCTAAATATAAATTTAAAACTTGAGTAGGCATTAAAACTGCTAAACCGCAACGACACATCACGCGCATCAGCCGCAATTCGATTTGATACTCTTTTAGATATAGATGAACAAATCGTTCCTAGGTTCATTCTTGAGTTTTATGCTAGTGTAGGTCTTAGTTCAAGTGACCAAGGTTACTTAAGTCTTCAGTTCAATTTAAATGGAAATCATATCAACATCCCTCTTGATCAATTTGGTGAAGTCTTGGGCATTCCAAATCAAGGGACATGTATTTACTCGGACAAATGGTCCTTAACAATCTTAGAATCCAATCTCGAAAGGACGGCACCATATGTCACTCCTCTCGCATCAAAAGAAGTGCTTAAGGAACATCTCTTCATTCCTAAGAACAACCCTACAAGGATGTATCGTGGCCGCGAAGTTGCTAGAGACCCATTTGCCATGGAGCTCAATGAACTCAAGCCCGAATTCAAGAAAATGGAAGAGGTCTTAAGGGCCAATGTTATGTGTACGGTAGGAAACCGTGATCACATAAATGCGTGTTTGTGTCATATGATGTTCAACATCTCAACTCGTCAACCCTTCAACCTTGCTTATTATGTTGCTAAAAGGATGTGTGACATTCCGATTCAAGGCAAGACTGCATTGCCTTATGGAATGCTCTTGACTCGACTCTATAGAGCTTTTGCACCTGTCCATCCAAACTCCTTAGGATTTGTCCCAGAATACACAGAGATCCCACACACTTTCGTTCCCTTAAGTAACTTTAGAGTATCGGTTGATAAGGGCAAATGTCCTCGTGCACCAACATCATCCTCATCATCTTCAATGAGTGAAGATGATGGTTTGCCAAATTCTAGGATTCCTCCACCCGAATACTTGAGCCATCTTCCTCCAATTCCAAATGAATCTGCTGAGTATCGCAACATTAAAGGAATGGTGAAGAATCTTGGTCGTTGGATGATGAAATTGCACAAAGGTATGAAGAAGTTGAAGAAGAAGCTTAGTTGAAGGAGTGTTTGGATTTGAACAATGTTAGACAATGTGATGTTAAACTTGTATGTGTCTCGACTTTATCTGATAATACTTGTTATGTATGTGTAATAACTAACATTTGCAGGTAGATAACCCTCATGGTTATCAATTTTTTGGGTTATAGACTATGTTTGGCATAACACCTAAAAAGGTAAGTTTCTAAGAACGGATTAAACTATGTTCAATCATGTGTTAATGATATCATATTCAGATGATCTGCTATACATATTAGATGATAAGTAAGGTCTAGGTGAATTTTTGGGTTTTCGTCGAAAAACGAAAAATATGACATACGTTCTGTTTAGTTTTAGTATTTGGAACACGGATCCGGCGGATCCCAAAACTTGGCTCCGCCAAGGGTTATCGTTGGTTCCGCCATCCGCCAACCTGCGGATTTAGCGGATCCTATACTTTGGCTCCGCGTTTGATCCCATTTGGATCCGCGGGTTCCACAGTAAAATCCTAAAACTTTTTCGACTCGTCTCGATTCTTAAATCTTAGTGTTTAATCTTATTTAGGAATCATTCACTTATTATAAAACATCTTAGAATCATTTAGGAATTCTTAGAAACTTAGGAACAAAATTTCCCACCAAAATTTAAATTTTTGAATTTTAGGTGTGAGTTACCAAACTGATACAAAGAAGGAACCCTTTTTGGGGATCCGTCAAATCCGTGGAAACATCAAATCATAAGATTTTCCACTATCTCCTTACGTTTACTGCAAATCCCCAACATATTACTCAACCCAAGCTCAATGGTTTGACTTCCTTGATATGACCTTCACAAATCTTTGTTCCAAATCATTAGAAACCAACATTCTCCATTGGATTCACATCACTTCCAAACACTAATTTCCATGATCCTTCTGTCTATAAATTGAGATCTAAACTTGAAACAAAATTCACACCTTCATCTTCTTCTCCTGTACTTATTAGTTACCTAAGTCAACAATGACAAATTCAAACAATTCTTCAACCTCAAAACCACTAAAAAGGACAACACGAATCAATGTAAAACCATGTTGCTTTGTTAACATTTCAAATTCTTCCTCAGAAGAGTCATCACCACTAATCATATCCTCACCCATTGCTAGTGAAAACTTCCTTACTTTATCCACTCCAACTCCCTCAAATGTACTTATTCAAACACCTCCTTCGACTATCACTCCAGTAGGAACCACACCAACACCCGCTCCATCACAGTATGAGAAATCCCAATCATCACCAAAGCTCACCAAAACTCCAACCCATGGAACTCTTTAGGACACCACCAACATCTCCACAACCATATCTTGAAGAGTTAGAAGATCTTCCACCTACATCAACCAATCCTCCACCAATGAGTCTTGAAAACTTAGAACCCATGCTATTCCATCCTCTCCATCCAGAGATTCATGGTCCTCTATACCGTGAAGCACCACAACCTCATCCCCAAATACCACCACTATCACCAACTTCAACACTCATCGCCATAGATGAGGCGATGTGGAGCAACATTCCTCAAACCCAAGAGGAGATAAGTGCGGAGTTAACACAACTCTATGCTCTCTCGGGTATGGTTGACCATCGCCTTCATGAAGCCATGGACATTCAAAACATCCTCATGAACTCCCTCCAAACACCACCACCAACCAATGAACAACAACAACAACCATCCAACAACAACAACAACCAACCACCACCACAAAACTTGGAGCCTAGTCTTCCTCCCGGTTTTTCAAGTCATGATTGCGCACATTGTGAGAGAACATCTCACTTGGCCCAAAGGACCAACATTTTGGTCCATGAGCTTCAAAATGAGATGAGGTTCATCTTGAACCATGTTCTCGAGCGTCTCAATGTGATGCGTGGTTTTGTAACCTTACAAAAGGTTTTACCTCTCGAGGGATCTCAAGAGGCTTACAACCCCACCAGGCAGTGTACCTGACCGATGTAGTATAGTGTAGTGGTAAGTACGGGGGATTGATCGTTCTCCACAGGGAATAGTGTTCATTAGGTATGAAAAGCTACTCTAATAGGTCTAAGGGTTGAGGAAGATTCTTTTTTATGTTTTTATATTTTTTTATGAAAGCAAATAAAATCTCGGTTTTGAAGGAGTGGGCGGAATTAGTTGCTAGTCAACTAACCCAAATTACTACGAATGCAAATAAAATAAAATAACAAAAATGAAAATGTGGTGAGAAACTTATGTGTAGAGAAATGTGTTTACTTAGATTTCCTTACTCCCTAACTATCTTTTACCGGTTAATTAGTGTGTATTAGTCGCGTGGATGACGGGTGTATTCCTTAATACCATTCGTGGGGTGGCGTACTTACTTCCCCAACTCTACAAGCTCCTACTTCACTCCTATGTCGAGCCGGCTAGGAAGCTCCTAACATGGGATCACTAGAATTCGCTTGTGCATTAAATACAACCATAAAAACCTTTAGTACGCATTTGGTTCATGTTTCTTAAGACGTTCAAGCAAGTTACCGAATAGGAAGTTAGCCAGTTTTCTTAAGCCTAACATAGATAAACAATCATCCAATACAACTAACAACACACTAATAACCAATAATCAATAGCTAGGTTTCATTAGATCTAAGCAAACACAAGATAAATTTAGCCTAACATGTTAATCAAAAGACAAGAATAAGATAAAATCAAACAACACATAGACATATTGAATGATTAATTGATAACTTATCTTCAATGTAACATGGAAGATCTCAAGGCAAAAAGCCTTGAAAAAGAAGCTGAATTCGTCTTAGGGTTTTCTCCCAAAATTCCACACACTAAGCTCTCTCTAATGACAAAAAATTAGAAAACTATATATAGACTTTTGGATCTGACGGCGTCACCTTATGGATTGTGACGCCGTCACCTCGCCGCTTCTAGGGTTCCCGGGTGACCTTCTTGACGCCGTCCCTCTTTAGCTCTTCAAAAATCCATTCTGGCTTATCAAGGCTTGACGCCGTCGAACCTTGAACGTGACGCCGTCCCCTTTTAATTTAAGCCGTGACGCCCTTGATCAAGTTAAAGCGTGACGCCGTCAGAATTTACATGCTATTTTCACTGGCTTATCATGAGTAAATTTCACATCCACCTTTTCTTGCCAAGGCATGACGCCGTCTGGGGTTAAATGTGACGCCGTCAAAGGTAACTTTCAGCCGATTTTTGAGACTTTGCCGTTTTCTTCACTTTTATGCTCCAAAAACGTCCAAAATGCCTCCTTTTCCAGATTTCTCCTCAAAAGTACCTAAAATGACAAAAGGAACGATTTAGGGCAATATTTGATCAAATAAATACGATTTAGGGCTTAAATGACCCCTTAAAAGCGGTACACTTTTCGCTTCATCAAATACCCTTACACTTGAGATTTGCTTGTCCTCAAGCAAATGCGCTTTTATTCTAATCAAAATACAAGTTAGGGGTCATTTAATGCAAACATAAAAGTAATTACAACAAATAATCGTTCCACTTCAATCATAATAAGCACGGAGATTACAAACTAGCACCTCACAAGTAGTGTTTAGATACTCACATCTCTCAAGTGTCATCAAAATAAATCTCATAAATGAAAACGGATAATATCTCTCACTACCTGTCATAGCAAATAGATTACCATAGGCTTGGGAAAGGATCGAAAACCTCCTCCACTAGGCGTAAGCACCTAAGATAAACTATCAAAGAGGGCTTTTAAATGGGTTATAACGTTAGGTGTAGGGCTAAGCCAAGACTAGACTCGATCTTAAGCTAATGAAAGAAAATAACAAAACATAACAAAAACATAAAATAAAATACAATGAAACGGGATGGTAGTCCGTATGTTTTTTCTACTTTTTCTTTTTCTCATTTTTTTGTATTTTTCTTGATTTTTCGATTTTTTTTTTTTTTTTTTTTTTTTTTTTTTTTTTTTTTTTTTTTTTTTTTGCATACACTTTTGCCCTACCATCCAAAATAATACATCATAGGGGCATTGCATTCCCCTTACACTTGAACTTTTACATAACTTTACAAATTACTATTCTAATGACTCGAATTAAGATGATTGAAAAACTTGGAGTACTTTTAAAATATTTAGCACATATGGGGGTAATAAATGATGTTCTTCCCCATTACTCCATTACACTAGTACTTTACCCATGAGTCCCAATCGTCCCAAAACAATATGTACAAGGATATGACTCGACTTAGCAACCATGTAATCAACTAGATAATTAACTTGGGTTTAAACAAATGTTGTAACAATAATGCACTAAAGATGAGTGCATACAAGGTAGGCTAAGGCGATTTGGGTGTACATTTTAGTGGGGTGTAACAAATTCTTCCTTTAAGTAAAATGCTTAAAGGTCGAAACGAAAAGATAGGCTCTGAGGGGTGTACTAGGGGTATCGTGTACTAAAAATGAGTACAACGCAAAGGGGTGTGGGAGAATTACTTGACCAATGTAGCCAATGTAATTATAACAAAAACACAGGTGTAAAACAATGGGTTAATCCTAATGCCTCTTATCATGTAGTAAATCTAACTACACGAATGTAGTCTCACTTGTGGCCTTGGAATGGTCCTAACGCAAGTTCTAGAATCTAAGTGCTACCGGTACACACATCATAGCATAAATGCTTTTCCTACCAATTCCAGGGGCGAACCTCACATATTTGGGGTGGAAAATTTTTTAGTGGTACGGTTTTTTGTGCTAGTCATATAACTCCTATCCGTGAGACGCTCATTAAGATCAAAGTTTCACTCCTAAGTGTTGTAAAAAATTTTAAATTTGGCACTAAAATTACCCTAACAGGTATTTATCTCAGTTTTATTACACATCTATTATTAAACAAACAAAAATCAAGCGCAATGGCATTCTCTAAAATCGTACTTTTACCCCCCCTTACACTTAAGATGAACATTGTCCCCAATGTTCAAATAACAAGATGTAAAAGTAAATAAGGTAAAAGAATGAAATCAAATACTCCCCTGATTCGCTCGGTGGATAATGAAATTACACGGTTAGATCTTCCTCCAAAGTAATGTAGAAGCTCCATGACTAATGCATCGCCATAAGCTTGATTCCATAAACATCTCCTTGTCCAAAATAACCTGTTAAACCTGAGAAAACAAACACGAAAACCTGCATAACATCGGCGGGAAAAAATCTATATATAAGGATATAATGCTTGTGGAATGATAACTTTGCAGATTCCTGGAGATTATAAGTTGGAGATTTAATAAAAAATTTTTATGAAAACAAAACTTTCAAAAATTTCTGAAAATTAAATCTGACGCCGTCAGGTTATAAACCCTGACGCCGTCAGAAATGACCTGACAAAAATTTTCATTTTAAGTTTCCGGAAAATTTCTGGAAAAACCTTTACCTTACTTCCTGGAAATCCTGCAAAACATCATTATGACTCGATACAAGCATTTGACTCAAACAAATACGAATATGTATGCTATTTTATTATTATTACGATTCATGTTCATTTGTGTTCTAATAAACCGATTTAGATTTCCCTTACACTTATCTTTTGCAAAATACCTTTATATGTAGTTAAGACGAAGTTAAAAACAACATAAAGCATTTTCACAAATTACTTTTGAACATGAATCAATACTAATAAAAATTAAACACACATACGGAAAATAAAATCAAACAAACAAATAAATAAACACACAAAGCAAATAAAACAAATAAAGCTTGGGTTGCCTCCCAAGGAGCGCTTTTCTTTATTAACGAGTCTTGTAGCTAGACTCAAAGTCACGCTACCCTATGTAAGTGAGCTCGTCATCAAGGACGTCTTTAGGGTTAAGCTTGGACTGAAGTTTCCTATTGGTCCGCTTAGTACGATATATCTTTTCAAACTTCTCTCCATCCGGGTCATACAATGTCATCTTAATATGCCATGACCCATCTCCATCTTTGGGTGGTTTATCCCAATTCCACTTGTGATCATCTTCCTCACAAGTCCACTTATTCATTCCTAGGTTAATTGGCAAAACTCCTAGGAAATCAATCATCTTCCTAAAAACTAGAGGGTCTTCAAATGGATCCAATTCGGTGTCCCTAGCCAAGAGTTGTTCTACCGCATGTGTTCGGTTCACAAAGTCCTCTTCTAGGTAAAATGGGCGTTGGGGTCCTATGAAGTCTCTATCGATCCACGGTCCATATCTAGATGGTCTCCTATTTAATTCTAACCAATGGGGTATTTGTTCCTCACTAGTATCATTGGCATGTTTCTTCACATCATAGACTGACCAAGTATCACCTTCTCCTACCGCTATCTTAGATTCCTTACAATCAATCATAGCACTAGCGGTCGCCAAAAATCCTCTACCTATCAACAAGGGGCATGTAGGGTCTCTAACCATATCAAGGACGTGGAAATCGGCTAAAATGGTTAGTTTTCCTATGTGTACTAATACGTCCTTGACTACTCCAACGGGGTAAGCAACACTTCCATTCGCTAAACCTATTATCACCTCGGTCTCTTCAAGTTTTCCTAGTTTTAGAGAGGTATAGAGAGGTAACGGAAGTAGGTTAAGGCTTGATCCAAGATCGGCTAATGTGTCATAGGCCTCCGAATTACCGATCTTGCAAGGTAGAACAAATAAGCCCGGGTCATCTAACTTCTTAGGTAGCTTGTTTTGAACAAAGGCGGTCCCTTTTTCGCCTAACTTAAGCTTCTTCTCATCCAACACATCAACAACCGGACTTTCAAGGTGGAGCTCCTTGAATTCATCGTCAAGGTTTTGAGTGGGAGGTGTTTCAACTATGTTGTTGACCAATTTGGATGTCATAACTTCTTGGTCATTTGGAACGACTTGGGTTTGTTTGAAACACGTGCTCATGGAATTGACCGAATAATATTGTGGACAAGAACTAGGGGACGAAACCGATGAAATAGCGTTGACGTTTAGTTTCGGGTTCTTGACCGTGTTGCTAGGGAGTGCTCCCATTTCTCGGTCATTGATGGCTTTCAACAAGGTGTCAATCTTATTGGTCATCTCGCTTTGTTTTTGTTTGAAATCGGCTTCAAACTTGGCTAAACGAGCTTCTTGAGATGCCATAAATTGAGACATCAATCCTTCAAAGTTATCGGTACTACCATTGCCGGAAGGATTGTTGTTGAAAGTACGGTTCGAGTTGGAACCGCTTGATTGGAAACGATTAGGTGGGTTGGAAGAATTGGTTTGTTGTGTGTTTTGGTTTTGTTTCCACCTAAGGTTCGGGTGATTTTTCCATGAGGGGTTGTATGTATCACCATAAGGGTTTAGCTCGGGTTTGAAAGTGTACCACTTGTCTCCCGCTCCGTCGGTACGCGAGGATGCGTAGTCCACAAAAGCTTGTTCGGGGAGTTCCATGCAATCACGAGTGTCGTGGGGACCACTACATAATTCACATGAAGAAGTGATTTTGTTCACTTGGCTTGAAAGTTTAGGAGCCTCGTAAGATTTCATAAGAAACTTGACTTGGTCTTCAAGTTCTATGATCCTACGGTCAGAAGTGCTTGAATTGTTCGAAGGCAAAGATATTGCCTTGACCGTTTTATTCAAATCACGGGGATCACTCCAACTTTCGTTGTCATAAAGAGCAAGATCCTCTAGGAGAGCCCATGATTGTTCCGCACTTAGATCACGTAGCTTGCCACCGGCCGCTTGGTCAATGGTTTGCCTTGTGTAGAGATTTATATGGTCATAGAAGATTTAGACTTGGAGCCAAAGTTCTATACCATGGTGAGGGACTTTTTGGAGTAAGTCCTTGAATCGAATCCATGCCCCGTAGAGGGTTTCGCCTCGACGTTGTTCAAACATCAAGATATCCTTCCTTAGCTTGGTAGTTCTCCCTGGTGGGAAAAACTGAGCAAGGAAACGAGTGGTGAGATCATCCCAAGAGGTGATGGATCCTGCGGGTTGACGTTCTAGCCACTGACTAGCTTGGTCCCGCAAAGAGAATTGGAAGAGACGCAATCGGGTCGTCTCTCGAGTGGCAACATCAAGGTCTATAGAATCAACGATTTTAAGAAAGTCCTTGAGATGTTGATTAGGATCTTCAGAACGAAGTCCATGGAATGCGCATCCGCTTTGCACCAACCGGATGGTGTCGGATCGCAAGGGTGTGATATTGGCTCCTTGAGTGAGCTCAATGGTGTTTCGATAGCCATGGTGGCTAGGACGGGAATACTCTCCTAAAGTACGGGCTCTAGGAGGTGGTGGTGGTTGTTGTGGTGGTGGGTTGTGGGGGTTAAGGATATTACCATCTTCCATGATGTCGGATGGTATGGTTACGAACAAAGACACGAAGAAAATAGATAGACTAAAGAAAACCTAGAAAAATAAAATAAAAAATCTCACTAGAAAGGAATCTAGTGAGTAGACCTAATAGAAATAAAAATTCAACCTAAACAATAACTATTCCCCGGCAGCGGCGCCAAAAACTTGATGCGTGGTTTTGTAACCTTACAACAGGTTTTACCTCTCGAGGGATCTCAAGAGGCTTACAACCCCACCAGGCAGTGTACCTGACCGATGTAGTATAGTGTAGTGGTAAGTACGGGGGATTGATCGTTCTCCACAGGGAATAGTGTTCGTTAGGTATGAAAAGCTACTCTAATAGGTCTAAGGGTTGAGGAAGATTCTTTTTTATGTTTTTATATTTTTTTATGAAAGCAAATAAAATCTCGGTTTTGAAGGAGTGGGCGGAATTAGTTGCTAGTCAACTAACCCAAATTACTACGAATGCAAATAAAATAAAATAACAAAAATGAAAATGTGGTGAGAAACTTATGTGTAGAGAAATGTGTTTACTTAGATTTCCTTACTCCCTAACTATCTTTTACCGGTTAATTAGTGTGTATTAGTCGCGTGGATGACGGGTGTATTCCTTAATACCATTCGTGGGGTGGCGTACTTACTTCCCCAACTCTACAAGCTCCTACTTCACTCCTATGTCGAGCCGGCTAGGAAGCTCCTAACATGGGATCACTAGAATTCGCTTGTGCATTAAATACAACCATAAAAACCTTTAGTACGCATTTGGTTCATGTTTCTTAAGACGTTCAAGCAAGTTACCGAATAGGAAGTTAGCCAGTTTTCTTAAGCCTAACATAGATAAACAATCATCCAATACAACTAACAACACACTAATAACCAATAATCAATAGCTAGGTTTCATTAGATCTAAGCAAACACAAGATAAATTTAGCCTAACATGTTAATCAAAAGACAAGAATAAGATAAAATCAAACAACACATAGACATATTGAATGATTAATTGATAACTTATCTTCAATGTAACATGGAAGATCTCAAGGCAAAAAGCCTTGAAAAAGAAGCTGAATTCGTCTTAGGGTTTTCTCCCAAAATTCCACACACTAAGCTCTCTCTAATGACAAAAAATTAAAAAACTATATATAGACTTTTGGATCTGACGGCGTCACCTTATGGATTGTGACGCCGTCACCTCGCCGCTTCTAGGGTTCCCGGGTGACCTTCTTGACGCCGTCCCTCTTTAGCTCTTCAAAAATCCATTCTGGCTTATCAAGGCTTGACGCCGTCGGACCTTGAACGTGACGCCGTCCCCTTTTAATTTAAGCCGTGACGCCCTTGATCAAGTTAAAGCGTGACGCCGTCAGAATTTACATGCTATTTTCACTGGCTTATCATGAGTAAATTTCACGTCCACCTTTTCTTGCCAAGGCATGACGCCGTCTGGGGTTAAATGTGACGCCGTCAAAGGTAACTTTCAGCCGATTTTTGAGACTTTGCCGTTTTCTTCACTTTTATGCTCCAAAAACGTCCAAAATGCCTCCTTTTCCAGATTTCTCCTCAAAAGTACCTAAAATGACAAAAGGAACGATTTAGGGCAATATTTGATCAAATAAATACGATTTAGGGCTTAAATGACCCCTTAAAAGCGGTACACTTTTCGCTTCATCACAATGCAATCTCTCATCCGCCTCAATTAAAGCGCTCTTAGGAACTTTCTTGGATGATGTTGTAGTAGTTGTCTTTATTTAGGATTTATTTTGTAATGTAACATCATATCATGTTTGTGACTTTTGTCACATAATTTTCAATTAATGAATGTGATGTTTTTATGCTTATGAGTGATCAACATATTGCATATTATTATTATCTTTGATAACTAACATCTTTATATAGCTTGTTATACTCTATATCATGATTGCTTTAGGTACAAATAATGATCAGACACTTACTTTGACTTTTTTAAGTCAAAACATATTGAAAGGCTTGTTTGGAAGAACACCTCACATGCATTCTACTTCTTCCTAGAAGTCATTCATTACTAACACTTCATTCGCAGCATATCATACCCTTCAAAAGTATATGTTGGTACTCGAGAAGTGGGGAGTATACATCGAGGGGGAGCATTTCATAAGCATTTCATATTCTAACAGTTTGTTTTTGTAGGTTCATGCATCATTTCCTTGATTACTCTATCTAGGGGAGTATAAAACAAGGGGGAGCTTTAAAGTTCTCAAAATCGCATTCCGCTACGCTACTCTTTTTGTTTCGACAAAAAGGGGGAGAAAGGACTAAGTTTGCATTAACTGTGATTCATCACAGTACATACATTTTTTCAAAACTTTTCTTTAATAAACAAACTTAATATATATTTTTAAGAACTCATGCTATATTTATTTCTCTGCTCAAAAATATACCTTATGTTTTGTCATCAACAAAAAGGGGGAGATTGTTAATACAAATATCGTCCCAAAAATGTTATTTATATTTTTCGATCTTTACTTAGTTTTGTTAATGACAATTACAAGGTATATCTTTTAGCAAATTATAAATACTAGCTTAAGTCTCATTAATACACATTTTACATTTTGCAAGATAACTTAGAATTACAATTTTACACTTTTACAAACTTATTTCCTTAAAAGGAAACTTTATTTTTAAAGTTACACCATGACATCATGGCATACATCACAAGTGATATCTTAGTTAGATTGTGTAATATTTTGTTTAGATTCACAAGTTAGATAGTTGACATTTGTGGATCTTGGAAGATTTGGCAAGATATGCAAGATATGAAATGATACACCAAATCTCTTAGCTGTCAAGACCCACAGATCCAAGTCCAATGAAGGACGGATCCATATTTTGGGATCCATGGGATCCATGGGCTGGATATCAGCTTGCCTATAAATAGCAAGCTGATCATTTGGCTTTCTCATCACTCATATAGCTTAAACACACATATTCATTCAGTATATATCTTACTAACATCATTCATACTTGCATTTCATTTTGATCCTTCTTTTTGTAGAAAATAGATCAAGCTTTCAAGGATCTACAGAACCGTAATCCTTTAGTTTCATTACTGTGTGATATTGTAATTTGTTTCACACATCATTATCTATCATTTGTAATCAGTGAGTGTGGTTAGTGTTTTAGTCCTCAAAACACAAAGAGAGTAGGGAGTGGTTGTACCCTTGTAAAGAACTCGACATCTAGCTTAGTGTCGGTAAAGTATATAGGCGACGTCAGGTTGGTTCTACCTTGTAAAAGAACCCGGTGTTTAGCTTAGTACCGGAAAAAGAAGTAAGCGACGTGTAAAGGTTTTCTCCACCTAGAAAGGGAGTTTGTTTCTTAGTGAAGGATAAACTCTCGAGTTGGAAGCTCGAGGAGTGGAGTAGGGCAAGGAAGAGAGTCCTTGTAGCCGAACCACTATAAACAACAGTGTTGTGTGGTTTGATCTTTCCTCTCTTTATCTTTTGTTTGTATTGTGTGATTATTTGTTTGTGATTGTTTCCTTTGAATTAACATATAGTAACAAAGCAAATAAAACTCGAAAAATGGTAAAAACTATTCAACCCCCCTTCTAGTTTTCCACAGAGTTGTACAATGGGCTTTATCATGTAGTATTTAGGGTTTAGGGATGTAGCTATGTTTGTTCAAAACTTATGTTTAAGGTTTTGTTGTGTAGGAAATATCTAGGGTTTACATAATTATATATATGGGTCGAATTTTTATGGAAATGGAAAAGAAAATGGTTTGGGTTTATAAGAGTTGTACCATAAGCTTATTAGAGTTGTACTTAGGGTTTAGAAGTGTAGAAAATCTATTTTTAATGTTAGGTTAATCTTTATAAATAATATGTTAGTTTTTGTTAAGTTATAAAGTAGATTAATGAGATTTTTGGATATTGTGCATTAGGCACTTGTACACAAGGTTTAGATACTTGTACTTATATTAAGTGAGTTTAGGAAAATTTACTTTTAAGGTTTATGTATGAAAAACTTGTAAATTGTGCTTTAAAATAAATATATTTATGGTTTTATTAGGGTTTTTATTAATATTTAGCTTTTATGCATAAAGGACTTGTACCTTGGCTTAAATGACTTGTACATTTATATTTTGTAAAAATCTCATATCAATAAATTAGGTTTTGTGAATTTAGTACATAAAATCATAGTTTTATGAAATTAGGGTTTTATCGGGAGTTAAAACGGAATTAGGGTTTCTGGGCTTTAGATGCTTGTACCTTAGTTGAATGAGTTGTACTTTAGTATTTTTAGGGTTTTTGTTACTTACATTTATTATTATAATAGTTTAGGGTTTTATGGAAACTCTATTAGATAAGGAACGTTTAGTTTATACGTACGTTAACAATTTAACGTAAAATAGCAAATGGGATTTCTTAAAGTTTCATATGAAAATGTTTATATAAAATAAACATTAAGTACGTTGAGGTTAGGTTGCATGCGAGCACGTCTATCGAGGATGTGATCTACGTCACATAAGATAATAGTTATAATCAGATAATAAATAAATAAAAAAAATTTGCACATAGAAAAGGATAAGTATTCTGAGAGATAGTTTATTTTAATGTGGGATTTTCACAGTGGTTACACAACCAGTCGGCCTGACCGACTATATGTTGGTAATAAATCAGGGTGCAAATGCTGCTTCACCAGTTCCTTCTCCTACAAAGAAGGAGAAAAAGAAGAAAGGGGGTGCGTCCAGTAAGGTGGTTAGACCTAAACCACTCGCCACTGAGACTGCTGCCCCAAGCAACCTTAAACAAGGGGAAACAATGGCCAAGACCTCAGAGACACCCATCGTTGAGACCCTCTTGACCCTAAAACAAACACCAACGGAGGTCACTGATAAATCATCCTCAGTGTCCTCGGGAAAACCCTAGTTTCCTCATGGCTCTACTGACATACACCAGTCAGTGGAGTCAGGAACTTCTACTCACTCACATCTCCATGAAGGCACTGATAAATCACAATCAGAGCCTGAGGGAGTAAAGGGTCCTGAATCCTCGGTTGGGCAGTACTACTCAACTGAGAAGGGGACCCACACCCAATCACATCCCGTTAACGTCCCTGAGAAATCACACTCAGGGTCTCAGGGAGTCAAGGACCCTGAATCCCCAAAAGGGCAGTACAACCCTGATGGGAAGGGGGTCCATCAATCATCACAAACAGTGCCTCGTGATAGTTCTGAAAAACACCCATCAGCACTTGAAGGCGCTAAGGGGGACAAAGACTTAGAGGGATTAAAACCACCCACTGATACGGAACCCATAACCCCCTCAGGCGGATCCCTTCTCTCAGGAACTGACCCCAAAAGCCAGGCTGAGAAAACCCCCTCAGTTATTATGGCTAGCCAGGCTGAGCAAACCCACTCAGTTTTTATGGCAGGGTCAGGACCTGGCCATAACAAAGGTGAACCCACTTTTGAGGGGGAGCCGGATTCCCTGAAGGTTCCTTCTCTGGCTGAACTTGAAATCCTACTGAACGATGGGTCAGAGGAGGAAATTGTGGATTTTGGTGATGAAGACACTCTTGGTATTGAGGAGGAAATGGAGACTGATATACACTCTCCTCAGCACCCTGAGCAACAACTATCTTCTCCTCCCCCTGAGGATCAACAACCAACCTCACCATCATCATCATCATCATCATCATCAGGTGCTTCTACTCCCGCCACTCCTGAGTGGTTGGAGAAATATGACAATGTTCTTTCACTGACAGAAAGACAACTGGTTAAATTCCTCCGCAAAGCCAACCAGGGTCTCTATGATGAACTCACGGAAGAACAATGGATTCAGCACACTGAAGCGGCAGTCTCCTATGCTGACTTCAGGGCTTCTATTGAAGAATCTCAGGGAAAAGTGCTACAGGTTGCCAAACTTACTAAAAAACAACTCGGCGACCTCAGGGAGTCCACTGATGATATGAGCACTGAACAGCACAAGGAACTCTCCAACATTCTCAAGGCTATTGAATCTGTTCAGGAAGAACTTGGAGATGATCCCACCCTGATCAAAAGACTTGATGAGTACATAAATACTCACAGACCACCTCCACCTCCATTACTGAGCTTCTCAAGCTTCTTCAGGGGGTGGATCTCACTACTATCCGGTCGCAGCAAGATTCAATTCATCAGGCAGTTGCTGATGTCACGGAGCACCTAACCAAGATATCCTCAGTCTTTGATCAGCTCTCAACAAAACATAATGAGTTGATCACCCACTACACTACCCATGTCACTGAACTCACCAACACCCAAAATGCAATGGCGGCTAAAATCACCACACTAAAGAATGAGACTTCTGAAACAAAGACAATGGTCTCCAGTATCCTCTCCATTCTTCAGGCCTCTCAAGTTACTCCACCTCCTCAGTCAGCAGGTACATCCACTGAAGTTCCAGTATCTGCTGAGGGGGAGAAAATTGAACCAACTCCTGATCCTTCATCTGCATTAGTGGTTGTCCCTGAAACTTCCACAAGTCAACCCCCTCCCACTGATAAAGGGAAGGGAATCATGGTGACTGACAGTTCTCCTCAAGCACAATTAGTTCAGTCATCAACTGAAAAGCGTGCAGATCCTGATGCACCTTTTATAGTTGAATTGGATGGAGGAAGAACCTTCTTTGGGACACCAACTGAAGTGGCCGAAGTCTTGCATCAACATGACATCAGAAGGGCCAAAGAAAAGGACAAGCAACTCAACAGGCCCATTATTTTTGAGGTTGCTAAGGAGGTGATCAAGGAGTCTGAAAAGGACATCCAGGGAGATGAATTCCTCAAGCTTCAGGCTGAACTTTTCTCGAACATAATCAGCAAGCCAAGCTGAAAGAAGAAAGAAAGAAAAGAACCTATGAGAGGTACATGTGGCATATGACAAAAACCAAGGGAGAAGGCAAAATAACCGACATAACCATTACCCCCACCAAGCCCTTAAGCATAACAATACACAGAGGACCAAGAAAATCTGAGGTTTACCAGCCTTTCAAATTCTCAGACTTCGGGCTAAGGGAATGGGATATGATGATGCCAATCCTGAGGAAGAAGACACAAAGCAAGACTGCCCCATCTCTTATCAAGACCTTGAACTCCAAATATGAAGAACTCGAAAAGGTAGCAAAGAGTTTGGGTATTGATCATGAGAAGGCGCTTGCTTCTCAGGGACTGGCAATCCCTGAACCTACTCAGAAGACCGGGAGGAAAAGAAAAGCTGTGGGTCAGTTACCTGAACAATTCATAGCTGCTCTTCAATGCAACAGGATTTCCCCTCCGGGAGTCAAGTTTGTACCTAACCGAGTCATCAAGGAGCCTGAGTACGGTATCTTCTTTGTTGATGAATTTGATCAGCCAGCATTTCAAAGAGTGAGTGACATTAATCTAGTGGAAACGACAACTCTACTTGCGTACAAGCTAATGGCGCTTCGAGTAAAGAGTCCTGAAAATGAGGAGTTTGTCAGGCTGCTGGATAGAATGATGAATGAACGACCTGACAGGGAGGTGTTAGTGTCGAAGAAGGCGAAACTTGAACTCATGGGTTACTTTCAAGAACCCTGAGTATTATGTATTAGATTAGGACCTTTGTAATGATATAAATAAAATGATGAATGTTTTGTTATATCAGTGTCCTTATTTACTTTCTAGTACATTCAGTATGAGCAGAAGTCATTAGCTCACTCATAACTGATCAAAACACTTAAGCATAATTTATATCCAAATAGGGGGAGATTGTTGGGTCCTTCAGTACCCAAGAGTCGTTAAAACAGGATTTGAATACAAATTAAGCTAAGTGTTAATTAGACCGAAAACATTCTAAGTCACTGAGTGAACAGTCACTCAGTGAGTTACCTTCAAGATGCTCAGGACAAGTCTAAGAAGAAATATTCACCACACAGTGAGGCGGTACTCACTGAAGTGTTACTTGAGACGAAGAAGAAGGTAATGGATCAGTGAGCGTTAGACAAGAGCTCACTGAACCCCAAGTCTCCTCAACAACAATAACTGAAGACTGAAGACATGAAGACGAAGACTGAAGAACAATGATGCCTGAAAGAAAGGCAGGACTGAGCGGAATGGTTTTAAGAAGATAAGAACAAGTCTTATCGGGGTCAGACAAACCATCCCTCAAGTGGCTAAAAGTCGAAGAAGTGTAAGGTCTGACACTCGAAGACTTTTTGGTGCAATCCTATTGGTTCTTGGAAATGACAACTACTGTTGTAGTTGTCAGACACGCTTCTTATTTGTTTATCTAGTTTTAATCTTCAGCACTCTTAACATGTTTGCCTATAAATAGCAAACAGATAGGAGAAAAGTGGGTTAGGTATTCTTGTGCAATTAAAGCTTAGACTTTCACAAATACCCCTTTTCTCCTACAAAGAGTAACGTAACCCTGAGATAGCTCAGTGGGTCGAATTGTTACCACTTAAGCATAGCTTAAGTTTAGATAGTAGACACCATACCTTGCCTATTCAATCCCAAGTGTATGTTCCACAAAACACTTGGGTAATAGATTCTTTGATTCATTTCTAATAAGAATTTAAACGTTGAAAATACTTGTGTTTTTATATATTTACGTTTCATTAACTGTTAGAATTAATCAATACATTGTATTAGTCATAAACACAAATAGATTAACTTTCTAGTTAACTCTAAGCGTGTTAAGGGAACAACATTTATCGTTATATGTACTCTATTTTTTTTCCCGTGTACGCATAGGTTATTAATCTGGATTAGGTTCGGACAATGAGTATAACTAATAATAATATTTCAACCCTATTTGCTCGGGTTTGAAAATATGACTAATTTTGTTTAATAATCTTATTGTTTGATTAGTTTAATTTGGTATTTTAACATACTTCAAATTCATTGATTATAAATGCTTTTATATATTATATCTAATCTTGTTATACATCTAAAACATGTAGGCGTATGTTGGTGGTGTTTTAACTTTTAAGTATTACGGTTAATTTCTTGTAGATCCCCTCTAATTTCTTGTAGATCCTATGAGTTTCTAATAAAGTGATGTTTTTATAAATAAATAAATAAATAAGAAAAAAAAAATAAAAAATAAATAAATAATAATAATAATAATAATAATAATAATAATAATAATAATAATAATAATAATAATAATAATAATAGTAAAAAAAAATGTTAATAATAATAATAATAATAATAATAATAATAATAATAATAATAATAATAATAATAATAATAATAATAATAATAATAATAATAATAATAATAATAATAATAATAATAATAATAATAAAGTGATCTTTATAAAAAAAAATTAATAATAATAATAATAACAATTGTTTATAAAAAAAAATTAAAATATAAAAAAATTATGGTAATTGAGAATTTTACACTTAAGTCTATAAAATTAGATTTAAGATTAGCCTCTTATTAAAAGTTTATGATTAGATTGTAGAGTAAACTCCAAAAAACATCCCTGTGGTTTACCCCATTTCGCACCATACATCCCTCTCCAAAAAATTGCAACATATACATCCTCCATTAGTAAAAGTTAACCTATATACATCCACGAGGACGAACGGTGCAAATTTTGTGTCGTTAACTTGGACACGTGGTAGTTAAGTAAAGGTATTTCTGTCATTATCATTCACACCTACTGCACCACTCTTTTAATACTTTTTTCACTCAAACCCAGTTCATAAACACAAATCCAAAATGCAAATCAAAAATACCATAGAAACAAACATAAAAACCTCCTTCCTTTGTGATCTTCAGTTCCTTTTCTAAAAACACAAACAAACCCAGTGACAAAGATTGAAGCGAAAAGTGTACCGCTTTTAGGGGGTCATTTAAGCCCTAAATCGTATTTATTTGATCAAATATTGCCCTAAATCGTTCCTTTTGTCATTTTAGGTACTTTGGAGAAGAAATCTGGAAAAAGAAGCATTTTGGACGTTTTTGGAGCATAAAAGTGAAGAAAACGGCAAAGAATCAAAATTATGCTGGAAAGTACCTTTGACGGCGTCAGGGATTGGCCCAGACGGCGTCATGGCTTGGCAAAAGAGGTGGATATGAAAATTACTCATGATAAGCCAGAGAATTTTGCATGAAAAATTGACGGCGTCACCCTTTGAAGTGATCAAGGCCATCACGGTTTAACTTAAAGAGGGACGGCGTTCAAGCTCAATTATGACGGCGTCACCCCTTGATAGGCCAGAGCGGATTTTGGAGCACTAAAGAGGGGACGCGTCAGGAAGGCCATCCGGGAACCCTAAAAGCGGCGAGGTGACGCGTCAGGATCTATAACGTGACGCCGTCAGCCCTTAAACTCTATATATAGTTTTGCAATTTTTTGTCATTAGTGTGGAACTTATTGTGTGTAACTTTGGAGGAGAAACCCTAAGACGAATTTCTGCCATTTTTAAGGGTTTTCATACCCTTGGATCTCCCATGTTTAATTGAAGATAAGTGATTATTTAATCATTCAATATGTCTATGTGTTGTTTGATTATATCTTGTTCTTGTCTTTTGATTAACATGCTAGGCTAGATTTATCTTGTGTTTGCTTAGATCTAATGAAACCTAGCTATTGATTATTGGTTATTAGTGTGTATTTTTGTGGATGATTGTTCATCGATGTTAGGCTTAAGAAAACTGGCTAACTTCCTATTCGGTAACTTGCTTGAACGTCTTAAGAAACATGAACCAATGCGTACTAAGGTTTTTATGGTTGTATTTAATGCATGAGCGAATTCTAGTGATCCCATGTTAGGAGCTTCTTAGCCGGCTCGACATAGGAGTGAAGTAGGAGCTTGTAGAGTTGGGGAAGTACGTACGCCACCCCACGATTGGTATTAAGGAATACACCCGTCATCCACGCAATTAATACACACTAATCAACCGGTAAAAGATAGTTAGGGAGTAAGGAAATCTAAGTAAACACATTTCTCTCCACATAAGTTTCACAACTCTTTTCATTTTCAGTTATTTTATTTTAATTGCATTCGTAGTAATTTGGGTTAGTTGACTAGCAACTAATTCCGCCCACTCCTTCAAACCCGAGATTTTATTTGCTTTCATAAAAAAATATAAAAATACAAAAAAGAATCTTCCCTCACCCTTAGACCTACTAAAGTAGTTTTTCATACCTAACGAACACTATTCCCTGTGGAGAACGATCAATCCCCCGTACTTACCACTACACTATACTACATCGGTCAGGTACACTGCCTGGTGGGGTTGTAAGCCTCTTGAGATCCCTCGAGAGGTAAAACCTGTTGTAAGGTTGCAAAACCACGCATCAAGTTTTTGGCGCCGCTGTCGGGGAATAGTTATTGTTTAGGTTGAATTTTTATTTTATAGGTCTACTCACTAGATTCCTTTCTAGTGAGATTTTTATTTTATTTTTCTAGGTTTTCTTTAGTCTATCTTTTTTTCTTCGTTTCTTTGTTCGTAACCATTACCATTCGACATCATGGAAGATGGTAATATCCTTGATCCCAACAACCCACCACAACAACCACCACAACCTCCTAGAGCCCGTACCTTAGGAGACTACTCCTGTCCTAGCACCATGGCTATCGAAACACCATTGAGCTCACTCAAGGAGCCAATGTCACTCCCTTGCGATCCGACACCATCCGATTGGTGCAAAGCGGATGCGCATTCCATGGACTTCGTTCCGAAGATCCTAATCAACATCTCAAGGACTTTCTCAAAATTGTTGATTCCATAGACCTTGATGTTGCCACTCGAGAGACACCCGACTGCGTCTCTTTCAATTCTCTCTGCGGGACCAAGCTAGTCAATGGCTAGAGCGTCTACCCGCAGGATCCATCACCTCTTGGGATGATCTCACCACTCGTTTCCTTGCTCAGTTTTTCCTACCGGGAAGAACTACCAAGCTAAGGAATGATATCTTGATGTTCCAACAACGTCAAGGCGAAACCCTCTAAGAGGCATGGACTCGATTCAAGGACTTACTCCAAAAAGTCCCTCACCATGGCATAGAACTTTGGCTCCAAGTCCAAATCTTCTATGACCATATCAATCTCTCCACAAGGCAAACCATTGACCAATTGGCCGGTGGTAAGCTACGTGATCTAAGTGCGGAACAATCATGGGCTCTCCTAGAAGATCTTGCTCTTTATGACAACGAAAGTTGGAGTGATCCCCGTGATTTGAATAAAACGGTCAAGGCAATATCTTTTCCTTTGAACAATTCAAGCACTTCCGACCGTAGGATCATAGAACTTGAAGACCAAGTCAAGTTTCTTATGAAATCCTACGAGGCTCCTAAACCTTCAAGCCAAGTGAACAAAATCACTTCTTCATGTGAATTATGTAGTGGTCCCCACGACACTCGTGATTGCATGGAACTCCCCGAACAAGCTTTTGCGGACTACGCATCCTCCCGTACCGACGGAGCGGGAGACAAGTGGTACACTTTCAAACCCGAGCCAAACCCCTACGGTGATTCATACAACCCCTCATGGAAAAATCACCCAAACCTTAGGTGGAAACAAAACCAAAACGCACAACAAACCAATTCTTCAAACCCACCTAATCGTTTCCAATCAAGCGGTTCCAACTTGAACCGTACTTTCAATAACAATCCTTCCAACAATTATGGTAGTACCAATAATCTTGAAGGATTGATGTCCAAATTTATAGCATCTCAAGAAGCTCGTTTGGCCAAGTTTGAATCCGAATTCAATCAACAACAAACGGAGATGACCAATAAAATTGACAACTTATTGAAAGCCCTCAATAACCAAGTGCTATCACCTCCACAAAAGGACGCTAGGAACACAAATAGCGGACCCCAAGTAAAAGACCCCTCTTCATCCAAACATGTCCACTTCGTCAACATTGTCACTATCAAACCAATTGATAGAAATGAGGATAATAGTGAACCTGAGGATGAGGTTAAGAAAGTCGAGGTTGATAAAGAAGTTAGGAAAAGTAAGATTGAAGAAGTAGATGATGATGAGGACTACTTCAATAGGCTACCAACTAAGGAAGAGCGCGCATATCATACAGACTTATTCGATGACCCCGAGACACTATACTTCCTAGGTAGACCAATTATAAAAATAGGTGATCCTTCTAATCTCAACATACCATGCAACATCGGACATTTGCATGTGTGGAAAGCTTACATCGACCTTAGATCGCCCATAAACATCATGACTAGAGCCCACTACAACTTGATAATGAAAAATCAACTTGGGTATAGGATGTTCCCTGACAAGGGTTGGATGAGTAACTTCACGGGAAGAGTTAAGGGATTACCGGTTTATGTAGGAAACTTCACCTATGTCACCGACTTTGTAATTGTAGAAGATATCCGCCCAATAGTCGATGCATCCTTAACTCAAGTGGTTTTTGGAAAACCATTTGTTGAGGTCTCTAGAATAACTTATGAACCTTCCTTAGGGATAGTTAGATTTAAGGATGAGACCGATGAGGTAAACTACCAAATGCCATATAAGATAGAGCAATTCCAACACTTGTCAATTGTTGAGAAGGAGCTTAAGCAAGCAGTCTACTATAGGAATGATAAAGATTGAAGTAAAGGAGTAGACTATGTTATGGGAAGGATATTCGGTTTCTACAAGGATTGTTTGAAATTAGGACCGGAGTATAAAACCGGAAATGAGAATGGCCTAGAAACCGTGACCAATGATGGAATCACGTAAGGTACGTGACTTTGAGTCTAGCTACAAGACTCGTTAATAAAGAAAAGCGCTTCTTGGGAGGCAACCCAAGCTTTATTTGCTTTGTGTGTTTATTTATTTGTTTGTTTGATTTTATTTGTTTCCGTATGTGTGTTTATTTTTTTATTACTATTGATTCATGTTCAAAACTAATTCGTGAAAATGCTTTATTTTGTTTTTAACTTCGTCTTAACTACATATAAAGGTATTTTGCAAAAGTTAAGTGTAAGGGAAACCTAAATCGGTTTATTAGAACACAAATGAACATGAATCATAATAATATTAAATTAACATACATATTAGTATTTGTTTGAGTCAAATGCTTGTATCGAGTCATAATGATGTTTTGCAGGAATTCCAGGAAGTAAGGTATAGGTTTTTCCAAAATTTTTCCGGAAACTTAACATGAGAATTCTGTCAGATTATTTCTGACGGCGTCAGGGTTTACAACCTGACGGCGTCAGGTTTTAATCTTCTGAAATTTTTGAAAGTTTTGTTTTCATAAAAAGTTTTTATTAAATCTATAACTTATAATCTCCAGGAATCTGCAAAACTATCATTCCACAAGCATTATATCCTTATATATAGAATTTATCCCGCCGATGTTATGCAGGTTTTCGTGTTTGTTTTCTCAGGTTTAACAGGTTATTTTGGACAAGGAGATGTTTGTGGAATCAAGCTTATGGCGATGCATTAGTCTTGGAGCTTCTACTTTCTCTTGGAAGAAGATCTAACCATGTTACTTCTTTATCCACCAAACGAATCAGGGGAGTATTTGATTTCATTCTTTTACCTTTTCACTTTTACATTTTGTTATTTGAACATTGGGGACAATGTTCATCTTAAGTGTAAGGGGGGGGGGGGTAAAATACGATACTTTAGAGAATACAATTGCACTTGATTTTTGTTTATTTAATAGTAGATGTGTAATAAAACTGAGAGAAACACTTGTTAGGGCAATTTTTAGTGCCAAATTTAATAGTAGATGTGTAATAAAACTGAGAGAAACACTTGTTAGGGCAATTTTTAGTGCCAAATTTAAATTTTTTTACAACATTTAGGAGTGAAACTTTGATCTTAATGAGCGTCTCACGGATAGGAGTTATATGACTAGCACAAAACCGTACCACTAAAAAAAATTTTCACCCCAAATATGTGAGGTTCGCCCCTAGAATTGGTAGGAAAATCATTTATGCTATGATATGTGTACCGGTAGCACTTAGATTCTAGAACTTGCGTTAGGACCATTCTGAGGCCACAAGTGAGACTACATTCGTGTAGTTAGATTTACTACATGATAAGAGGCATTAGGATTAACCCATTGTTTTACACCTGTGTTTTTGTTATAATTACGTTGGCTACATTGGTCAAGTAATTCTCCCACACCCTTTGCGTTGTACTCATTTTTAGTACACGATACCCCTAGTACACCCCTCAGAGCCTATCTTTTCGTTTCGACCTTTAAGCATTTTACTTAAAGGAAGAATTTGTTACACCCCACTTAAATGTACACCTAAATCGCGTTAGCCTACCTTGTATGCACTCATTTTTAGTGCATTATTGTGACAACATTTGTTTAAACCCTTAGTTAATTATCTAATTGATTACATGGTTGCTAAGTCGAGTCATATCCTTGTACATATTGTTTTGGGACGATTGGGACTCATGGGTAAAGTACTAGTGTAATGGAGTAATGGGGAAGAACATCATTTATTACCCCCATATGTGCTAAATATTTTAAAAGTACTCCAAGTTTTTCGATTATCTTAATTCGAGTCATTAGAATAGTTATTTGTAAAGTTATGTAAAAGTTCAAGTGTAAGGGGAATGCAACGCCCCTATGATGTATTATTTTGGATGGTAGGGCAAGAGTGTATGAAAAAAAAATCAAGAAAAATACAAAAAAAATGAGAAAAAGAAAAATAGAAAAAACATACGGACTACCATCCCGTTTCATTTTATGTTTATTTTTATGTTTTTGTTATTTTGTTTTTAGCTTAAGATTGAGTCGAGTCTTGGCTTAGCAACATTGTATAGTACATGTAATTGATCAAGATCTTTAACTCGCCACCAGTAAAATATCCCTTATCCAACAAAACCGTGTTTATCATATCCCTACACCTAACGTTATAACCCGTTTAAAAGCCCTCTTTGATAGTTTATCTTAGGTGCTTACGCCTAGTGGAGAAGGTTTTCGATCCTTGCCCAAGCCTATGGTAATCTATTTGCTATGACAGGTAGTGAGAGATAATATCCGTTTTCATTTATGAGATTTATTTTGATGACACTTGAGAGATGTGAGTATCTAAACACTACTTGTGAGGTGCTAGTTTGTAATCTCCGTGCTTATTATGATTAAAGTGGAACGACTATTTGTTGTAATTACTTTTATATTAGCGTTAAATGACCCCTAACTTGTATTTTGATTAGAATAAAAGCGCATTTGCTTGAGGACAAGCAAATCTCAAGTGTAAGGGTATTTGATTAAGCGAAAAGTGTACCGCTTTTAGGGGGGCATTTAAGCCCTAAATCGTATTTATTTGATCAAATATTGCCCTAAATCGTTCCTTTTGTCATTTTAGGTACTTTGGTGAAGAAATCTGGAAAAGGAAGCATTTTGGACGTTTTTGGAGCATAAAAGTGAAGAAAACGACAAAGTCTCAAAATTATGCTGGAAAGTACCTTTGACGGCGTCAAGAATTGGTCCAGACGGCGTCATGGCTTGGCAAAAGAGGTGGATGATGCGTGGGTTTTGTAACCTTACAACAGGTTTTACCTCTCGAGGGATCTCAAGAGGCTTACAACCCCACCAGGCAGTGTACCTGACCGATGTAGTATAGTGTAGTGGTAAGTATGGGGGATTGATCGTTCTCCACAGGGAATAGTGTTCGTTAGGTGTGAAAGACTACTCTAATTAGGTCTAAGGGTTGAGGAAGATTCTTTTTATGTTTTTTATATTTTTATGAAAGCAAGTAAAATCTCGGGTTTGAAGGAGTGGGCGGAATTAGTTGCTAGTCAACTAACCCAAATTACTACGAATGCAAATAAAATAAAATAACAAAAATGAAAAGTTTGGTGGAAACTTATATGTAGAGAAATGTGTTTACTTAGATTTCCTTACTCCCTAGCTATCTTTTACCGGTTGATTAGTGTGTATTAGTCGCGTGGATGACGGGTGTATTCCTTAATACCAATCGTGGGGTGGCGTACGTACTTCCCCAACTCTACAAGCTCCTACTTCACTCCTATGTCGAGCCGGCTAGGAAGCTCCTAACATGGGATCACTAGAATTCGCTTGTGCATTAAATACAACCATAAAAAGCTTTAGTACGCATTGGTTCATGTTTCTTAAGACGTTCAAGCAAGTTACCGAATAGGAAGTTAGCCAGTTTTCTTAAGCCTAACATAGATAAACAATCATCCAATACAACTAATAACACACTAATAACCAATAATCAATAGCTAGGTTTCATTAGATCTAAGCAAACACAAGATAAATCTAGCCTAACATGTTAATCAAAAGACAAGAATAAGATAGAATCAAACAACACATAGACATATTGAATGATTAATTGATAACTTATCTTCAATGTAACATGGAAGATCTCAAGGCAAAAAGCCTTGAAAAAGATGCTAAAATCGTCTTAGGGTTTTCTCCCAAAAATTCCACACTAAGTTCCACCCAATGACAAAAAATTAGAAAACTATATATAGATTTTTGGATCTGACGGCGTCACGTTATGGAGTGTGACGCCGTCACCTCGCCGCTTCTAGGGTTCCCGGATGACCTTCTTGACGCCGTCCCTCTTTAGCTCTTCCAAAATCCATTCTGGCTTATCAAGGCTTGACGCTGTCGAACCTTGAACGTGACGCCGTCCCCTTTTGATTTAAGCCGTGACGCCCTTGATCAGGTTAAAGCGTGACGCCGTCAGAATTCACATGCTATTTTCACTGGCTTATCATGAGTAAATTTCACGTCCACTTTTTCTTGCCAAGGCATGACGCCGTCTGGGGTTAAATGTGACGCCGTCAAAGGTAACTTTTAGCCGATTTTTGAGACTTTGCCGTTTTCTTCACTTTTATGCTCCAAAAACGTCCAAAATGCCTCCTTTTCCAGATTTCTCCTCAAAAGTACCTAAAATGACAAAAGGAACGATTTAGGGCAATATTTGATCAAATAAATACGATTTAAGGCTTAAATGACCCCTTAAAAGCGGTACACTTTTCGCTTCATCAAATACCCTTACACTTGAGATTTGCTTGTCCTCAAGCAAATGCGCTTTTATTCTAATCAAAATACAAGTTAGGGGTCATTTAATGCAAACATAAAAGTAATTACAACAAATAATCGTTCCACTTCAATCATAATAAGCACGGAGATTACAAACTAGCACCTCACAAGTAGTGTTTAGATACTCACATCTCTCAAGTGTCATCAAAATAAATCTCATAAATGAAAACGGATAATATCTCTCACTACCTGTCATAGCAAATAGATTACCATAGGCTTGG
Organism: Artemisia tridentata subsp. tridentata; assembly: GCA_021014915.2. NCBI lineage: Eukaryota > Viridiplantae > Streptophyta > Magnoliopsida > Asterales > Asteraceae > Artemisia > Artemisia tridentata. The sequence goes on along the minus strand of CP139506.1, from coordinate 106,963,196 downwards.
GAAAGGATCGAAAACCTCCTCCACTAGGCATAAGCACCAAAGATAAACTATCAAAGAGGGCTTTTAAATGGGTTATAACGTTAGGTGTAGGGAAAAGGAAAACACGGTTTTGTTGGATAAAGGATATTTTACTGGTGGCGAGTTAAAGATCTTTATCAATTACATGTACTATACAATGTTGCTAAGCCAAGACTAGACTCGATCTTAAGCTAGAAACGAAATAACAAAATAACAAAAACATAAAACTAAACATAAAATGAAACGGGATGGTAGTCCGTATGTTTTTTTCTATTTTTCTTTTTCTCATTTTTTTTTTGTATTTTTCTTAATTTTTTCGAATTTTTTTTTTTTTTTTTATTTGCATACACTTTTGCCCTACCATCCAAAATAATACATCATAGGGGCATTGCATCCCCCTTACACTTGAACTTTTACATAACTTTACAAATACTAATCTAATGACTCGAATTAAGATAATTGAAAAACTTGGAGTACTTTTAAAACATTTAGCACATATGGGGTTAATAAATGATGTTCATCCCCATTACTCCATTACACTAGTACTTTACCCATGAGTCCCAATCGTCCCAAAACAATATGTACAAGGATATGACTCGACTTAGCAACCATGTAATCAACTAGATAATTAACTTGGGTTTAAACAAATGTTGTAACAATAATGCACAAAAAATGAGTGCATACAAGGTAGGCTAAGGCGATTTGGGTGTACATTTAAGTGGGGTGTAACAAATTCTTCCTTTAAGTAAAATGCTTAAAGGTTGAAACGAAAAGATAGGCTCTGGGGGGTGTACTAGGGGTATCGTGTACTAAAAATGAGTACAACGCAAAGGGTGTGGGAGAATTACTTGACCAATGTAGCCGAAGTAATTATAACAAAAACACAGGTGTAAAACAATGGGTTAATCCTAATGCCTCTTATCATGTAGTAAATCTAACTACACGAATGTAGTCTCACTTGTGGCCTTGGAATGGTCCTAACGCAAGTTCTAGAATCTAAGTGCTACCGGTACACACATCATAGCATAAATGCTTTTCCTACCAATTCTAGGGGCGAACCTCACATATTTGGGGTGGAAAATTTTTTTAGTGGTACGGTTTTTGTGCTAGTCATATAACTCCTATCCGTGAGACGCTCATTAAGATCAAAGTTTCACTCCTATATGTTGTAAAAAATTTTAAATTTGGCACTAAAATTGCCCTAACAGGTATTTATCTTAGTTTTATTACACATCTACTATTAAACAAACAAAAATCAAGCGCAATTGTATTCTCAAAAATCGTACTTTTACCCTCCCCTTACACTTAAGATGAACATTGTCCCCAATGTTCAAATAACAAGATGTAAAAGAAAAAAGTAAAGGAATGAAATCAAATACTCCCCTGATTCGCTCGGTGGATAGTGAAGTTACACGGTTAGATCTTCCTCCAAGGTAATGTTGAAGCTCCATGACTAATGCATCGCCATAAGCTTGATTCCATAAACATCTCCTTGTCCAAAATAACCTGTTAAACCTGAGAAAACAAACACGAAAACCTGCATAACATCGGCGGGATAAAATCTATATATAAGGATATAATGCTTGTGGAATGATAATTTTGCAGATTCCTGGAGATTATAAGTTGGAGATTTTAATAAAAACTTTTTATGAAAACAAAACTTTCAAAAATTTCTGAAAATTAAATCTGACGCCGTCAGGTTATAAACCCTGACGCCGTCAGAAATGACCTGACAAAAATTTTCATTTTAAGTTTCCGGAAAATTTCTGGAAAAACCTTTACCTTACTTCCTGGAAATCCTGCAAAACATCATTATGACTTGATACAAGCATTTGACTCAAACAAACACTAATATGTATGTTAATTTAGTATTATTATGATTCATGTTCATTTGTGTTCTAATAAACCGATTTAGATTTCCCTTACACTTAACTTTTGCAAAATACCTTTATATGTAGTTAAGACGAAGTTAAAAACAAAATAAAGCATTTTCACAATTTACTTTTGAACATGAATCAATACTAATAAAAATTAAACACAAATACGGAAACAAATAAAAACAAACAAACAAACAAATAAACACACAAAGCAAATAAATAAAATAAAGCTTGGGTTGCCTCCCAAGAAGCGTTTTTCTTTATTAACGAGTCTTGTAGCTAGACTCAAAGTCACGCTACCCTATGTAAGTAAGCTCGTCATCGAGGGCGTCTTTAGGGTTAAGCTTGGATTGAAGTTTCCTATTGGTCCGCTTAGTACGATATATCTTTTCAAACTTCTCTCCATCCGGGTCATACAATGTCATCTTAATATGCCATGACCCATCTCCATCTTTGGGTGGTTTATCCCAATTCCACTTATGATCATCTTCCTCACAAATCCACTTATTCATTCCTAGGTTAATTGGCAAAACTCCTAGGAAATCAATCATCTTTCTAAAAACTAGAGAATCTTCAAATGGATCCAATTCGGTGTCCCTAGCCAAGAGTTGCTCTACCGAATGCGTTCGGTTAACAAAGTCCTCTTCTAGGTAAAATGGGCGTTGGGGTCCTATGAAGTCTCTATCAATCCAAGGTCCATATCTAGATGGTCTCCTATTTGATTCTAGCCAATGTGGTGTTGGTTCCTCACTAGTATCATAGGCATGTTTCTTAACATCATAGACTGACCAAGTATCTCCTTCTCCTACCGCTATCTTGGATTCCTTACAATCAATCATAGCACTAGCGGTCGCCAAAAATCCTCTACCTATCAACAAGGGGCATGTAGGGTCGCTAACCATATCAAGGACGTGGAAATCGGCTAAAATGGTTAGTTTTCCAATGTGCACTAACACGTCCTTAACTACTCCAACCGGGTAAGCAACACTTCCATCCGCTAAGCCTATTATCACCTCGGTTTCTTCAAGTTTTCCAAGTTTTAGAAAGGTGTAGAGAGGTAACGGAAGTAGGTTAAGGCTTGATCCAAGATCGGCTAATGTGTCATAAGCCTCCGAATTACCGATCTTGCAAGGTAGAACAAATAAGCCCGGATCATCTAACTTCTTAGGTAGCATGTTTTGAACAAAGGCGGTCCCTTTTTCGCCTAACTTGAGCTTCTTCTCATCCAACTCATCAACAACCGGACTTTCAAGGTGGAGCTCCTTGAATTCTTCGTCAAGGTTTTGAGTGGGAGGTGTTTCAACTATGTTGTTGACCAATTTGGATGTCATAACTTCTTGGTCATTTGGAACGACTTGGGTTTGTTTGAAACACGTGCTCATGGAATTGACCGAATAATATTGTGGACAAGAACTAGGGGACGAAACCGATGAAATAGCGTTGACGTTTAGTTTCGGGTTCTTGACCGTGTTGCTAGGGAGTGCTCCCATTTCTCGGTCATTGAGGGCTTTCAACAAGGTGTCAATCTTATTGGTCATCTCGCTTTGTTTTTGTTTGAAATCGGCTTCAAACTTGGCTAAACGAGCTTCTTGAGATGCCATAAATTAAGACATCAATCCTTCAAAGTTATCGGTACTACCATTGCCGGAAGGATTGTTGTTGAAAGTACGGTTCGAGTTGGAACCGCTTGATTGGAAACGATTAGGTGGGTTGGAAGAATTGGTTTGTTGTGTGTTTTGGTTTTGTTTCCACCTAAGGTTCGGGTGATTTTTCCATGAGGGGTTGTATGTATCACCGTAATGGTTTGGCTCGGGTTTGAAAGTGTACCACTTGTCTCCCACTCCGTCGGTACGCGAGGATGCGTAGTCCACAAAAGCTTGTTCGGGGAGTTCCATGCAATCACGAGTGTCGTGGGGACCACTACATAATTCACATGAAGAAGTGATTTTGTTCACTTGGCTTGAAGGTTTAGGAGCCTCGTAGGATTTCATGAGAAACTTGACTTGGTCTTCAAGTTCTATGATCCTACGGTCAGAAGTGCTTGAATTGTTAGAAGGCAAAGATATTGCCTTGACCGTTTTATTCAAATCACGGGGATCACTCCAACTTTCGTTGTCATAGAGAGCAAGATCCTCTAGGAGAGCCCATGATTGTTCCGCACTTAGATCACGTAGCTTACCACCGGCCGATTGGTCAATGGTTTGCCTCGTGGAGAGATTGATATGGTCATAGAAGATTTGGACTTGGAGCCAAAGTTCTATGCCATGGTGAGGGACTTTTTGGAGTAAGTCCTTGAATCGAGTCCATGCCTCGTAGAGAGTTTCGCCTTGACGTTGTTGGAACATCAAGATATCATTCCTTAGCTTGGTAGTTCTTCCCGGTGGGAAAAACTGAGCAAGGAAACGAGTGGTGAGATCATCCTAAGAGGTGATGGATCCTGCGGGTTGACGTTCTAGCCACTGACTAGCTTGATCCCGCAAAGAGAATTGGAAGAGACGCAATCGGGTGGTCTCTCGAGTGGCAACATCAAGGTCTATAGAATCAACGATTTTAAGAAAGTCCTTGAGATGTTGATTAGGATCTTCAGAACGAAGTCCATGGAATGCGCATCCGCTTTGCACCAACCGGATGGTGTCGGATCGCAAGGGTGTGATATTGGCTCCTTGAGTGAGCTCAATGGTGTTTCGATAGCCATGGTGGCTAGGACGGGAATACTCTCCTAAAGTACGGGCTTTAGGAGGTGGTGGTTGTTGTGGTGGTGGGTTGTGGGGGTTAAGGATATTACCATCTTCCATGATGTCGGATGGTATGGTTACGAACAAAGACACGAAGAAAAAAGATAGACTAAAGGAAACCTAGAAAAATAAAATAAAAATCTCACTAGAAAGGAATCTAGTGAGTAGACCTAATAGAAATAAAAATTCAACCTAAACAATAACTATTCCCCGGCAGCGGCGCCAAAAACTTGATGCGTGGGTTTTGTAACCTTACAACAGGTTTTACCTCTCGAGGGATCTCAAGAGGCTTACAACCCCACCAGGCAGTGTACCTGACCGATGTAGTATAGTGTAGTGGTAAGTACGGGGGATTGATCGTTCTCCACAGGGAATAGTGTTCGTTAGGTGTGAAAGACTACTCTAATTAGGTCTAAGGGTTGAGGAAGATTCTTTTTATGTTTTTTATATTTTTATGAAAGCAAGTAAAATCTCGGGTTTGAAGGAGTGGGCGGAATTAGTTGCTAGTCAACTAACCCAAATTACTACGAATGCAAATAAAATAAAATAACAAAAATGAAAAGTTTGGTGGAAACTTATATGTAGAGAAATGTGTTTACTTAGATTTCCTTACTCCCTAGCTATCTTTTACCGGTTGATTAGTGTGTATTAGTCGCGTGGATGACGGGTGTATTCCTTAATACCAATCGTGGGGTGGCGTACGTACTTCCCCAACTCTACAAGCTCCTACTTCACTCCTATGTCGAGCCGGCTAGGAAGCTCCTAACATGGGATCACTAGAATTCGCTTGTGCATTAAATACAACCATAAAAACCTTTAGTACGCATTGGTTCATGTTTCTTAAGACGTTCAAGCAAGTTACCGAATTGGAAGTTAGCTAGTTTTCTTAAGCCTAACATAGATAAACAATCATCCAATACAACTAATAACACACTAATAACCAATAATCAATAGCTAGGTTTCATTAGATCTAAGCAAACACAAGATAAATCTAGCCTAACATGTTAATCAAAAGACAAGAATAAGATAGAATCAAACAACACATAGACATATTGAATGATTAATTGATAACTTATCTTCAATGTAACATGGAATATCTCAAGGCAAAAAGCCTTGAAAAAGATGCTAAAATCGTCTTAGGGTTTTCTCCCAAAAATTCCACACTAAGTTCCACCCAATGACAAAAAATTAGAAAACTATATATAGATTTTTGGATCTGACGGCGTCACGTTATGGAGTGTGACGCCGTCACCTCGCCGCTTCTAGGGTTCCCAGATGACCTTCTTGACGCCGTCCCTCTTTAGCTCTTCCAAAATCCATTCTGGCTTATCAAGGCTTGACGCCGTCGAACCTTGAACGTGACGCCGTCCCCTTTTGATTTAAGCCGTGACGCCCTTGATCAGGTTAAAGCGTGACGCCGTCAGAATTCACATGCTATTTTCACAGGCTTATCATGAGTAAATTTCACGTCCACTTTTTCTTGCCAAGGCATGACGCCGTCTGGGGTTAAATGTGACGCCGTCAAAGGTAACTTTTAGCCGATTTTTGAGACTTTGCCGTTTTCTTCACTTTTATGCTCCAAAAACGTCCAAAATGCCTCCTTTTCCAGATTTCTCCTCAAAAGTACCTAAAATGACAAAAGGAACGATTTAGGGCAATATTTGATCAAATAAATACGATTTAAGGCTTAAATGACCCCTTAAAAGCGGTACACTTTTCGCTTCATCAGTGGATATGAAAATTACTCATGATAAGCCAGAGAATTTTGCATGAAAAATATGACGGCGTCACCCTTTGAAGTGATCAAGGCCATCACGGTTTAACTTAAAGAGGGACGGCGTCAAGCTCAATTATGACGGCGTCACCCCTTGATAGGCCAGAGCGGATTTTGGAGCACTAAAGAGGGACGGCGTCAGGAAGGCCATCCGGGAACCCTAAAAGCGGCGAGGTGATGGCGTCAGGATCTATAACGTGACGCCGTCAGCCCTTAAACTCTATATATAGTTTTGCAATTTTTTGTCATTAGTGTGGAACTTATTGTGTGTAACTTTGGAGGAGAAACCCTAAGACGAATTTCTGCCATTTTTAAGGGTTTTCATACCCTTGGATCTCCCATGTTTAATTGAAGATAAGTGATTATTTAATCATTCAATATGTCTATGTGTTGTTTGATTATATCTTGTTCTTGTCTTTTGATTAACATGCTAGGCTAGATTTATCTTGTGTTTGCTTAGATCTAATGAAACCTAGCTATTGATTATTGGTTATTAGTGTGTTATTAGTTGTATTGGATGATTGTTCATCGATGTTAGGCTTAAGAAAACTGGCTAACTTCCTATTCGGTAACTTGCTTGAACGTCTTAAGAAACATGAACCAATGCGTACTAAGGTTTTTATGGTTGTATTTAATGCATGAGCGAATTCTAGTGATCCCATGTTAGGAGCTTCTTAGCCGGCTCGACATAGGAGTGAAGTAGGAGCTTGTAGAGTTGGGGAAGTACGTACGCCACCCCACGATTGGTATTAAGGAATACACCCGTCATCCACGCAATTAATACACACTAATCAACCGGTAAAAGATAGTTAGGGAGTAAGGAAATCTAAGTAAACACATTTCTCTCCACATAAGTTTCACAACTCTTTTCATTTTCAGTTATTTTATTTTAATTGCATTCGTAGTAATTTGGGTTAGTTGACTAGCAACTAATTCCGCCCACTCCTTCAAACCCGAGATTTTATTTGCTTTCATAAAAAAATATAAAAATACAAAAAAGAATCTTCCCTCACCCTTAGACCTACTAAAGTAGTTTTTCATACCTAACGAACACTATTCCCTGTGGAGAACGATCAATCCCCCGTACTTACCACTACACTATACTACATCGGTCAGGTACACTGCCTGGTGGGGTTGTAAGCCTCTTGAGATCCCTCGAGAGGTAAAACCTGTTGTAAGGTTGCAAAACCACGCATCAAGTTTTTGGCGCCGCTGTCGGGGAATAGTTATTGTTTAGGTTGAATTTTTATTTTATAGGTCTACTCACTAGATTCCTTTCTAGTGAGATTTTTATTTTATTTTTCTAGGTTTTCTTTAGTCTATCTTTTTTTCTTCGTTTCTTTGTTCGTAACCATTACCATTCGACATCATGGAAGATGGTAATATCCTTGATCCCAACAACCCACCACAACAACCACCACAACCTCCTAGAGCCCGTACCTTAGGAGACTACTCCTGTCCTAGCCACCATGGCTATCGAAACACCATTGAGCTCACTCAAGGAGCCAATGTCACTCCCTTGCGATCCGACACCATCCGATTGGTGCAAAGCGGATGCGCATTCCATGGACTTCGTTCCGAAGATCCTAATCAACATCTCAAGGACTTTCTCAAAATTGTTGATTCCATAGACCTTGATGTTGCCACTCGAGAGACGACCCGACTGCGTCTCTTTCAATTCTCTCTGCGGGACCAAGCTAGCCAATGGCTAGAGCGTCTACCCGCAGGATCCATCACCTCTTGGGATGATCTCACCACTCGTTTCCTTGCTCAGTTTTTCCTACCGGGAAGAACTACCAAGCTAAGGAATGATATCTTGATGTTCCAACAACGTCAAGGCGAAACCCTCTACGAGGCATGGACTCGATTCAAGGACTTACTCCAAAAAGTCCCTCACCATGGCATAGAACTTTGGCTCCAAGTCCAAATCTTCTATGACCATATCAATCTCTCCACAAGGCAAACCATTGACCAATTGGCCGGTGGTAAGCTACGTGATCTAAGTGCGGAACAATCATGGGCTCTCCTAGAAGATCTTGCTCTTTATGACAACGAAAGTTGGAGTGATCCCCGTGATTTGAATAAAACGGTCAAGGCAATATCTTTTCCTTTGAACAATTCAAGCACTTCCGACCGTAGGATCATAGAACTTGAAGACCAAGTCAAGTTTCTTATGAAATCCTACGAGGCTCCTAAACCTTCAAGCCAAGTGAACAAAATCACTTCTTCATGTGAATTATGTAGTGGTCCCCACGACACTCGTGATTGCATGGAACTCCCCGAACAAGCTTTTGCGGACTACGCATCCTCCCGTACTGACGGAGCGGGAGACAAGTGGTACACTTTCAAACCCGAGCCAAACCCCTACGGTGATTCATACAACCCCTCATGGAAAAATCACCCAAACCTTAGGTGGAAACAAAACCAAAACGCACAACAAACCAATTCTTCAAACCCACCTAATCGTTTCCAATCAAGCGGTTCCAACTTGAACCGTACTTTCAATAACAATCCTTCTAACAATTATGGTAGTACCAATAATCTTGAAGGATTGATGTCCAAATTTATAGCATCTCAAGAAGCTCGTTTGGCCAAGTTTGAATCCGAATTCAATCAACAACAAACGGAGATGACCAATAAAATTGACAACTTATTGAAAGCCCTCAATAACCAAGTGCTATCACCTCCACAAAAGGACGCTAGGAACACAAATAGCGGACCCCAAGTAAAAGACCCCTCTTCATCCAAACATGTCCACTTCGTCAACATTGTCACTATCAAACCAATTGATAGAAATGAGGATAATAGTGAACCTGAGGATGAGGTTAAGAAAGTCGAGGTTGATAAAGAAGTTAGGAAAAGTGAGATTGAAGAAGTAGATGATGATGAGGACTACTTCAATAGGCTACCCACTAAGGAAGAGCGCGCATATCATACAGACTTATTCGATGACCCCGAGACACCATACTTCCTAGGTAGACCAATTATAAAAATAGGCGATCCTTCTAATCTCAACATACCATGCAACATCGGACATTTGCATGTGTGGAAAGCTTACATCGACCTTAGATCGCCCATAAACATCATGACTAGAGCCCACTACAACTTGATAATGAAAAATCAACTTGGGTATAGGATGTTCCCTGACAAGGGTTGGATGAGTAACTTCACGGGAAGAGTTAAGGGATTACCGGTTTATGTAGGAAACTTCACCTATGTCACCGACTTTGTAATTGTAGAAGATATCCGCCCAATAGTCGATGCATCCTTAACTCAAGTGGTTTTTGGAAAACCATTTGTTGAGGTCTCTAGAATGACTTATGAACCTTCCTTAGGGATAGTTAGATTTAAGGATGAGACCGATGAGGTAAACTACCAAATGCCATATAAGATAGAGCAATTCCAACACTTGTCAATTGTTGAGAAGGAGCTTAAGCAAGCAGTCTACTATAGGAATGATAAAGATAGAAGTAAAGGAGTAGACTATGTTATGGGAAGGATATTCGGTTTCTACAAGGATTGTTTGAAATTAGGACCGGAGTATAAAACCGGAAATGAGAATGGCCTAGAAACCGTGACCAATGATGGAATCACGTAAGGTACGTGACTTTGAGTCTAGCTACAAGACTCGTTAATAAAGAAAAGCGCTTCTTGGGAGGCAACCCAAGCTTTATTTGCTTTGTGTGTTTATTTATTTGTTTGTTTGATTTTATTTTGTTGTGTTATTGTTTTATTTTTTTTATTACTATTGATTCATGTTCAAAACTAATTCGTGAAAATGCTTTATTTTGTTTTTAACTTCGTCTTAACTACATATAAAGGTATTTTGCAAAAGTTAAGTGTAAGGGAAACCTAAATCGGTTTATTAGAACACAAATGAACATGAATCATAATAATATTAAATTAACATACATATTAGTATTTGTTTGAGTCAAATGCTTGTATCGAGTCATAATGATGTTTTGCAGGAATTCCAGGAAGTAAGGTATAGGTTTTTCCAAAATTTTTCCGGAAACTTAACATGAGAATTCTGTCAGATTATTTCTGACGGCGTCAGGGTTTACAACCTGACGGCGTCAGGTTTTAATCTTCTGAAATTTTTGAAAGTTTTGTTTTCATAAAAAGTTTTTATTAAATCTATAACTTATAATCTCCAGGAATCTGCAAAACTATCATTCCACAAGCATTATATCCTTATATATAGAATTTATCCCGCCGATGTTATGCAGGTTTTCGTGTTTGTTTTCTCAGGTTTAACAGGTTATTTTGGACAAGGAGATGCTTGTGGAATCAAGCTTATGGCGATGCATTAGTCTTGGAGCTTCTACTTTCTCTTGGAAGAAGATCTAACCATGTTACTTCTTTATCCACCAAACGAATCAGGGGAGTATTTGATTTCATTCTTTTACCTTTTCACTTTTACATTTTGTTATTTGAACATTGGGGACAATGTTCATCTTAAGTGTAAGGGGGGGGGGGGGTAAAATACGATACTTTAGAGAATACAATTGCACTTGATTTTTGTTTATTTAATAGTAGATGTGTAATAAAACTGAGAGAAACACTTGTTAGGGCAATTTTTAGTGCCAAATTTAATAGTAGATGTGTAATAAAACTGAGAGAAACACTTGTTAGGGCAATTTTTAGTGCCAAATTTAAATTTTTTTACAACATTTAGGAGTGAAACTTTGATCTTAATGAGCGTCTCACGGATAGGAGTTATATGACTAGCACAAAACCGTACCACTAAAAAAAATTTTCACCCCCAAATATGTGAGGTTCGCCCCTAGAATTGGTAGGAAAATCATTTATGCTATGATGTGTGTACCGGTAGCACTTAGATTCTAGAACTTGCGTTAGGACCATTCTGAGGCCACAAGTGAGACTACATTCGTGTAGTTAGATTTACTACATGATAAGAGGCATTAGGATTAACCCATTGTTTTACACCTGTGTTTTTGTTTTAATTACGTTGGCTACATTGGTCAAGTAATTCTCCCACACCCTTTGCGTTGTACTCATTTTTAGTACACGATACCCCTAGTACACCCTTCAGAGCCTATCTTTTCGTTTCGACCTTTAAGCATTTTACTTAAAGGAAGAATTTGTTACACCCCACTTAAATGTACACCTAAATCGCGTTAGCCTACCTTGTATGCACTCATTTTTAGTGCATTATTGTGACAACATTTGTTTAAACCCTTAGTTAATTATCTAATTGATTACATGGTTGCTAAGTCGAGTCATATCCTTGTACATATTGTTTTGGGACGATTGGGACTCATGGGTAAAGTACTAGTGTAATGGAGTAATGGGGAAGAACATCATTTATTACCCCCATATGTGCTAAATATTTTAAAAGTACTCCAAGTTTTTCGATTATCTTAATTCGAGTCATTAGAATAGTTATTTGTAAAGTTATGTAAAAGTTCAAGTGTAAGGGGAATGCAACGCCCCTATGATGTATTATTTTGGATGGTAGGGCAAGAGTGTATGAAAAAAAAAATCAAGAAAAATACAAAAAAAATGATAAAAAGAAAAATAGAAAAAACATACGGACTACCATCCCGTTTCATTTTATGTTTATTTTTATGTTTTTGTTATTTTGTTTTTAGCTTAAGATTGAGTCGAGTCTTGGCTTAGCAACATTGTATAGTACATGTAATTGATCAAGATCTTTAACTCGCCACCAGTAAAATATCCCTTATCCAACAAAACCGTGTTTATCATATCCCTACACCTAACGTTATAACCCGTTTAAAAGCCCCTTTGATAGTTTATCTTAGGTGCTTACGCCTAGTGGAGAAGGTTTTCGATCCTTGCCCAAGCCTATGGTAATCTATTTGCTATGACAGGTAGTGAGAGATAATATCCGTTTTCTTTTATGAGATTTATTTTGATGACACTTGAGAGATGTGAGTATCTAAACACTACTTGTGAGGTACTAGTTTGTAATCTCCGTGCTTATTATGATTAAAGTGGAATGACTATTTGTTGTAATTACTTTTATATTAGCGTTAAATGACCCCTAACTTGTATTTTGATTTGAATAAAAGCGCATTTGCTTGAGGACAAGCAAATCTCAAGTGTAAGGGTATTTGATTAAGCGAAAAGTGTACCGCTTTTAGGGGGGCATTTAAGCCCTAAATCGTATTTATTTGATCAAATATTGCCCTAAATCGTTCCTTTTGTCATTTTAGGTACTTTGGTGAAGAAATCTGGAAAAGGAAGCATTTTGGACGTTTTTGGAGCATAAAAGTGAAGAAAACGGCAAAGTCTCAAAATTATGCTGGAAAGTACCTTTGACGGCGTCAGGGATTGGCCCAGACGGCGTCATGGCTTGGAAAAAGAGGTGGATATGAAAATTACTCATGATAAGCCAGAGAATTTTGCATGAAAAATCTGACGGCGTCACCCTTTGAAGTGATCAAGGCCATCACGGTTTAACTTAAAGAGGGACGGCGTCAAGCTCAATTATGACGGCGTCACCCCTTGATAGGCCAGAGCGGATTTTGGAGCACTAAAGAGGGACGGCGTCAGGAAGGCCATCCGGGAACCCTAAAAGCGGCGAGGTGACGGCGTCAGGATCTATAACGTGACGCCGTCAGCCCTTAAACTCTATATATAGTTTTGCAATTTTTTGTCATTAGTGTGGAACTTATTGTGTGTAACTTTGGAGGAGAAACCCTAAGACGAATTTCTGCCATTTTTAAGGGTTTTCATACCCTTGGATCTCCCATGTTTAATTGAAGATAAGTGATTATTTAATCATTCAATATGTCTATGTGTTGTTTGATTATATCTTGTTCTTGTCTTTTGATTAACATGCTAGGCTAGATTTATCTTGTGTTTGCTTAGATCTAATGAAACCTAGCTATTGATTATTGGTTATTAGTTGTATTGGATGATTGTTCATCGATGTTAGGCTTAAGAAAACTGGCTAACTTCCTATTCGGTAACTTGCTTGAACGTCTTAAGAAACATGAACCAATGCGTACTAAGGTTTTTATGGTTGTATTTAATGCATGAGCGAATTCTAGTGATCCCATGTTAGGAGCTTCCTAGCCGGCTCGACATAGGAGTGAAGTAGGAGCTCATAGAGTTGGGGAAGTACGTACGCCACCCCACGATTGGTATTAAGGAATACACCCGTCATCCACGCAATTAATACACACTAATCAACCGGTAAAAGATAGTTAGGGAGTAAGGAAATCTAAGTAAACACATTTCTCTCCACATAAGTTTCACAACTCTTTTCATTTTCAGTTATTTTATTTTAATTGCATTCGTAGTAATTTGGGTTAGTTGACTAGCAACTAATTCCGCCCACTCCTTCAAACCCGAGATTTTATTTGCTTTCATAAAAAAATATAAAAATACAAAAAAGAATCTTCCCTCACCCTTAGACCTACTAAAGTAGTTTTTCATACCTAACGAACACTATTCCCTGTGGAGAACGATCAATCCCCCGTACTTACCACTACACTATACTACATCGGTCAGGTACACTGCCTGGTGGGGTTGTAAGCCTCTTGAGATCCCTCGAGAGGTAAAACCTGTTGTAAGGTTGCAAAACCACGCATCACCCAGGAACAAAGATTGAAGAGAAGTGGGAATCCTATTCCCTTAATGGCGACTGCTAAAGATGAAAACCCACAACAACAATAAGGGGTTGAGTAGAAGGTCTAACAGAAAGAATAAACAAAAGATACCTAACAATGATTTCGAATCATCTTACATTGAAGATGTGACGATGATGATGGTAGTACTAAAAAGAAAAGAAGAAAGTCTGCTCAAAAGAAGAAACCTATTAATGATGGTTTTAATGAAAAGAGAAGAAGAAAGAAAGCTATTAAATATGTAAAGGTTGTGGAATATAATGGCAAGGAAGTTAAGATGTCATTGAACAACTGTTGCCATCAGTGTAAAAGGAACGACAAGGAAGAAGTTGTTCGATGTCTTAACTGTTGCCATCAGAAAGAATAAACAAAAGATACCCACCATTAATCCTCTTCAATCTATTTAAACACAAATCAAAATCTCAAACCCAAATCAAAAACACCAAGATCCATCTATTTAAGCTCAAGAACATGTAATTAAAACCTACACACCAACAAACCCAATTCACACAACCTCGATTGGTGCTTAATAATGTATATAGACTTGTATATTTTTCTAGCTTGTACTATGTTGATTCTCTCCATTTTCTGCTGTCATTCAACAACACAAAATGCCCAAAATCCCAAAATCAACTACTACTCTCAAACCCTAAAAGATCATCCACCAAAAAACTCTCAAATCCAATCAATACCCATTTCAATTCACTCAATTCTAAGCAAAACCCATGTTTCAGTTTCCTCTCATTCTCCTTTTTTTACCAGTCATTCTCATCTCCGGCGACTCTCCGGTGCCGGAAAATGAACTCCGGTCACTTCTTGAGTTTAAAAAAGGAATCTTTGAAGATCCCTTAAACAAAATATTCAATTCTTGGAACATTAGTACTAGCCCAGATTCAAAGATTTGCCCATCTTTTTATGGAGTGACATGTGAGGATCATAATGGGTTTGTTAATTCCATTGTTTTGGATCATTTGCAGTTGTCTGGTGAATTAAAGTTTAGTACTTTAGTTGGGTTTGTTATTGCTCGAACTTCTTCTTTATCATACAAACAAACACTATATCGAATGGGTACTCAAACAAGAACAAGAATAATAAGGAAGAGTGTGGATCGTATGGTACTTATGGTTTATTAGCTTTGAGTAAAAGATAACAAACACAAATAATGGAAACACACACTCTCACTTTACACAATGAGAACCCCTTGAGACACTTGAGAACTAACTTACAAATGAGTGAGAGTGTGTGAATATATACTCCTATGGCCGGCGCCCTAGGAGGTTTAACATGGGCTTGGAGTAGGCTTGGTGTGGGCTTAAGTGAGTTGGTTCATTAAGTAACCTTTTCTATTCTATGACAACACCAAAAGCCCACTCTTTCTTAACTTAATTATTCTACACGACACACATTACATTTTCTACAAAATGACCATCACTTCATAAAAATATAAATGCTAACAGGGTTGAAGTATTTAAGGAATTTGTGTCTTTGATTTATGTTTTTGATTTGTGTTTGTGTTTTTGATTTGCTTTTTGGATTTGTGTTTATGAACTGGGTTTGAGTGAACAAAGTATTAAAAGAGTGGCGCAGTAGGTGTGAAAGATAATGACAGAAATACCCTTACTTAACTGCCACGTGTCTAAGTTAACGACACAAAATTTGCACCGTTCATCCTCGTTGATGTATATAGGTTAACTTTTACTAACGGATGATGTATATGTTGCAACTTTTTCGAGAGGGATGTATAGTGCGAAATGGGGTAAACCACAGGGATGTATTTTGGAGTTTACTCTTAGATTGTAAGTTCATTAACGAATTAAAATATAATGTTTATTTACAGTTAAGTACGAAATTAAAAGAAAGTAGCTCACAAGGTTATGCGCTTTCTTTTTTCAACAATTTTTTTAAAAATGTAACCAAACTAATTCAATTTTTACTTTTGTCCGCGACGATAAATTGATCATGTATAGGTTTTTAAATCATTTATCCCCAACCTATTGGTTTTAAATGCTACTATTGTAATCTAAAAAGAACGTGGTGTTATCCCTTTCAAATTAAACTTGTCACGAATTCACGATGTAAATGCTACTAGAAGAAAAACTAAAATAAGAAGAATAAGAAGGATTTCTAGCCACACATTTCAAATAGGAGGGAGAATTTTTAGTGGAGATGCATCTATTTTTGTAGGTGCATCTAAAATGAGTGGTTGTGGTTTCTTCGCATCATTCTCATTTTAATTTTTCTTCTTATTTGATCATAACTCAATGCTACTATTGTATGCTAAAAAGAACGTGGTGTTATCCCTTTCAAACTCGTCACGAATTCACGATGTAATTGCTACTAGAAGAAAAACTAAAATAAGAAGAATAAAAAGGATTTCTAGCCAAACATTTCAAATAGGAGTAAGAATTTTAAGTGGAGATGTATCTATTTTTGAAGGTGCATCTAAAATGAATTGTTGTGGTTTCTTTGCATCATTCTCATTTTAATTTTTCTTCTTATTTAATCATAACTCAATGCTACTATTGTAAGCTAAAAAGAAGGTGGCGTTATCCCTTTCAAACTCGTCATGAATTTGCGATGATGTTACAATAGAGAAAAGTATAATATAGATCACAAATTTTCTAAATATCAAATGAATAAATTTTGATCATTCAATTTTTTTAGTTAAAATGAAAAAATCACTTTAGTCATTCTTTTTAAAAATTAAATATCACATAAATTGTTAATCGTTACGCGAAATGAATCATAACATCGCGACAAGAATTAAATAATCTTTCTATAGAGGGACACTTTTATATATTTTCGACAAACTTTTTTGCCATTTTTTTTTTTTTTTTTTTGTAAGTGTTGAAATTTTCGCTCAGAAAAATCACATTTAATTTGTTACTTTAGAAATCACACGTGATTTTTAGATTAACAAATCACATATGATAATACAAATCACATGTGATGTGTGAAATCGCACATGATTTTTTAAATAACAAATCACAAATAATTTTACAAATCACATGTGATTTTGCAGGGCGGAAATTTTTTCAACAGTAGAAAAAAACTTATCGAAAGTATATTGAAGTGACTGAAAGATAAAAGAAGTCTTGTCGCGATGGTATATTTTTTTTCGCTTGACGATTTACCGTTTGCAAGATATTATTTTTGCAAAAAAATGTTAGAAAGTGCGTTTTGTTGTTTTGATGAAAAAATGATTATTTAGGATTTGTTCATTTGTTATTTAAAGAATTTGTGATATATGTTGATCTCACCTCTAGGTTTATAATGATCAAAATGTGGTTAGATATAAACAAAGTTAAACATTATTACCCAAACGAAAGTAGTACAGTATAATTTTGAACTTTAATCTATTATTTATATGATTACATGCAATTATAACTTGCAAAAAAGTTACATAATTTCAGATATCCCTCCGTCCTAATTTTATTGTCCATTTTTTCTTTTTTGGACGTCTCAAAATTATTGTCCCATACCAAAAATAAAAAGTGAATAGGTAGTGGAGTTTGGTAAAGTTTACTATATTACCCTTGGTTGAAATTAATATTGCAAACTTTAAAGAAGTGTTAATTAATTGGTTAAGGGTAAACTTATCATTTGGCAAAAAAGTAAGAGAGAAAAAGTAGTGATAGTAACATTTTTCTAAAAGAATGTATTTTTTGTCGGGGGACAATAATTTTAGGACGGAGGGAGTAAGATAATTTCAGATATATCTCCTAGAGATTCCATTAGAAGGTGAAAATCTTACCAAAAAGAATAATAATAATAACTATCAAATCATGAACCACCAAACTTTAATTTGATCATCCTTAATGATTAGTTGACACCCCACAAACACTATACACAAGTATTGCTATTAATAATTTTTAATATTGTACCACAAATTCATATTTAGTTATGGCAATCAGACGGATTATATACTAGAAAAGTTGACAAATACATTTAATCCATGATATTTAATTTATGCTCGATCTACTACATCCCTTCTAAGTTCTAACTAGCAACTACCATACAATAGTCGCACAAATCAAACGGATAAGATTATCCCTCTTCATGATATATTGTTATCTGGGAGGGCGAGTCTTTGATCGAGACATACGCGTCCTTAATTGTGACCGTTTCTGACCCTTTTCCTAGCCACCCTCACATGTGTACCTAGTAAGGTTTGAACTTTAAATCTCTTCTGCCTTACCACTAAACCATTTGGTGGTGGTTACTGTTAAGTTTTATGGACAAATATTAAATGTGTATGTCTAGAATCGAACTCGGGACCACGGGATTGCACACATTACGTATGAGGAATTAATGTACAATAATTAATATATAAACCGTTATGTATTTAATTATTGAAACACAAAAATAACGACTAACGGATGTTAAGTAATTAACGGGAATTGACTAACGACCGTTAGAGAATAAAAGAAAGACTATAGATGAAATTAGAGGATCAAAAAGTATCTGGAATCCCTTGGGATGTCCATAACCGATCGGCATAGGGTTTCCATAACCAAGTCTAAAGCCAACATGTTCTCCAAGATTTCTCATCTATAAATACAAGGCCTAGGGTTATTCGTTCTTTACTCTAGCACTCTTGCTATAACCCTAGATCTCTTTCTCTTCTTCTTTTGCTTGTGGTCGATCAAACTAACCCTTCATAGGGTCGATCCATCTTTGTTTTGCAAACAAAATTGTTTTGGTTTATTTTGTGTTTTCAAGATCTAACAATCTCATTAATTCGGTTATAGTACGTGTGTACAATATTGTGGTATCAAATCATTATAGTTGATATTCTTGGATTGAGATACAAAAAGGTAAGGGGTATCTCGTTAATCCACTTTTTTTATTAAAGAAGAGGATTAAAGTTTGATTCTTGTTCTTGATATGTGTTAAAATAGATCCTACGCTTCCGCAACGTGTAAGATGTTTATTAGATCTATATATGAATTAGTCATGACATTAAAATTATAACAGTGGCATCACGAGCCATTTTAACATGTAATTAAATTACCGAAACACATAAAAATCGAATCTTGGATTAGGATTTGTGTTACACCATTTTTTAGGGTTCAAAAATCGAAACCCTAAACTTTTTGGGGGGGGGGGGGGGGCGATGCCCTATAATTAAAAAATTAGTTTTGTAGCCCTAAAATAGTAATATGTTTATGTGGTTAAAGGTTACGTTCCTTGTGACTTGCATTAATCCATGATTATCATGGATTATATTTGATTAATTGTGAAGTTTATTTTTCACATGTAATTTTGATAGATTTAAAATTGGGGAAGACCTCAATTATTTATATTAATGAATCTACTTATGTGCTATTTGGTATATATTTGCTAAGACTAACGCAATTGATTCGTCGATGCATGTGGCTCACCTACCATTGTAGGGGATAGTCTTAGTTAAATATATGCATATTAATAACATAGATAGATTATTAATAGGTTTTATCAACAAGTTTGCATGTGTCTACATGATTTAATTGTTAAGATTATGTGTATTTATTTGGTTATTTATTTTTATTAATTACTTGATTTTTTGTTTAAATTGTATGACGAATTGTAAGCAAAAAAGTGTAATTTTTCGAATAGAAAATAAATTGACTAAATAACTATGAAACTTGATGTGATAAATTATACATATTGCAAAGTCTTATGTGCCGACAGTGGTTCACTTCGCACGGTAATTTGCTCTCAGGCGAGACTAGCAATATTATAGTTTATAACATGTTTTGTTAAGACTTATAATCATAAACTTTTAATTGAATGATGAGTTTTGTACCAATAGTGTGAACGGCTCACCCAGTTTTGACAAACTATAAGAGGGGTATAAGGAGGATTGACATTAAATTATCAAACTGAAAGATACGCGTGTTTAATTGGCATTTATTGCTGACGTTTGTCTCTCCGCTCCTTTGTGCGTCTAATTGAAGCTACCAAGTAAGCTATTAATGTACAAGATCATCTTAAGGGTGAATTGACCTCAATTTCACGTGCCACTTTGTGGTAATCATCCGAATAACTTGGGTCTTTTGACTCATTCAGCATTAGGATATAGTGGGCGATAATTTTAGGTAATTCTTTGATTGGTGAACCCAATATCTCAATTAAAACTTTGTTGATTTAAATCTTAGCCTAATTGGTAAATAAAAACGTTTTGAAAACTTATGATACGAAGATGTGTGCATGCTTCTTCGTACATATTTTGATTGACACATCAACATTAATACCCTAAAAATTTAAGTCCATGCTATCTAATTATAAGAAACACTTGAAGTTATTATTTAGCGTAAGTGAGACCTTACCTAGATTTTAATGACAAGGTAAATTTCCATTATGCGTGAGACCAGTAATGGAGAATTTGCAGTTTCTAAATTAGACGACTTAATTAAGTTGTTAGTCAGACCTAGAAACTTAAGTTATGAGATGGGATGAAACATGCTTATGTTGCAAATTGTATTTGGCAAATGTAAATCCCATAATGATCTAGGTGTCGGAAATTATTTGCCGATTATTGTTCGACAGATTACCATATTTTGTACTTTCACTACTAGCAGATCAACTGATGTAGTGAAACTATGGAAATTTGAATCCTAGTTTTCAAGAAGATTAAATGGTTATATGTATATTTCCTGGGTATTTTCTTTTCTTGAAAAGTTGTATTATTAGAATAATAATATTTGAACTTTTTCTGTAGAAATAGCTCAACCCGATAATGTTGTACTAAGTTCTGCTTTCAAAACCACTTTGAAATGGAAAAATTGACTGGCCCGAATTTCAATTACTGGTATAGGTCACTCAGGATTGTCTTGAGAGTGTCCAAAAAGCTGGAATACTTGAATAAGCCTTGTCCTCTTAAACCAGATGCTACTGAATCTGAGGATGTCAGAGAAGCCTGAAAATTGGAGTACGAAAAGCACAATGAAGTTGCGTGCTTGATGCTTGAAAGTATGGCTCCCAAATTGAAAAAGAAGTTTGAGAACTATTTTCCTTATGATATGCTTCAAGAACTCCAAAAGACTTATGAGAAGCCACCAGCTGTTGAATTGTATGATTTGATCGATGCATTACATAGCTGCAAACAAGGGGAAGGTAAACATGTTAGTGATCATGTGTTGAAAATGAAGATGTACATGGACCAACTACAACAGATTAACTATGTGTATCCTGAGAATGTATGTGTGAACCTAATCAACAGATCCTTGAACAAGGATTTTAAAGGTTTTGTTCAAAACTACAACATGCATTGCTTAGGGAAGACAGTCACAGAATTGCTCGCAATGCTTGTGGACTATGAGAAGGGTTTACCAAACAAGGTACCTACTCCTCAGGTATTGATATACAAGGAGGTAGGATCCAAAAGCCAAAACCGCAGGCGAATAAGAAGGGTAAGGGTAAAGTTGAAAAGGGTAAACAAGTTATGGCCTATCAACCTATGCCCAAGAAGAACAACCCTAAGAAGAACAAGGTGAATCCTAACAAGAAGGATCAGGTTTGTCATCACTACCATGAGATAGGACATTGGAAGCGGAACTGTCCACTCTATCTCGAGGAGTTGCGTGTGAAAAAGATGAAGGTTGAGGCTGGTAAACCCAGCACTTCAGGTAACTTTTTCATGATTGAATTATTTTCATTAACTCATAAAATAAATTCCTGGGTATATGATACTGGATGTGGTATTCATATTTGCAATACACTGGAGGGATTTAGAGTTGAAAGGAGACTGGCCTATGGGGAACAATATCTGCACGTGGGTAATGGAGCACATGCAGCTGTTGAAGCTATAGGCGTATTTAAATTAGTTTTGTCTTCGGGCTTTGTACTGTTTTTAAATAATTGTCATTATGCACCTACTATTGTTAGAGGTGTTGTTTCCTTTTCGTGTTTATTGGATATTGGTTTTCAACATACTGTTACAAGCAATGGAATTTCTGTTTCGTTAAATAATGTTTTTTATTTTAATGCTATTGCTGTGAATGGTGTATTTGAAATTGATATGAATGAATCCAATAATTATAATTCAATGTATAGCATCAATAATAAGAGAATCAAGAATGTCTTGGATTCATCTTATCTTTGGCATTGTCGACTTGCTCATATAGGCAAGACTCGTATGCAAAAGCTGCAACGTGATGGGCTTTTACAAGATATCAATGATTAATCATTTGATAAATGAGAATCTTGTATATCTGGGAAGATGACAAAGAAACCTTTCAATAATCGTATGGAAAGGGCTTCTCATCTACTTGGTTTGATACATACTGATGTGTGTGGACCACTTAGACATGTGTAAAAGAGAGGTGTTAGCTACTTCTTAACCTTTACTGATGATTTCAGCCGTTATGGATATGTTTATTTACTTAAACATAAACATGAGGTGTTTGAAACATTTAAGGTTTTCAAAGCAGAAGTAGAACTGTAACTTGAAAAGAAGATTAAAGCTCTTCGATCCGATAGAGGTGGTGAATACCTGAGTCAAGAGTTTAAAGATTATTTAGCTGAGAATAGAATTATCCAGCATCTCACATCTCCATATACTCCACAACAAAATGGTGTATCTGAGAGAAGAAATCCTACATTGTTGGACATGGTGCGATCAATGTTTAATCTTACAACTCTTCCTTTATCCTTTTGGGATTATGCCTTGGAATCTGCTATTCGCATTTTGAATATGGTTCCAACTAAGAATGTTGATAAGACACCTTATGAGTTATGGTTTGGGAAAATGCCTAACTTGTCTTATTTAAAGGTCTGGGGTTGCGAGCCGTTTGTTAAACGTGACTCAGCAGATAAACTCTAACAGAGATCTGTAAAGTGTATCTTTGTAGGATACCCAAAGGAAACGATGGGTTACTACTTTTACTACCCACCTGAAAACAAAGTAATTGTTGCTAGGTATGGAGATTTTCTTGAAAAAGATCTCATATCTCAAGAATTCAGTGGGAGGATCTATGATCTGGAAGATGATCAAGAGGATACATTACCTTCTGAAAACACTAGCGAACTTCTAGTGGAACCTGAAAGTCTGGGTCCTCCACCTGAAGTTGTTCCCATTCGCAGATCTGCAAGGACTGTGAAAGCACCTGAACGTCTATGTCTTAACGTAGAGGTTGAGGAAACTATATTAGGGGATCTTGGAGAACCTGCTAATTATAGAGCTGCCGTGAATGATCCTGAAAAGGACAAATGGCAGATTGCTATGAATGGGGAAATGCAATCCATGAGAGATAATGAAGTCTGGATTGAAGTAGACCTTCCTCCCAATGCCAAGGTAGTTGGAAGTAAGTGGATCTTCAAGAAGAAAACTGACATGGATGGCAATGTACACACCTATAAGGCTCGTTTGGTAGCTAAAGGCTTTACCCAAACATATGGTGTTGACTACGAGGAGACTTTTTCTCCTGTAGCTGACATAAGGGCTATGATGCGTATGCGTGTCGTAGTATAGTTTTAGCAGTATTAATGCCTACTCAAGTTTTAAATTTATATTTAGCCGACTTATCAATAACACACACACTTAACGAGCAGTGTACCCGGTCAGTATGAATATAATGGTAAGCAGAGTGTCGATCACTAAGAGTGGAACTTATTATCTAGTTATTCTAATCAGTATTTTAATATCCTAACGCAAGGGGGTTTCAGCCTGAGAGACTGGCACGATTTGTTTGCAATTAAATAATAAAATAAACCAATAGGCACGAATCAGCAAGTAGCACACACGTACACAGATAAATACTCGAGACAATAAGAGGGCTGTCCTTATGATTAAGTAGTTTGTCACTTGTTTTATTGATAGCCTTATATGAAGTGTATGTAGTTAACCCTTTCTCGTTGGTCCTAATCTTATCGGCGAGTAAACCCTTAATGATTACTTATGTCTAAAAGTTATTCCTAAGTGATCAATTTAGTAATAATCGTGGGAGCCACATTATGTCCCGCAGTCAAATGCCCGCAAGCCACTAATAAACACAGAGGTTATCAATGCACTAATAAGTAGTAACCAAAGACATCAACATATAAACTTTAATTGATGGGAAAGCAAGTATTAAAGGGAGTGCAATCTTTCGTTGTCACATTACACAAGCCACCAATCCTGATGAATTAAAGTTTGCTAACACAATAAAACAAAACTACTTAATGAATTAAACACATGCAGCACCTTCTTACAGCTCTTGTATCTTTGATTTGGGTGTGTCTTGTGCTGCCTCCTTGACTGAATTCGTCCTAGGTTTCTCCTGTTCGGTCTTCGAATTTAATATAATGCGTACGAAATTCGTCTGGCCTTGGGGTATTTATAGTTTCTGTCTGAGGGAAGATGCGGCGCATCTAAGGAGTAGATGCGGCGCATGTACTTAACTTCGCGTGGGGTCCAAGATTATAATATTCAGGAATATTCGTACACGCCAGAAGATGCGGCGTAACTCCATGATTAGATGCGGCGCATGTCCTCTTGTATCTTGGATCGTATCTGGTGATATCTTGATAGAGATGCGGCGCATGTCATGAGTGAGATGCGGCGCATCTGGAGCAGATTAGTCTTGATCTTCTTCATTTCAGTAGACTCTTTACTTTATGCATGTTTTGCTCCATTATTAGTCCAAAATCGCTAAGTTTCACCAAATGCTTGTTTTTACCTGAGAATTACAAAAGTAAACGATTAAGTATCAATCCTCATACATAATATAGTAAAACAAGTCAAATTAATAGGATAAATGATAGTAATAAAATGTACTTATTTGAGTTCATCAAATATCCCCCCACTTGAACTTTACTTGTCCCCAAGTAAACCTTAGAATTTCTTTTATGAAAATGTATCCTAAAAGATGTTAGGATTTATTTTTATATTTAAGTATGTATTCGTTTATTTCATAATCACACAACTAAACACTTAACGAATTAGAAGTAAAATAAAATAATTTGATAAAAGCAAATCTAATCGTTTAACTGTCCAGTCGCGACGAATATTCTATCATAAGCTTGGCAAGTATACACATCTCCTCCACTAAAGCTAAGGAATAACAAGTCTAAAGCGGTAAAAAGGGTTTGTAGGCTTAAGGGTTAATTATTCTTAATCACTATCGATCTCATATTCCAGAAAAGGCGACAAAATCACAAATACATGATCGAATCCACGAACACGATACTTGCAATTGCTCAAATCC
Source organism: Artemisia tridentata subsp. tridentata (assembly GCA_021014915.2). NCBI lineage: Eukaryota > Viridiplantae > Streptophyta > Magnoliopsida > Asterales > Asteraceae > Artemisia > Artemisia tridentata. Next base: position 106,938,005 of record CP139506.1, on the reverse strand, counting down.
TTAACTCGAATAGGCTAAAGATAGGTCCAAACTTCACCAATAATAATATATCAAAAAGGGCGACAAAATCATAAATACATAGCCGAATCCACGACTACGATACTTAAGATTGCTCAAATCCCTAATCTCAATAAATCAAAGGTTTGGTTGGATAAAGAATAATGAAGGGCATGGATAACATTTGGGATATAAATTGGTGTAAAAATAAAAATAAACAAAACAAATAAATTAAAATCCTAAGTGTGGTTAATCACTATCCCAACCATCCCATGAATAAGACTCATATCATCGAATAACTCACGCTTTAACACTTGAAACACACACTTTAGGTAGACACGAATTATACTCAACAAGATCTTAATCAAAGAATAAACCTTAATTGGCATTCCCATAACTGCCAATTCCCATTCAATCCATAGATATAGTACAACAAATAGTGGTGATATCGACCACTTACATAACTTTACATAAGTTGGTTAAAACTAACTTCCAACTTTTCTTTCTTTCTTTTTCTTTTCTTATTTTTTTCGATTTTTTTTTTCAAACATAAACATAGATGTGTAAAATTTCACCACATCACTATAATGATAATTCTGGATAATTTTTCCATACTTTTCATACTTCAGAAATAACGGTAATAGTGAAAGTAGTAAACACACGAAAAATAAACTCAAAGATATACAATATTTACTTTCACTCCAATTGCATTGTGCAATTTCCCGACCTAACCAAAGATAATGAATTACGCACGCGAACACAGGTAATGTAAGGAAACACACTTTGCCTATAGCAATTAACCAACCACGGATTCTAATCTACAGGGTAGGCTAAGGTGTAAGGGTGTAACGAAACATTTTAAACATAGGTGTAAGAAACGAAAGGAATGGCTCTGAATGTTTTTCTAGGGGTATCTTACTCTAAAAATGAGAGTAACAAAAGGGTTTATACGGGGGTTAACTAACCAGTGTAGTTAGTTAATAACACATAACATATAAAGGCTATTTGGGTGTAATCCTAGAATTTTACCAATTTAGACAAGTCATTCCAATTATATAAATATAATACTCATTATGGTGGTCTCGAATAGTATACAAGCCAAGTTCTAAAGTTTACAAGTCACCGGCACACTCATAGATTTGTGAATTTTGGAAAATCACAATTTTTGAAAATAACGTCATGTGTGCAGCTATGCAACTTAGATCTTAAACAAAAACATGCTAAAATTTTTTTAAGTTTGATATATTGAGCACATTTTAAGCATAATTTTTGAAAAAGTTTAGGACAAGTAATTGTTAAGTGTTCTAATTCTCCAATCCCCCCACTTAAGTTAAACAACGTCCTCGTTGTTTGTATATGTAACACCCTAGGCAAATCCCACATCGGCTGTGGCCTGGAGAGATGCTGGGTTCATAAGATTACATTCGCCTTACAATGACACAACGCGTTTTGTGGTCTACTGCGAGTGGGGTTCTTAGGAACTGGCAGTTAAGCGTGCTCATGTGAGAGTAGTACTGGCTTGGGTGACCTGCCGGGAAGTCTTCAAATGAGGCCACAAAAACAAAGCCGTGAGCCTGCGGGCAAAGCGGACAATATTGTGGTCTGAGTAGGCGGATGTTACAAGTGGTATCAGAGCCACTCCAGAGCCGTTCGGGATGGTGGGGCAAACCTCATCGAGGACGATGAGTCCCTGAGGGGGGGTGATTGTAACACCCTAGGCAAATCCCACATCGGCTGTGGCCTGGAGAGATGCTGGGTTCATAAGATTACATTCGCCTTACAATGACACAACGCGTTTTGTGGTCTACTGCGAGTGGGGTTCTTAGGAACTGGCAGTTAAGCGTGCTCATGTGAGAGTAGTACTGGCTTGGGTGACCTGCCGGGAAGTCTTCAAATGAGGCCACAAAAACAAAGCCGTGAGCCTGCGGGCAAAGCGGACAATATTGTGGTCTGAGTAGGCGGGATGTTACAGTATAAAAGGTTAAAAACTGGAAAATAAAAGAATTAGAACAGAAAAACTCCCCTGAGATTTGCTCGGTATGATCCTCCTTTAGATAAGAGCAAAAATCAACTTCTTGTGGATTAGAACGTTAAAGCTTCATACTTGATGTATCCACAGGAAATCCAGGAAACTATAATACCACCAACACTTTAAAACACACCTAAGATAAGAAAGGTTCAAACTTGCATAATACATTAGTAGTTAGGAAAAATAAAACATAAAAATAAAAACTGAAAATCATCAGGTCAGTCGATGCGCCGTATCTTATGGAAGAAGATACGCCGTATCGAGCCTGGAATTAATACGGATCAGAATAAAGATGCGCCGCATCCTTAACCAGGGATGCGCCGCATTGAAAAATAAACTGATAAATAGTTTTAAAGTCGAAAATAAAAATGCAGAAAAATAAAATAAGATATGACCATTGCAGGAGATGCGTCGCATCTCAGAATTGAGATGCGCCGTATCCTCATGCGGTCTGAAACAAAAATAAAACAAAATAAAGGATAGGATGCGTCGCATCTGTTAACCAGATGCGGCGCATGTAGATACCAAACAGACTGTTAACAGTCTGTTGTAAAATGACTCGTTCCACGGTTTAATCTCTCACGTCCTCTCGTACTCTCATGCTGAACTTAATGCCAGTCTTCATCAGATATAACAAGAAATATAAACTGAAACATTAAATATATACATGAGAATAGTGATTAGTACAATCCAAAAAATAATAATAATGTGTGGAACAATGTCTGTAAAATCAAGAGAGTAAGATCATGGGTGAGCAAGGTCGTCTGGATGGGTCCCGGAAGTGCTTGGCTCCATCAGTCCTCTGGCGGACTCTGCGCTCGTATGCACGTGCCACTCCCGCAACCTCAGTACCATCTGGACGGGTGTGGGTAATACCCTGATGCTCCAAAAGTCTGCTCACACTCCTAACCACCCACTCAGAGTCCCTTCTCAGGGCTCTCAACTCTCCCTCGACTGCCTCAAGTCTCTGACCCATGGTGCGTGGGGGTACTGGTGCCTGTGGCACCTCCTCGTCGGCAGGAGCAGCAGCCGGAGGTCCCTGAGGTCCTCCCTGCTCCGCCTCTGGCCCTGCAGCTCTGGCGGGCCCTAATGCTGCCCAAAAGTGGCCTCCCGCAGCCACCTGGCAGATCCCGAGTCTAACCAAATAGTCCCTATCGATAACCGGGAGACGGGCCACAATAACCTCCAGCCCCGCTGGGATCTCTGCTCCAATAACTCCAAAATGGCGGGCCAGCCTCGAAACAAAATGCCCGCCAGTCATCTGGCTCCTCCGATCTCTCCCTGCAGCAGATCGGTGGAGGTAGTGCGCTAAAAAGTGGGGGATGTTCACCGACAACCCCTCATCCATACTCCTAAGGAGGAAGAGGTCCAGAGTAGTCACCTTTTCAGGTGACTGACCTCTCCCAGTAATAGTAAGTGCAATCAGCCTGTGGCACAGCCTCCTCATCGGCTCCCTGATCAAAGTATATGAGGGGGTGGAAGTAGTAATATCACCCAATGAAGAAATCCGGTCCCAGTAATCACTGAATAATCCTCTGTCAGGGACAACCCGTAAACTCTCAGCCCAATACCTGGCAAACCCAGCAGATCCAAGCTCCTCCTCAGTGTGTAGCCCCATGGCCAAAATAAACTGCCTCATCGACATCTGCCTATGCATACCTCCTAACCTGAATACCAGAGTGTCAGCTGTATCAATCTCCAAATCCGTCTCCCTGTAATGAATCGTGCTAAAGAACTCCAGCATGAGCTCCCTAATCAGAGGCTCGTCAATCCTAAATAGTCTCTCCCAAGCACTAGACCTAAACACCACCTCCTCATCGTCTCCAGCAACTACCATCTCCATCCGATGCTGTAAACTCTCAGCTGCATGTCCACCACCAATCAACCCTACATCATCAAAACTCAAAACCTGGACTCTGAATATTTTCTTGAAGTAAATCGAGTCAAGCCTACGCAAGTAATCTTCCAGAGTGGCAGGAGTTAGTCCCATGTTCTCAAATTGTAGCCACTGATGCCTTAGTGTGACCTCTGGTAATGCCATCTGAAATAGATATTCACAGTCAGTAAACAGTCTGCAAAATAGGTAGATACGGCGCATCTGATTTAATCAGTGCGGCGTATCTGTATAAAGTATAAGAGATGTGGTGCAAGACAATAGATACGGCGTATTGAGATGCGTCGTATCTAGATTAATCAATACGGCGTATCTAGAATTTTATCAATTTTGAAATAGGTCGTTACGCCGCATTAATCAACCTAGATGCGCCGCATCTAAAAGCATATCAGTATAAAATAAAGGGTCAGGCAAACTTTTCAAGAATCCGTATCCGTGACGTAAACTAAATATCACAGTATCATATACACTTTATATCAGTTCTAATATCTTATTCCACCACTACTAATTCGCCTTCCCGCTAAATATTCAAAATCGAACCCAAAACCTTAATTTTCGGTTAAATCAAATTAGGTTATAAGTTCAATTATTTATGCAAATTAAATACGGGGGAAACCATCTAGAGCAAGTTCTAATCATATCTCAACATCATTTAAGCACGAATCGATTCAATCATATAAACCCTAATTTTCGTATTAATCAAGATTAAATCGAAAATGAAATAATTACCTTAATTTGATGATTAGGTGATGAATTATAGACCGGATTAGAGGTGGGTTTAAGAAGAATGATCGGAATTAGAGTGTAACTTTTAGTGTGTGAAGGTTCTTAACTGCGTGTGTTTATGCGGTAAGAAGTTTAGATCCGGCGCATTCCCGTCGTATTTATAGGGCGAAGAGATGCGCCGTATTGGAAAATTGGGATGCGCCGTATCTATTTAATTTCGTTGACTAGTCAATATGTTCTAGTTGGCCAAAGATACGGCGCTTTGGATTTTTAGATCCGCCGTATCGCTATGTTAGTGAACGAAATTCAAATAAGGAACGTACCTTGGCCTCCGCAACACAGTTCCTTATACATCAAATTTGGGTTAAACGGTACACCATATAGATGAATTCAAAATAAGAGCAATAGGCATAAACGTTTCATTAATAATTGTAATCTTATTGTTTAGTGGATAAGGATTTATTCCGAGGTTAGGAACAAATATCGTTTTTAAGCATGCAAAATTAAGATTACGATTTGAATCAGATGTATAGTGTGGATAATAAAACTGAGGTTATAGTGGAGAGGACTTCCCTTAGGGCTGGTTGAATAATCGAAGAGGTTACGTTTTGATCACTCCAGCAATCTTCTCTCGGTTTAGTTCAGAATGTAATCTCGCTTGGTGATGCTTGAGTCATCATTTATCCTGAAAAATAAACAACTTGCACACGAGAGTAGCGGACCGATCAAAGTAAATATCAAAAATCAACTATATTTATCAAATTATATTTGTCGTATTAACGAAAGTTAATGCGCCGTATTTTCGTTACGTTTCAAAATAAATATCGATTTTTGATTCAGAAAGATGCGCCGTATCGATAAAGATCGATACGCCGTATCTGTTTAATAATTCGCAAACTGTTTTTAATTAAAATAATAGATACGCCGTATCTGCAAAAGCAGATGCGTCGTATTACTTTATCGCTTTTAAAAAAAAAATTCGTATTAAAAACAGATACGCCGTATCTTGGGGAAAAGATGCGTCGTATCGAATTAATTAAACGCGTTGTATTTTAAAAAAATTAAACGCAATACGCCGTATCTGAGAGATCAGATGCGCCGTATCGTTTGATTTAGCACAGTACAACGATAGCAGAACAGAAAAATACGAAAAATAAAAACAAAAATAAAAACACACAAACAAAAATAAACACACAAAAATAAAAGCAAACAAATAACACACAATACAACAAATATGCAAAATAATACAATGATGCAATTAATCTAATAAAAAGAAAAACTTAATTAAAATACTAATCAAATTAACAGATAATAACATTCACTCCCCGGCAGCGGCGCCAAAAACTTGATGCGTATGCGTGTCGTAGTATAGTTTTAGCAGTTTTAATGCCTACTCAAGTTTTAAATTTATATTTAGCCGACTTATCAATAACACACACACTTAACGAGCAGTGTACCCGGTCAGTATGAATATAATGGTAAGTAGAGTGTCGATCACTAAGAGTGGAACGTATTATCTAGTTATTCTAATCAGTATTTTAATATCCTAACGCAAGGGGGTTTCAGCCTGAGAGACTGGCACGATTTGTTTGCAATTAAATAATAAAATAAACCAATAGGCACGAATCAGCAAGTAGCACACACGTACACAGATAAATACTCGAGACAATAAGAGGGCTGTCCTTATGATTAAGTAGTTTGTCACTTTTTTATTGATAGCCTTATATGAAGTGTATGTAGTTAACCCTTTCTCGTTGGTCCTAATCTTATCGGCGAGTAAACCCTTAATGATTACTTATGTCTAAAAGTTATTCCTAAGTGATCAATTTAGTAATAACCGTGGGAGCCACATTATGTCCCGCAGTCAAATGCCCGCAAGCCACTAATAAACACAGAGGTTATCAATGCACTAATAAGTAGTAACCAAAGACATCAACATATAAACTTTAATTGATGGGAAAGCAAGTATTAAAGGGAGTGCAATCTTTCGTTGTCACATTACACAAGCCACCAATCCTGATGAATTAAAGTTTGCTAACACAATAAAACAAAACTACTTAATGAATTAAACACATGCAGCACCTTCTTACAGCTCTTGTATCTTTGATTTGGGTGTGTCTTGTGCTGCCTCCTTGACTGAATTCGTCCTAGGTTTCTCCTGTTCGGTCTTCGAATTTAATATAATGCGTACGAAATTCGTCTGGCCTTGGGGTATTTATAGTTTCTGTCTGAGGGAAGATGCGGCGCATCTAAGGGGTAGATGCGGCGCATGTACTTAACTTCGCGTGGGGTCCAAGATTATAATATTCAGGAATATTCGTACACCGCCAGAAGATGCGGCGTAACTCCATGATTAGATGCGGCGCATGTCCTCTTGTATCTTGGATCGTATATGGTGATATCTTGATAGAGATGCGGCGCATGTCATGAGTGAGATGCGGCGCATCTGGAGCAGATTAGTCTTGATCTTCTTCATTTCAGTAGACTCTTTACTTTATGCATGTTTTGCTCCATTATTAGTCCAAAATCGCTAAGTTTCACCAAATGCTTGTTTTTACCTGAGAATTACAAAAGTAAACGATTAAGTATCAATCCTCATACATAATATAGTAAAACAAGTCAAATTAATAGGATAAATGATAGTAATAAAATGTACTTATTTGAGTTCATCAGGCTATTAGGATTTTCATAGCCATAGCAGCGTACTATGATTATGAGATTTGGCAAATGGATGTCAAAACCTCCTTCTTAAATGGTCGCCTAGGTGAAGACATCTATATGGCGCAGCCTGAGGGGTTTGTGAATCCAGAATTCCCAAAACCGTGTATGCAAACTTCAAAGATCCATTTATGGATTGAAGCAAGCATCACGGCAATGGAATAAGAGATTTGATGAAGAAATCAAAAAGTTTGGGTTTACTCAGAATCTGGATGAGCCATATGTATATCACAAAGCTAGTGGGAGTGATGTTATTTTCCTAGTCCTATATGTTGATGACATATTAATCATGGGTAAAAATATTCCAAGATTGAAAGAGGTGAAAACCTATCTTGGGAAATGTTTTTCCATGAAGGATCTAGGAGAAGCAGCATACATTCTGGGAATCAAGATTTATAGAGATAGATCAAAGCGGTTGATTGGATTAAGCCAAAGTGCTTACATTGATAAAATATTGAAGAGATTCAATATACAAAATTCTAAGAAGGGATATTTGCCGATGCAAGAAAACCATGGCTTAAGTAGCAAAGCATGTGCTTCTACACCTGAAGAGGTGGCACGCATGAAGAGAGTCCCTTATGCTTCGGTTGTGGGATCTATTATGTATGCGGTGAGATGCACAAGGCCTGATGTGGCGTTTGCTCAAAATATAACCAGTCGATATCAACAGAATCCAGGTGAACTCCACTGGACTGCTATTAAACATATTCTCAAGTACTTGAGAGCTACGAGAGATATGTTTTTAGTATATGGGGGAAATCCAGATGCAGAACTTGGTGTTACAGGTTACTGCGATGCTTCCTGAAAATGTGATAAAGATGATACGAAGTCTCAGACGGGTTATGTCTTTGTCATTAATGGAGGAGCTGTGGATTGAAAGAGCAAGAAGCAGAGTACCATAGCGATGTCTGCAACAGGAAGTGAGTATATTGCTGCTTCAGAAGCAGCAATGGAAGCTGTCTGGATTAGGAAGTTCGTTTCAGGGCTTGGAATTATGCCCTCAATCGAAAAACCTATAAAGATGTATTGTGACAATCCAGCCGCAATTACATTTGCCAATGAACCTGGAATCATGAAGGACAACAGACATTTCCCGATTAAATATCACTATGTTCGAGAACAAGTGGAGATAGGTGAAATTGAGTTACTCAAAGTTCACACAGATAATAACCTAGCCGATCCTTTAACGAAGGCTTTACCTGGTGGAAAGCTTAATCAACATGCTGAAGGCATAGGACTTCATTTAGCTAGTAGTTTCATGCTTATCTGTGATTAGTGTTTGGATAATGGGATGTTATGAACAATTATTATTTTAATGAAATAAAATACTTGTTATGTTTGATTGTCATTTTCTTAATAATATATCATATATTTGCATGTTTAATCCTTTAATATATTGATTATTCTAAATTGTCCGTTGTCGATTAATGATATGGGAATATCATTAAATTAAGACAAATCTGAGTATTGGTAGAATATACTTGAAAGTATATTGATGCGTTGACATGCCAATTTCACATGATATTCAATGAATTGAATATAGGACTTATCCCGACTTCATGAGTTTACTTTATGGATCATGTCATCAAGTAAATCATGTATATATAGTTATCCTCAGACTTGAGATACCAGATAACTGTCATGGATGTAGTGCATTTCCGTGAAGCAATTTACCGCTATACGTTACTGGTAGCTATAAGGATTGTTTTCAGGAGTGTTGCAAAGTTCATTGGTTATGCTCGTAGTCAAGAGAGAATTTGTTCCTTCAAATTTGTTTTGAAGTTTAATACTGCTGGGCCCCTCGTAGGGTTGACAAGATGTTTTTGTGGCCACACCCAAGATCTATCTGGAATACGTTCAGATGATTTGGTAATCTTGCTCAATCAGAAACAACGAGAAACAAAATGGTTAATAAAGAATGACTAAGATCCATATCTTTATTAACGTAGTATTAGAAACAAAAGGATAAGTATGATGATGAATCATCGAATGGTTTTTTCAGGAGACCACCACCCGAGTTGTACTAGGGGCATTGACGTGTTGCTAGACGCTAACCAATGTCATTACACTATTAATAGATGTCCAAGTGGGAGTTGGAAAAATATTAAATGTGTATATTTAGAATCGAACTCGGGAAAACGGGATTACACACATTACGCATGAGGAATTAATGTACAATAATTAATGTATAAACCGTTATGTATTTAATTATTGAAACACAAAAATAATGACTAACGGACGTTAAGTAATTAACGGGAATTGACTAACAATCGTTAGGGAATAAAGGAAGGACTATAGATGAAATTAGAGGATCAAGAAGGTTACGGAATCCCTTGGGATGTCCATAACCAAACGGCATAGGGTTTCCATAACCAAATCCAAAGCCAACTTGTTCTCCAAGATTTCTCATATATAAATACAAGGCCTAGGGTTATTCATTCTTTACTCTTGCAGTCTTGCTATAACCCTAGATCTCTTTTTCTTCTTCGTTTGCTTGTGGTTGATCGAACTAACCCTTCATAGGGTCGATCCATCTTTGTTTTGCAAACAAAATTGTTTTGGTTTATTTTGTGTTTTCAAGATTTAGTAATCTCATTAATTCGGTTATAGTACGTGTGTACAAGATTGTGGTATCAACTCATTATAGTTGATATTCTTGGATTGAGATACAAAAAGGTAAGGGGTATCTCGTTAATCCACTTTTGTTATTAAAGAAGAAGATTGAAGTTTGATTCTTGTTCTTGCTAGAATCAAAAGGTATGTTTCTTTATTTTCGGTTAATCTTCTATGTGTTAAAATAGATCCGACGCTTCCGCAACGTGTAAGATGTTTATTAGATATATATATATGAATTAGTCATGATATTAAAATTTTAACAGTTACTAGTAGCTAGTACAAATTGATTTACAATATATAGAAACAGCTGTATAGTGCTAAAATCAAGTGTCGTGTTTGAACTATATGTGATGTTATAAGTTCATTCATTTATTCGTCTTTAAAGAAATGTTCCATGTGGTACAAGCTTTGTTTACATACTTGAAGACTTAAGGCCGAGACATTAGCTTGCCAAACTAGCTTCAACGCTAACACGTCTTGTATAGTCTATTTTCTATTGGTTTTGGTTGGCCCAGAACAGGGTGAAGATAATCAATGACCTAACTATGTATGAATAAATGGTTACCAGATATCACTTGGAATCTTGTTATCACTTTGCAAAGTAAACTATTCGACACTATTGCCTGAGTATCACAAATATCTACTTGGGATAAGACCAAATGTTTGTTATTGAATTAGGCACAAATCAATAACCCTTGCGCATCTTTTGTTTTCTATATCGTATCCCTCATGCTTAATTGATTTCCTATATATAGGAGTGTACTCACAGCTAGTCAAATAGAATTATGAGGATTAATCGGCCCATTAATCCCCTTATAATTATCTCCATTATAGCAAAAATAGTGGTTACATGACAAATTAAACGTGGTCATAAGTGCAGTTTTAACTGTCACTTGAATAGGTCAAAGTAGTCACATACTTATACCACCAGTACTAACTCAGTACTAGCAGCACTAACAAAGTACTAGCAGTATTAACTCTGCTCCAGCAATACTAACTTAGTACTAGCAATAGTAACTCAGTAAAGGATTAAACCTTATGATGAGTTACTCCTAACCACTATTTGAGTCAGGGTAGTCAGGGACCTGATGGGTGTACACTCCGTACCTCCTGACCCATTATCAGGTCTGAACTGATCCCTCAAGTACACTAAATTTTCCAACAATCCTCCCCAAATTTAGTTCACTTCCTTTGCATGAAAATAAAACATTAAACAAAACAAGTGCATAAACGAAAATATCATGAGGATTGAATTTCCATCTTAGTACATTACACGTTCAAATATTCGAGAATCAGGGTGTTCTAAGAATTGAACCCTTCAACCCATTTGAATACCTAGAGATAAAATACACACAAGTTTTCAAACACTTAAACGCTCCTGACACTATACAAGCCATGTGTCCATATCCAATTCATAAATGTTGTAAGAGCCAAAAGTCCTAAGCTCCATGAAGCGGCAAGACTTCAACATTCATGTTGGGAAATAAATATTCTGAAGTTAGAGTATAAGAAAATACTTTAAGAAGAAGGTACTGCCAGTTCATGATCAAGGTACTGCTAGTACATCAAGGTACTGCTAGAACAAGAAGGTACTGCTAGTTCAAGTAGAAGGTACTGCTAGTAGAAAATGGTACTGCTGATCAGTGAGTCATAGAGCTGCTACAAGGATAAGATCGAAGAAGATATTATTTGTATGAGTCACTCTTATGCAAAAATAATATCTAGATATGTTCTCAGTCAACAAGTTGATGCATGTGCTTGCATTAATTTATTTGAACAACTTGAGAGATATAAACTTCCATACGCTAGCTCGACTTGATCTTTTGTAAGACAAGTGTTGATTAGACTTAAAGTAATATTGTAAGAGATCTCTTGGACTATAAAAGAGATCTTAGATTAGTGATTATGTACGTACACAATTACAAACTCATATCTGTTAAGACATAGAACAAACAAAAACATATATCACAAATCTAGAAACATAAGATTCAAGGTCTTTGTAACCCTAGTGATAAATTCAAGATCACTCGTATTATTTTTGAATAATATTGAATCGTTTAGTGATAAAATTTCTTTGTTCATTGTTAAGTAACAAACATAATTCTTCCATTTCCATAACATACATAACCTTCTAAGTGTGATTAAGTAAATTCCGCGTATTTAATCATATAAACTCAATATATCATTACACACAAAGTATACAAGGTTTAACCACCTTAACCGTGCATCGAATTCCTATCAGTTGGTATCAGAGCTCAGGCTGATATAATTGAATTAGAAGAAACAGAAATGGATGCACATGATTCTCAAACAAATGTTGCTGCAAAGTTGCCCATGATCAAACCAAATGAGTTTGAGTTATGGAGGATGAGAATTGAGCAATATTTCATGGTCCAAGATTACACTCTTTGGGATATCATTATATATGGTGATTCTTTTTCACCAAGCTATTCAGATGTTGTCCTAGAAGGTAAAACAATTAGGAAAAGAAATACTGGACCAGTTTCAAATGAAGAGAAGATACTGAAGAGAAATGATCAGAAAGCAAGAAATTTGTTGCTTATGACCATTCCTAGTGAACAGATGTTATCTTTTAACAAGTATCTTGATGCAAAAACTCTTTTTGAAGAGATTTGTGCATATTTTGGTGGTAATGAAACTACCAAAAAGACACAGAAGACACTACTAAAGCAACAATTCAAGGTTACACTAGCTTGTCAGTCAGTTGGCTGTGTTGGGTGTTGAGACAGAGAAGGAAGATCTCAACATGAAGTTTTTGAGAAGTCTACCTGATGAGTTCCATACTCATGTTATTGTCTGGATGAACAAACCAGACATTGAAACAATGAAGCTCAATGATTTGTACAACAACTTCAAAATTGTTGAACAAAGTCTTAAAAAGTCTGGAATTTATGGTACTAGTTCTGGGAATGTGGCACTTTTGTCATCTCCTAGTATTGGTAAGTCTGAAGAGGTAGAAGAAGTTGAAGGTGTTTCTAATGCTACTTATGGTGGTCCTTCTACTAGTTCACAAAAGACTGTTGCAGGACTTGGTGATCCAGCATTCTATGTATTCATGTCTAGTCAATCTAGTGGTTCTCCTCTAAATCATGAAGACCTTGAGCAGGTTGATGGTGATGATTTGGAAGAGATGGACATCAAATGGCAGGTTACTTTGCTCAGCATGAGGGCCAAGAAGCATTGGCAGAGAACTGGGAAGCAAATTACCATAAATGGTAATGACACTGCTGGGTTTGACAAGAAGAAAGTGGAGTGTTTCAACTGTCATAGGTTAGGACACTTTGCTAAGGAGTGTAGAAGCCCAAGGGAGCAGGAGAATAGAAACACATGGTATAAGCAAGATAGGAAAAAGGAAGTTACTGTTGAAGAGCCAAAGGCTATGTTGGCTATTGATGGTATTGGTTATGATTGGAGCTCTATGGCTATTGAAGAGGAAGCACCACCAAATGCTGCTCTTATGGCCAATGAATTTGCTCTAATGGCTCATTCTGATTCAGAGGTAAATTCTATTCAAAATTGTACTGAATCATGTCCTAATCTTAAAGCTTATGAAGACCTTAGTAAGAGATTTGATGCTCATAGAGCAGAGCTAATTGATAATCTTTTTAATTTAGCAAATCACAAAAGAGGTCTAGGTGTTGTAGAAAAACAAGTCTTACATTTTAAAAGTAATGAATCTAATTTTACTAATGACATCAATATACTAAAAAATGACATTAAGATCAGAGATGAGTGTATTGTTGAGTTCAATGATTCATTAGCTAAACACAAAAATGAAAGAGAAAATGTTAAGATATCTGTGGATGTTTTGGCTCATGCCTCAGATGGATTCAATAAGCTTTGGGAAGCTCAAGTAATTGATAAGGTTAATTCTGGTGTTGGATTTAAGTCTGTCCCCCCACGCATACAGAGGTGTTCATTCACCTCCAGGTATTGATTTAGCACACACAGGATTAGCTGAGTTTCAAGAACCAATCATGGAATATGGTTCTAAGGCCACTAAGAGTCCTAAGATAGAAAAGATAAGTAAAAGTTTAGATAAAACTTTATCTTATCAGGAGAAGGTGTCCTTTGTTAAGAAAGGAGATGCTATAGTTGTTGAAGATTGTACAACTGATAGTGATGATGATGAAGAAGAACAGGTTATGTCTAAACCTGTATTGGTTAAGAAAGTAGGAACAAGTGTTCCTAAGATAGTCAATCACAACACTAACAGGCCTAAGTCAAATGTTAAGACTGTTAGGAAACCAGTTAGATATTGTGAACAATATAGAACTACAAACAAGCCCAGAGGTAACCAAAGGAATTGGAACAACCTCAAGTCTAACCAATTAGGTGATAACTTTGCTTTTTACAACAAAGCTTGTTATACATGTGGTAGTTTTGACCATCTTGCAGCTTTCTGCAACCAATGGGTAACTGGGTATGAAAACAATAGGGTGAACTACAAAAGGCAAACTCCTCACACTCACTCTAACACTCATAGAACAAAACCCAGAACAGTCTCAAACAAGTCTGGACCAAAAGGTCCTGATAGACAAAAAGGTCCTGCTAATACATACAAAAAGGTACTGCCAGTACAAACAAAAGGTACGGGTAGAACAAAAGGTACTGTTAGACCTTTGATGACTGTTAACCCAAAATCAACAGCTAAGGATGCAAAAACAACTTTCAAACATGCATCTACAACTGTTCTAAGGCCCATTCAAACAAAAGCAGTGGTCCACAAACAAATTTGGAGACCAAAGAGTTCATCTACAAAGCTAGCAGACTCTGCTGCTAAGCATGTTATTCACTCTGCTGCTAAGGGTAATAGGGCAAATGCTGTTAAGGCCTCAGCATGTTGGATTCTTAAATCCAATGTTGCATCAACTGTCCTTAAGAGATTAAATTACATTGATGCAAGAGGCAGATCCAAGTCAGTAATGGCTTGGATCCCCAAAGAAAACTAACACTCTTAATTGTGTGCAGGAACATTCAACTGATAAACAAGAAGATCAAGGATACTCAGATAGTGGATGTTCAAGGCACATGACAGGCAACATGTCTTATCTCTCAGATTTTGATGCTTTCAATGGAGGATATGTTACCTTCGGAGGTGGTTTTCGTGGCAAAATTTCTGGTAAAGGTAGAATTAAAACCGGAAATTTAGATTTTGAAGATGTGTACTATGTACAAGAGCTAAAGTATAATCTTTTTAGTGTCTCACAAATGTGTGACAAAAAGAACAATGTCCTTTTTACTGACACTTAATGTCTTGTTCTATCTAAGGATTTTAAGATGCCTGATGAAAGTCAAGTGCTTCTTAGAATTCCTAGAAAGGCCAATATGTATAGTGTTGATATGGAGAACATTATTCCTAAAAAGGATTTAACTTGTCTTGTTGCAAAAGCCACATTGGATGAATCAATGTTATGGCATAGAAGGCTTGGTCATATTAATTTCAAAACCATAAATAAAATTGTTAAGAATGGTTTGGTAAGAGGTTTACCTCACAAAAAATTTGAAAATGATCAAACATGCATTGCTTGTCTAAAAGGCAAACAACACAAAGCCACTTGTAAGCCCAAGATTTTTAACTCTATCAATCAGTCATTGTTTATGCTTCATATGGACTTATTTGGACCTATTTCAGTAAGGAGTATGCAACGTAAGAAATATTGTCTTGTTATAACTGATGACTATAGCAGATTTACATGGGTTTTCTTTTTAGTGTCTAAGGATGAAACATCAAGCACTCTTAAGACTTTCATAACAGAAATAGAAAACCTAGTAAGCAAGAAAGTAAAAGTCATTAGGTGTGATAATGGGACAAAATTCAAAAATAGAGTTATGGATGATTTCTGCAAAGAAAAAGGTATTAGGAGAGAATATAGTGTTGCTAGAACTCCTCAACAGAATAAAGTTGCTGAAAGAAAGAATAGAACACTAATTGAAGCTGCTAGAACAATGTTAGCTGATTCTAAGCTACCTATAATCTTTTGGGCAGAGGCAATCAACACTGCTTGCTATGTTCAAAATAGAGTTTTAGTTGTGCAGCCTCACAATAAGACATCATATGAACTCTTTAATGGTAGAACTCCTGCAATAGGATTTCTTAGACCTTTTAGATGTCATGTGACAATTCTCAATACCTTAGATCATTTAGGAAAATTTGATGGTAAAGCAGATGAAGGTTTCTTAGTTGGATATTCTCTTGTTAGCAAAGCTTTTAGAGTTTACAACTTAAGAACTGAGAAAGTACAAGAAGAACTACATGTGGAGTTTCTGGAAAACAAATCCAATGTAGTAGGCCAAGGACCAAAATGGATATTTGATCTTGAGTATCTAACAAATTCTATGAATTATATACCTTTTGTTGCAGAAACTAATAATTTTTCAGGTTCACAAGCAACAAATGAGGCAGAGTTAGAAAAAGATCAACATGATGGCACAATGCCAATATGGTCAAATTCATGTGTGGAATCAACTTCAACAAATGATGTATCTTCTTCTAGTAAAGCTAAAGGAGATGTTGAAGATGACAACAAGGATGATGGAACAAAGGAACAACTCAATATTTCAAATATTGATGGTACTGCTGATACAGAGCAAGGTACAGCTAGTATCTATAAAGGTACTGTTAGTACATTTGGAGGTACGGCTAGTTCATTTGAAGATACTGCTGGTCCTTCAAATTCAAGAGAATCAGAGTTCCAAGAAGATGAAGTGGATTTGAGTAATCTTCCACCATCTTATCAAGTTCCTTCTACACCACACACAAGGATTCACAAAGTTCACTCCCTGGATAATGTGATTGGAGATGTACAATCTGGTGTGAAGACAAGAAGACAATTGGTCTCTTCAGACCAACAAGAGATTCTTGATGCTCTTTATGCTTCAAAACAACATGAGGTTTCAAACTCTTGTTTATTTGTATGTTTTCTCTCTCAAAAGGAACCAAAGAACATTCTTACAGCCCTAGATGATTCAAGCTGGGTAGAGGCTATGCAAGAAGATCTTCTTCAGTTCAAGATTCAAAAAGTTTGGGTGCTAGTTGATTTACCTAGAAATGAAAAGGTGATTGGCACTAGATGGGTTTTTAAGAACAAAAGGGATGAAAGAGGGATAGTTATTAGAAACAAGGCTAGATTAGTAGCCCAAGGGTACACACAAGAAGAAGGGATAGATTATGATGAAGTTTATGCTCCAGTAGCAAGGATTGAGGCAATTAGGCTGTTTCTAGCTTATGCTTCATTTTTAGGCTTCACAGTCTACCAAATGGATGTCAAGAGTGCATTTTTATATGGTACAATTGGAGAAGAGGTGTATGTTTCACAACCTCCAGGCTTCATTGACCCTGACCATCCAAACAAAGTGTACAGAGTAATGAAAGCTCTATATGGCCTACATCAGGCACCAAGAGCTTGGTATGCAACACTTGCTTCTTATTTATTAGAAAATAGATTTCAAAGAGGAAAGATTGATCAGACACTTTTCGATCAAACAACACAAGAAGGATCTCCTGTTAGTGCGGGTGTATGTGGATGACATTATCTTTGGATCTACAAGGAAGGAAATGTGTTTAGAATTCGAGAAGCTTATGCATGATAAGTTTCAGATGAGTTCTATGGGAGAACTCACATTCTTTTTGGGTTTGCAAATTAAACAATCATCTGAAGAAATTTTTATCTCTCAAGATAAATATGTTGTGAGAAATTCTTAGAAAGTTTCAATTTGCTGATTCAAAAATGGCAAGCACATCAATGGACTCAGAGAAGCACCTTCTGAAAGATGAAGATGGAGAGAATGTAGATGTACACACTTACAGATCTATGATAGGCTCTTTGATGTATCTTACATCATCTAGACCTGACATCATGTTCCCTGTTTGTGTTTGTGCAAGATTTCAAGTTACTCCAAAGGTTTCTCATTTAACTACAGTCAAGAGAATTTTTAGATATCTCAAAGGACAACCAAGGTTGGGTATATGGTATTCTAGAGACTCTCCTTTTGACTTATAGCATTTTCGGATAGTGATTATGCTGGTGCTAGCTTGGACAGAAAGTCAACAACTGGAGGATGTCAATTCCTTGGATGTAGACTTGTCTCATGGCAGTGTAAGAAGCAAACAAGTGTGGCAAATTCAACAACTGAAGCTGAATATATAGCTGCTGCAAGTTGCTGTGCTCAAGTCTTATGGCTTCAAAACCAACTTCTTGACTATGGGTACAATTTCTTAAACACTGTTATTCATATTGATAATAGTAGTACAATTTGTATTATTAAAAATCCAGTGCAACATTCTAAAACAAAACACATTGAAATTAGACATCACTTTATTAGAGATTGCAATGAGAAAAGATTAATTCAAGTAATGAAAATTGCTTCAGAATATAATTTTGCAGATCTACTTACAAAAGCTTTTGATGTTGGAAGATTTGAGTACTTGGTAGCAAGTATTGGAATGCTTAATCTTTAAATCTTTACAAATGATGTGTTTATGTACATAAATTTTTGTTGGTACTGCTGGATTTATAAGGTACTGCTAATATATCAAAAATGTAAATTGTGTTATTCATACAGTTGGTTCTATGCTTATTCTAATGCAAGACAAGTACTTTGTACATTGTTCTTTTGGTTTTAGACTAACTATTTCAGGTATGAATATGTGAACACAAAGGAGATTTCAAGTGAAATGGGAGCAGCAGAATGCTTATCCAATTGCTAACATAGTAGGTTTATGATGGACTGAGTTTAGGAATTTAACCTCCTTAAAACTTCTTTCTTGAAACCTAGTTATGATATTTCACATTGAATTGATGACTTAGTTGATCAGATAGTAACTGATGCAACTCACTTTCTATCATTTTATACTTTTAAGTATAATGTGCAAGTCTAAGGACATCTGATAGAAAGAACAGCTAGTAAAAGTGAATCTAACACTTGTGTTAGAGGCAACAATTGCTATGAGCTGGAAACCCTGTCAAGAAAATCTTTTGAATAGATTTATCTTTACACAGGCAGTTATTTATAACTGAAAAATATTGGTTCTCATACAACCAGAGGTTGCTTTAAACCGAAATTTTGATTAAGTGTCTGTTACACACTTAATCCTTTCAAAATGGTTGGAAGCAGTATGATTTTTCAATTCTAAAATCATGAACATACTGCTAAGTCAAATAATTTCTTAAACAAGGTTTTTCAAGAGATTCACAAAAACCATCCATTGATGGATCATGAATCAAATGTCCACTGATTCACCTCTCATAGGAGTTAACACACCTAGAAGTGATGAGGACAGCAACTTAAACTTTTAAGGAATTGATGGCTTCATGTACAATATTGTCTGACAACAAGTTCACATTGATAGATCAGTCAAAGGTACATAGTGAGATCTTCCAAACAAGGGGAGGATGAAACAAAAGTTATTTGCTTCAGGGGAGGTTACAATCTCAGGGAAGGAAATAATTGCCCAGAAAAGGAAGGAGAAGATAAGAGCATACAAGATGATGACATAGAGGTTGAAAATGACAAGAATAGATCATATATCTAGAAGGGATGAAGCATTCCTAAAGGAGAAAGTTCTATCTAGATCAAACGAAGGAAAGTTTCAATTCAGTTCATTATGTTTGTTTATCACTTGCAAAGGCATGCTGATAGATGATTTCACTTGTTGAAATCATTGCCTCTTACAATTCCTCCATCCAAGGAAATTGCACCATCTTTTGGTACAATGTTTTGATATTGCTGAAGTCAAAGAAGAACAAAGCAGATCAGTTCAGAATAAGAAGAATAGTTCAAATTCATGAAGTGTTTGAAAGATCTTCTCAAGTCCTCATTTAATTCAGAAAACATGTTTGAAATGATTCACATGTTTAGGGGAGGATTGTTGGGAATTAAATATTCTGAAGTTAGAGTATAAGAAAATACTTTAAGAAGAAGGTACTGCTAGTTCATGATCAAGGTACTGCTAGTACATCAAGGTACTGCTAGAACAAGAAGGTACTGCTAGTTCAAGTAGAAGGTACTGCTAGTAGAAAATGGTACTGCTGATCAGTGAGTCATAGAGCTGCTACAAGGATAAGATCGAAGAAGATATTATTTGTATGAGTTACTCTTATGAAAAAATAATATCTAGATATGTTCTCAGTCAACAAGTTGATGCATGTGCTTGCATTAATTTATTTGAACAACTTGAGAGATATAAACTTCCATAGGCTAGCTCGACTTGATCTTTTGTAAGACAAGTGTTGATTAGACTTAAAGTAATATTGTAAGAGATCTCTTGGACTATAAAAGAGATCTTAGATTAGTGATTATGTACGTGCACAATTACAAACTCATATCTGTTAAGACATAGAACAAACAAAAACATATATCACAAATCTAGAAACATAAGATTCAAGGTCTTTGTAACCCTAGTGATAAATTCAAGATCACTCGTATTATTTTTGAATAATATTGAATCGTTTAGTGATAAACTTTCTTTGTTCATTGTTAAGTAACAAACATAATTCTTCCATTTCCATAACATACATAACCTTCTAAGTGTGATTAAGTAAATTCCGCGTACTTAATCATATAAACTCAATATATCATTACACACAAAGTATACAAGGTTTAACCACCTTAACCGTGTGTCGAATTCCTCTCAATTCACATAGGTGGTTCCTCTTTATTAATGCTCCCGGCAAGCACTTTTTCAAAGAAATTAACCATTAAGAAGTAAATACTTCATCCTCCTTTTCAGCAGGTTCCGAGCACAACCTTGGGATGATTGTAAAACATGTGCTCCAATCCACTGAATGTTCAGCTTTCCACATTGAACTCAGCTCCCAAGTTTCCTCAGGAGGGAGTTGGGTGTCTTAGCATTCAGTGACTAAGTTGGACCTTAAACCCATCCCTTTAGCAGACTTTATGACCAAGTCTCTAGCCAAACCCTTCGTCAAGTGATCAGCTAAATTTTGTTGAGATCTAACAAACTCTATAGATACCACCCCATTCATGATAAGCTCACGAATCATGCTATGCCTGACACCTAAGTGTCTAGACTTCCCATTGTACATCTGGCTATAAGCCTTTGCAAATGTAGCTGCACTATCACAACGGATAGAAATAGGTGCTATAGGTTTAGGCCACAATGGAATCTCAAGAAGCAAGTTTTTTAACCATTCAGCCTCTTTACCAGCAGCTGCTAAAGCCACAAATTCATATTCCATTGTTGAACTAGTGATGCAACTTTGTTTCTTGGATGCCCAAGAAATTGAACCTCCACCAAGTAGGAATACCCACCACTGGTAGACGAATTGTCTTCAGTGTTACTGATCCAACTTGCATCAGTGTATCCTTTCAATACTGAAGGATAACCTGTATATGAGAGACTATAATCCATAGTTCTCTTCAAATACGTCAGTATCCTCTGAATTGCTTGCCAGTGCTGAGCACTAGGATTATTAGTATTCCTGCTCAGTTTTCCCACTGCAAATGCAATATCAGGTCTTGTACAAGTCATGGCATACATTAGGCAGCCAATCACCCTAGAATACTCAAGTTGAGATACAGCTTTGCTAGTATTAGGCATCAGCTTCTCAGTTGTATCCATATGTGTATTCACTGGAGTACAATTAGAGTGGTTGAATTTCTTCAGTACCTTCTAAATATAACGAGACTGAGTGATAGAAATTCCCTTACTCTCATGTTTGATCCTTATACCAAGGATAACATCAGCCTTCCCCATGTCCTTCATGGAGAACCTTGATGACAAAAATTCCTTTATCAGGTCAACCTGATTTTGGTCAGTGCCAAAGATTAGCATGTCATCAACCTATAGACAAATGATGAATCCTTTACCAGATTCATCAAATTTGCTATATACACATTTATCAGACTGATTAAGTAAATAACCACTAGACAAAACCACTTCATCAATTTTTTGATGCCATTGCTTAGGTGCCTGTTTTAGTCCATAGAGAGACTTAATCAGTTTACACACCTTGTTTTCATTGCCAGGCATGATGAAGCACTGAGGTTGGTTCATATAAACCTCCTCATCCAATTCACCATTCAAGAAAGCTGTCTTCACATCCATCTAATGAATAATCAGATTGTGAATTGATGGCAAAGCAATCAACAATCTTATGGTACTGATACGTGCCACAGGGGCATAAGTATCAAAATAGTCTATCCCTGACTTTTTTTTAAAGCCCTGAATGACTAGTCTAGCCTTGAACTTTTCAATAGTTCCATCTACCTTCATTTTCCTTTTGAAAATCCATTTGCAACCAGGTGGTAGATCAGCCAACACCCAAGTGTTGTTGCCCATGATGGAGTCCATCTCATCATTTATTGCTTCTTAACATCCTGGGACTTCATTCCTTTATCAAATGTTTTGGGGTCATCCTCAACATTAAAGTAATAGGAGTGTTGGTCAGAGACCTCATCCCTTGTTCTTTCAATTAAGTATAATTGAAACTCAGGTCCAAATGACTTTGAAGTCCTGATCATTTTGCTCTTTTCGAGCTCAGGTTCAGGTTATTGAACCACAACCTCATCAGAGACCTCTGATACACCAATGTCATCAATTCCATTAGGAATCCTATGACTTGGTTTAGGGACTGATGAGAATCTATTCTCATCAAAGAGTGCATCCCTTGATTCAATTATTGAGTTAATTAAAACATATTCATTAGGTTCAATAACATAGAACCTATATGCTTTGGAATGCTCAACATATCCAACAAAGATGCATTCAATGCCTCTTTTACCCAAAGTTTTTGGCTTTGGATCAGGGAGTCTTACAACTGCCCTACAACCCCAGACCCTGAGATAGTCCAGGTTGGGTTTTTTTTAGTCCAAAGTTCATAAGGGGTAACCTTGTTCCTTTTGTTGGGAACCCTATTTAACAAATAGCAAGCTGTTAACATAGCTTCACCCCAGAACCATTGACTCAGCCCTGAATAGGACAACATGGAATTAACCATCTCCTTCAACACTATGTTTTTCCTTTCAGAGATACCATTTTGCTAAGGAGTATAGGGAGCGTTCGTTTCTTGGATTATACCAACAGATTGAAAATACAGAGTATCCATGTACTCACCTCCCCTATCAGTCCTTAATCTTTTGATCAGGGACTCATGTTGTAATTAACTTCAGTTTTAAATACTTTGAATATATCTAATGCTTAATCCTTAGTATGTAATAGATAGACATAACAAGACCTAGAAGCATCATCAATAAATGTCACAAAGTACTTCTTATTCCCCAAAGAGGGAGTGGCATGCAAATCACACAGGTCACTGTGTATTAGCTCCAAGAGCTCAGTCTCACGTTTTACACTCTGAAAAGGTTTCTTAGTTATTTTAGTCAACATGAAAGTCTTACACTTTTTAGTGTCCATGCCAAATGTTGGGATAACCCATCCTTAGACATATCTTGCATCCTTTTATAGTGTGCATGGCCAAGTCTAGCATGCCAGAGGGTAGAGTCGTTCAGTTTAGAGGTTGACATAAAGGCTGAATTAACAATATCAGTGACAATATTAAGTCTGAACATTTGATTACACAAATAGCCAAAACTAATAAACACACCATGTTTAGATAATATAAATTTATCAAATTCAATAACTTGTTTATATCCAAGATTATTCAAAACACTACTTGAAACCAAGTTTTTCCTTGTATCAGGAACATGAATAATATTAAACAAAGTTACAATCTTTACAGAACTAAAACTAAGATCTACATAACCACGACCATGCACCAGGGTTGTTGACTCATTTCCCATGTGATGAGCAGAGCCATCATTCAGTGACTCGTAAGTCTTGAACCAGTGTCTATCTTTGCACACATGAACTGTTGCTCCAGAGTCAACCCACCACGCAACATCAGCATCCTGCACATAGTTAGATTCAGATACATATGTAACATAATAAATCTGAAAGGATTTATTAAACATATTCTGACCTTTAAGTGAGTTGGTAGAACCACCACTCCCTGAACCACTAGTGCCTCAACCATGTGCTTTACCAACAACGTTAACACCTTTGCAATCCCTTTTAATGTGACCAGTTATGCCACATTTCCAACAAGTAGGTGTTTCCTTCTTGTTAGGGTCAGCCCTTGTATTATCATGATGTTTACATTTGCCCTTGTTGTCATTATACCTGGTGGAATTGTGTTGGGAACACATTTTATATTATCAAGTATCGGTCATAGTTTATGTAATAAGTTGCTTATTTATTTAGGCCTTTATGTTTGTTATTAAGGTCCGGCCTATGTAGAAGACCCATGGGCCGTGGCCTTTTATTTATTTCAACAACTAGGGCAACGCCCCATATATGTGTAATAACTATATATACCCCCTCCCTTAACGGGAGAGGGTGTTGGTTCAATGTCATAATACATTTCATTATTCTTATACATGTTCCTTCCATTCTTTCTCTCTCTAACTTTCTCTTTCTAGATCTATGTAGCTTGTGTGATAGATTTGTGACCTAACAAGTGGTATCAATCGCCAAGGGATAGATTAGGTTGTTTTAGATTATATTTGGTAGAAAATTTGAAGATTTAGACATACTGTCCTTCGAGTTAGAAGGTGTTCTTCGAGTAACAGTTGAAGTTCTTCGAGTTAGAAGACATCCTTCAACTTAGTCCTTCGAGTAAACCTAAGTTCTTCAAGTAAGTAAGTTGAAGATCTTCGAGTTAGAAGTAATTCTTCAACTTATCTTTCTAGTAAGCAACATTCTTCGAGTTAGAAGAATTCTTCGAGCAACATTCTTCGAGTTAGAAGATTACTCTTAAGTTCTGTTTATACTTTCCGAGTTAGGAAATCAGAACTTCTTCATTTATAATCCTTCTACTAAGGGATTATATACTTGGTGAAATCTTATTCTTCGAGCAAGGGTTCTTCGAGCAAGCAAGTTCTTCGAGTAAGGTTTTATCGAGCAAGCAAGTTCTTCGAGTAACAAAGTTTTGTTTATACTTTCCGAGTTAGGAAATCAGAACTTATAAGGATTTAATTTCTTCAAGTAAGGGAACATATACTTCTTCACATTTTAGTCTTCGAGTAAGGAATTAAATTCTTCGAGTAACCATTCTTCAAGTAAGAGGCTTCGAGTAAGAACTGATTTCTTCGAGTAACAAATTTCTTCAAGTAAGGACTTAATTCTTCAACTAAGGATTTTTTCTTCACATCTTCTACTTAGAGATCTAAAATACAACAACAACCTTCTTTATCCTAAAAGATCCATCATCCACAAGTTACTTCTACATAATGTCTCAACCACCGAACTACAACTATTTCTACAATCAACAACAGCAGTATCATCAGCAACAACAGTATCATCCACAGCCGCAATATCCTCAACAACAACTCTTTATGCAACAACATCAATTTTTCCCTCAACAACAACCATATCAACAACAACCACTAGTACAGATTCTGCCTATCGTCACACTGGAAATGCGTGACTATATGCATATAGTCACACACGTTTTTTTGGGTGTGTGTGACAAAAAGTCGCGCCACCGTAGGTATCATATGGTCACATTGTTTATTTTGTGGCCGTTTTCATCGTAAAAGAGTGACCAAAACCCGAATATGTGTGACTAATTAGGCACAAGTTTTGTTGGATTCATCAGTATGTGTGACTATTTCCCATCCTATGGCCACACGAAAATATAATAAATGTGACGTTTGTGATGATTTAGTCACACATCGTGTGTTGTTTTTTTCGAGTTAGTCACATACAATTTAAAAAACAGTGGCCAAAAGTGTTAATAAGTGTGACCATATGCTGTTTAAAGTGAAGAAATGTGTACTATTGATCATCCAATGGTCACATGAATTCTTAGTTTGTGTGGCCTTTTGTAATATTTAGTCACACAAAGCATGTTTGCTTTGGGTATTTAGTCACATACAATTAAGCATAAAGTGGCCAAAAGTGTTAATAAGTGTGACCATATGCTGTTTTAAGTGAAGAAATGTGTATTTTGTGTGACTATTGATCATCCAATGGTCACATGAATTCTTAGTTTGTGTGGCCTTTTGTAATATTTAGTCACACAAAGCATGTTTGTTTTGGGTATTTAGTCACATACAATTAAGCATAAAGTGGCCAAAAGTGTTAATAAGTGTGACCATATGCTGTTTTTAAGTGAAGAAATGTGTATTTTGTGTGACTATTGATCATCCAATGGTCACATGAATTCTTAGTTTGTGTGGCCTTTTGTAATATTTAGTCACACAAAGCATGTTTGTTTTGGGTATTTAGTCACATACAATTAAGCATAAAGTGGCCAAAAGTGTTAATAAGTGTGACCATATGTTGTTTTAAGTGAAGAAATGTGTATTTTGTGTGACTATTGATCATCCAATGGCCACATGAATTTTATGTTTGTGTGGCCTTTTGTAATATTTAGTCACACAAAGCATGTTTGTTTTGGTTATTTAGTCACATACAATTAAGCATTAAGTGGCCAAAAGTGTTGATAAGTGTGACCATATGCTGTTTAAAGTGAAGAAATTTGTATTTTGTGTGACTATTGATCATCCAATGGCCACTTGAATTTTATGTTTGTGTGGCCTTTTATAATATTTAGTCACACAAAGCATGCTTGTTTTGGGTATTTAGTCACATACAATTAAGCATAAAGTGGCCAAAGTTGTTAATAAGTGTGACCATATGCTGTTTAAAGTGAAGAAATGTGTATTTTGCGTGACCATTGTTCTTCCAATGGTCACATGAATTTTTATTTTGTGTGGCCTTTGGTACTATTTAGTCACACATCGAATTAAACAAAGAGTGACCAATAATGTTGGAGCAGAGTTGCTACTGCTAGCAATACTAAGGTAGTCCAAGGTAGTCCTGCTGAAGCAGAGTTACTGCTGCTAGTACTATGCTAGTGCTGCTGGAATGTGTATATATATTATATATAAAACAATATTAAAAAACACAAGAAATTTCAAATTGAATTAAACTCTAATGTATATAACTGGACAAAATATACAATTGTAATGTCGTACTTAATTAATCAAATATCTAAAGACTTTTGAACCTTCACCCCCTTAGTAGTTTGCCTTAAGTCGTTAGCAGATATATATTGTTTCTTCGTTGGTGCCTGTGGTACACATTTAGTCACATGGTTTGTTGGTGTAACCTGTAGTAAACAAAAGACGCTTCTATCAAACATTGAATTACATATGAATAATTATATATGTAGGTTGAAAAAACACATGTACGTACCACCTCTTCAAAAATAACTTGATCCTTTGGCCATGCAACGAAACTACCTTCGACTTCCTTAACTGTTTTGAACCCATTATTTGCTACGTCCGGTATGCATGCTGCATCAACTAACGATGAATCAATTGACACTCTGTAGCAATCATTTGGGAGTGGTAGGTTATGCAGCATTTGCTTTCCATGAGACTGGTATACGGTACCAAAAGCAACGATATTTGATTTCTTTGTGTGCCAGAGTTTGCACTTAAGTGTCTACAAAAAATAAAAATAAATTGCATGTATATATCAGAAATTATTTAAACAAAAGAATAACAAGAAACATGTTGAAATACATACTGTTGGCAGTGCTTGTGTTAGAGACACATCTTGTTGCGATTGGGAATCTGGAGACCCGTTTCGTCGCTTCTTTTGCTTTGGCTTATTGGGTCCGACAGTTTTAGCAAGTTCCTATATGTATATATAAAACACGTTACATTATTTAAACAAAAGAGTAACAAGAAACATGTTGAAATACATACTGTTGGCAGTGGTTGTGTTGGAGACGACACATTTTGTAGCGATTGGGAATCTGGAGACCCGTTTCGTCGTGACTTAAGGTTATGCTTAGGCCTGACAGTTTTAGCAGCAGGTTCCTATACGTATATATAAAACACGGTACATTAGTCGATCATGTATGTAAAATTCAAAAATCAAAGGGCGATCTTTTATTACTATACTTACCATTGTTTCCGTTACCTTTTTAGAAGTTTCAAGGCCATTGGATTTCTCCTCAATTCCCGCATCTTTAGGACTTACAACACCACTTGTCTGAGTGCCATTGGAGTCACCTGCAATATTGTCAATGGCCATTGGAGTCACCTGCAATATAAATTAAGAAATACAGTCACTCATCAGTTTATGTTCAATGCCTAGTATCATTAGCATCAGTGGTGTTAGCATTAGAAAATGAAATTGTTAACAACATAAAAAATGGCTTACAACTGAGGCTATTGGCGATGGTTGAGTTGGCAGAGTTATATTCATCCCTTTATCATTCAACTGTTGCAGAATTTGAGAAAGCATTACATTTGTGTTTTCCACCTCACCGGATAATTTATTGACCTGCACATCTTTTTCGGTCATCTCGGCGGACAATTTTTTGATCAATTTATCTTTTTCTTCACGCTCGCGTCTCTCATTATCCAGTTGAGTTTGAAGTAAGGCAATTTTTTCATTGGCTTCTTGTTTTCTTCGAGGAAGGCCAAAATACTCTTTGTATGTTACTGCACCTCCCACTCCCCTGGCATAACCGCCCTTTTCCTTACCAAATACAAATGTCATGGCATCAGTGCCATCATCAAAACCCGATGTTCCTTCCTTGATCTTGTCATCAGCTTCTTTCTGCACAAAAAATATAGGAAATGTTGGGATTAAAAGTCTTCTTGATGCTGTTACTACTGCTAGTACACAAGCTACTACTGCTAGTACACAGTTAAATGTTGCTGCTATATAAGCATAATAATAGAATTAGCAGTCAAACTTACAAGTTCATCTCCCTTTGATTTAATATCATCATTTGGGTATTCGCCGTCTTTGTTTACCCTTCCTTTCACCCACATTACATCACGGGGGGGTTCTTCATCCGCTTCAATCTCTTTATTTTCGATCTAATAAACATCAAATGCATACCCATGTAAAGTTAAACCAAGATAAACGAAAATATGTGGATGCTTACACATGTACAGTTAAACCAAGATAATCGAAAATATGAGGGTATTAATGCAAATGTGCAAATTGGGCAATGTAAACGGATTCATTTCTCATACTGATCGTCTCTTAATTGGTAAAACAAACATTGTGTAATCTTACCATTTTCTCTTTGACATAAGCATATCCACCTCGTCCCATTTTATGCTGATAAATATTTTGGGAACGCGCCATTTTACCTTTCTCAGATTTCTCCTAAAAACACAAAATCATAAGGCGTTTAGATGCGGTAATGCTGCAAACTGAAAATAACAAAATGACATATACACTTAATTAAAGATGACTAATTAAAACCTTGTATGCTTCGGTGGTCGTGTATTTAACATACTCGACCCAGTCTTCTGATTTCATTATTGTATTATACAAGTCCGGGACTTCATTCAGTTTGGAAGGTGTATTTAGGTTGGGCAAAATGTAGTTGACTTTGAGCTTCCTTCTGTAATTCCTTAGCATTTTACCAAGACTAATCATTATCAATTTTCTGTATTGGACGTCAACAACAAAAAATTTCTGAAAAGATTAACACAATGTTGTTAATTAGTTGCACATAATGTAACTGCATACATAAACTTATGTAGTATTGGGTTACAAAATAGTATATATGTACCAAGATTTCATCCCATAGTTTATCTCTTGCTTCTTTATTCACCTTCTTCCTGTGTAGAATCTTCACACCTATCTGCTCACGAGCCACATCTCCTAAAAAACTCACAAACACTGCTCTGTTTTCCCCTGTTACCCTACCGAGTGCATCGAAGGTTACCTTGAGCTTTGTTGCACCAGGTTTGTCATGCTTCGCGCGAAACTTTACTAGCCTGGTTGAGCCCCTCTTAGCTACTATCTCAGGTGTTTGGTTGGTTAAAGGCTCATCTATATCTTCTTCATCAGAAGACTTTTCGGATTCATATTCTAAGGCGTTATCATCATGTACAATATGATCAAGAGGAAGCAAAGTATGGTTATCAACAATGGGTTCAGTTTCCATGACTCTTGAGCAACAAAGGGTAAAAGAAAATGATTATGGCTTAGCTTGGAGAGTAATGGTGAGAGAAGATTTGATTTTTGTTTTTTATTTGCAGTCTTTTTTTTAGGAGAGAAAAGAGGCTATACACCAAGAATATGAATCGTTTGTGATTCAAAAAATTTCGATCCAAAAATTTGCCTCCAAGTTGTAATTTGAAATTAACAATTGAATTATTTGAAAATTTTCCCTTTGAACCTGTTAATTAAAGCATAAACTTGATTTTTGTTTTTTATTTACTATCTTAATAATCGCAAATAATGTATCATACTGTGCAACCATCACATCAACAGTACAAACGTAATTACTACATATTGTACCCTTACCAATTACATTTACAAAACACAAATTACTAATTACCTTTTTGTTATTTGGTTTCATTGTTTGCGTGCTTGTGTTTGCCATAAGAATGTGTGTGTTGATTAGGGTTTATTGATTTTTGTGTGTGTTTACAAATGACCGGGTAAAGGGATTAATTGCTGGTTGAATATTGAATTTGTGGTTTGGTTTAACTATAGCTGACGTGGCAAGATTTGTTTAAAAAAAAAAAAAAAAAACTAATGGTGATGAGGTGGCGGTGAAATCCGGCTATAGCCGGTAAATAGGGATGGCAACGGTTCGGGTTCGGGGCGGGTTTTAGTATACCCATAACCGAACCCGTTTATAATATACCCGTACCCGCCCCATATCCCACCGGATACCCGATTAATATTATCCATCGGTTTTTCGGGTTTCCCCGCGGGTATTAGTTATCCGTACGTAGTTGAATATTATATGGACAAAATTGGCGGTATTAAGATTAAGTCACGCTAAAATCCACCGAAAAAACAAAAGAAAATACTCTAACCACTCCCAACAATAACTCAGCTTTAAACTTTAACACAATGCCACGTCAGCTTTAACACACTCACCCTTAATTAACTGAGCTTTAGTTATACACAAGATGTTTAACGAATGAGCCGAGATGATATGGTTGTATACGAGATGTTTAACGAATGAGCCGAGATGATATGGTTGTATATATACGAGATGTTTAACGAATGAGCCGAGATAATATGGTTGTATACGAGATGTTTAACGAATGAGCCGAGATGATATGATTATACACGAGATGTTTAACGAATGAGCCGAGATGATATGGTTGTATACGAGATGTTTAACGAATGAGCCGAGATGATATGGTTATACACGAGATGTTTAACGAATTGAATGAGCCGAGATGATATGGTTGTATACGAGATGTTTAACGAATGAGCCGAGATTATATGTTTGTACATGAGCAACACACCCAACAATAACTCACGCAACCTTTCGACCCTGTTTCATCATTTCTTAAAAGAGTTTAATTTCTAGACCAACCCTGATAGCTGGATGGTCTTGAGGCAACTCACGCAACCTTTCGACCTCTGGATCAGCACGATTATGCATCTGTAGCATAATACGAGTTATCTCACCTAGCAAATTGTTAATCAATTTGAGTTCTTTTTCTTGTTCATTGTGTAATCGGGTGAGGATAGCCTTTTGCACCTCTGCTAGTTAATTTGTTAGCCACAGTGTTTGTGTTAAAATTAGTGATACTTGCGAGAGAGTTTTATAAGAAGTTGTGTGAGAAAACGAAGTGTTGTGAAAGTGGCTTTGATAGTGGAAAGCCGTTAAACTAGCCGTTGGAGGCTATTTTAAAAATCAGATTGAAAGTAAAAGTAACCGTACGAGTATTATTCAAATTCAAACGTAAAGTAACAGTACAACATATTAATAACGAGCGGGATATTTAAATTTTAAAATTTCAAATTCAAATTAAACAAAAAGGCGGGATATATTTAAAATTTATCAATTCAGTTCAAATTCAATTCAATTTATAAATTGAAAATAAAGTATCAAATACAAATACATTAAACATGAAATAGAAATACATTAAACATGAAATAGAAATACATTAAATGTCAAATAAAAACTACGTTAACATAAACAATGATTGATTAACATAAACAACATACGATTAACATAAACAACGGACGATTAATAAAAACTATCATCTGAATCTGGGTAACCATCTTCAGAGGATTCGGAAGGTGTGAAAAAACCAGACTCCCACCTTTGCCTACGTTCTTCATCCTCCCTGGCTTGCCGCTCCAAACGATCAGCTTCCTCTTCTCTTTCAAGTGCTTCCATTTCCAGGAGGACTTGCATATCTGCTTCCTCTTGCCTAAGTTGTTCCTCAGTTAACCCAAACGGATTTGGGTCTTGGTTATGAACTGGTTCATTTTCAGGTTGATTATTCACCGGAAAAATTTCCGGTTGGAAAACCGGAAAGATATGCTCGGGTGGAGTATGGAATTTTTCATTTTCGCTAGGTGGGCTTGGAAACTGTTGGCCAAAATCCTTTTGGCGAGGTGGGCTTGGAAATTGTTGGCCAAAATCCTTTTGGCGAGGTGGGCTTGGAAATTGTTGCCCGAAATCTTTTCTGGAAGACATCTTGAATTTGAGATGCTTGGATCTTGAGTATTTGAGAAGTTTGGAATGTGTTTCTGTGTGACTTGTGCTTCAGAAGCATTGGTATTTATAGGGTACAAATGCACACGTTTTATTAACGTGACTTTGAATTTTAATTGTTGGGGCTAACCTGCGTTAACGCAGCGTTAATATGTTGTACTTTATCTTACGTTTGAATTTGAATTTTAATTTTAATTTGTTAAGGCTGAGTTATTGTTGGAAGTGGCCTAAATATACCCATACTTCTCAAACACATTCAGACTGCGATAGATATTAAAGCATGTATT
The DNA here is from genome assembly GCA_021014915.2 of Artemisia tridentata subsp. tridentata. Lineage (NCBI taxonomy): Eukaryota > Viridiplantae > Streptophyta > Magnoliopsida > Asterales > Asteraceae > Artemisia > Artemisia tridentata. The sequence continues at coordinate 106,905,233 of CP139506.1, read as the reverse complement.
TACATTAAACATGTACTAGAAAATATCAATTACCCTAATGAAAAAGTCAATTAGTCATTAAAGTTAGCACACAAATTACATTAAACATCATTAATATAATATAGAAAATATCAATTACCCTAATGAAAAAGTCAATTAGTCAATCCAACACCAAACACACTTCTAGATCAACTACACTAGTCAAATCCAAACCAAACACAAACCAAATCCGATCAATATTATCCATCTGTTTACTTTTGGCGCCTCTCGATGGTCCCTCTTCCCGCCTAAAGTATTGGGAACCGTTCGTATACCTCTCTAGCCTATTTGTACAACTCGACATGGAAAACCGTTCATAATTAATCAACCGTACCATATACAACTCCTTTGATATTTTCATTAGAAAATAAATTTCAAATTTCAATGGCCGACTCCTCTTCAACTCCTTCTTCCAACAAAAACAAACGCCCAAGGGATGATTCTCCTCCACCAATGCCTGAAAATTATAAAAAAATGGGCATATCCCAAAATATTTGGGAGAAATGTAGTAAAGGCCCGTATGGTGTTGAAAACGCATTGTTAGAAATTCACAACAAGCGTATAAATATGTATGAAGAAAGGAACAAGAAAGATTTAGAGGTCATTGAGGAGCATCAGAAGAAAATTGAGGAGAGGAACAAAAAAATAGAAGAAGAAAGAGAGAAAATAGTTGATGTTTACAGAAGTATTGAAGCTAGTAAATATGTGTCTTAATGTATCTTTTCTTTATATATTTTGCCTATGTATATTTTGCCTATGTAAATGTAAACTTATTTTGACTTGGTTTAATATATATATGAATGCAGTTATTATGTACAAGTTTATGATATTTGAATACAGCTATTATTATTGTACTGCTAGGTAAACAATTGTACTGCTATCGAAACGTTGTACTGCTGGGTATCCTTTTAGCAGTGGTTGGGAGTGCAGGGTAGTTTGTATCACTTTTTACTTAAAGTGTATAAACCCCCAATTGCTGCACACAATCACATTCACGCACACATTATCTCTCTCTCTTCCACTCCCTAATCGAATTTTAATTGTCAAATTGCAAAACCCCCAAATCAAATCATAATGTCGAACCTAACTTTTACCGAACCTCATAATAATGTTGCCTTTTTAGAAAAATCCAATAAGTCTGTAGATTTTACTGAGATCATTGATTTCCTTAATGCAAGCTATATTAAGTTTGCATTAACAGTAAAACCTACTATATATACTTCCAACATTATCCAGTTTTGGTCGTCTGCTAAGGTCAAAACTATTAATGGGGAAGCACAAATCCATGCCCTTGTAGATGGGCAGATGATTATCATTACAGAGGCATCTATTCGAAGAGATCTTCTCCTAGATGATGCTAACGGAGTTGAGAATCTTCCAAATACTACAATCTTTGAAAAACTTGCACTGATGGGCTATGAGAGATATACAGATGCTTTAAAGTTCCAAAAAGGTAATTTTTCTCCTCAGTGGAAATTCTTAATTCATACTGTCTTAGTGTGTCTAAGTCCAAAGACCACTGCATGGAATGAATTTAGCAGTAATTTAGCTTCTGCTATAATTTGTTTGGCTGAAAATACTCAAAGATTTAATTTCTCAAAATTAATTTTTGATAATATGGTTAAGAACTTGGATGGTTCTTTGGCTAAATATTTTCTATATCCAAGGTTTTTGCAACTCTTTTTGGACAACCAATTTAAAAAAAAGAAAAGTCACAAAAATGTTTATCCCACTCCCTGCCTTACCAAAAAGGTTTTTGCTAATATGAGTAGGGTTGGAAAAGATTTTTCAGGGAGAGTGACACCTTTGTTTCCAACAATGTTGGCACTAGCCCAAACCCAAATGGGTGAAGGTTCAGCAATCCCAGCTGGTACCCATCACACACCCACAGAACAACAACAAAAGACCTATAAACGTAGGACTAACACCAAGAACACTAAGCTACCTCAGGCTAGTGGTTCTATACCAACTGTTGCAGATGAGGATGTCACTGGGGGGGAGAGTGACATGTTGGCAAGGGCTGCAACTACTGTGTCTAGCTTAGCAGCAGCACAGGACAGTGGTAACATCATTAAGACCCGAACCAAGACAACTTCTAATGAAGAAAGTTCCTATGGAACTGATTCAGGTGAAGGTCCCAGTCACATGGAAACAATGGGGGGTTCGGATGTTCATCCTAGGGGTGAGACTGAACTTAACTTTTCCAGTGATCCACCTCTCGGGCTAGGTAACACAAGCCGAAGTGGTGAGGATAGTATGCAACTTTTGAATGAATTGAAGGATACCTGTGCCAAGCTGTCTGCACAAATTGGTGATCTGCGAGCAATAGCTTCTTCCCAAGATGGAGTCATCAAAGCTCAAGGTGGGGAGATAAAGGCTTTGAAGAGAAGGGTTAGGTATTTAGAAGGAGTCAAAGGATCAAGAATTCCCAAACAAAAGGTTAAATCTTCTGAAGCTTCTAAGGATGCTCCCAAACAGGGAGGGAATGAAGGCAAAGTTTCAGGGGAGGATAACCAAGGGAATCAAGTGGTGATTGATCATCGTCTGGGCAAGGTTACAAATGCTGATAGTGCTACTGAGCCAATTACAGTTGGTACTACAAAAGCTAGTACTGCTACACCAGAGGTTTTTGCAAATGCTGTTAGTGTACTTGCTGAGCTGAAGACAGCAAAACCAGTAACCAAAGGTGTTGTGATACAAGAGCCATCATCCTCTCCAAAAGCTAAACAATCAACTCCACAGGTACAAGGCAAAGGTAAAGGGATTCTTACTGAAGAGCCTGTGGAGAAACCATTATCAAAAGAAGAGCAATTAAAAGTTGATGCTGAACTTGCTATGAAATTCTCAGAAAAGTATGATGCAGAACATCAGACAATTTTGGAACAAAGGAGAATACAAGAAGAAAAAGATGCAGAGTTAATAGCTTCATGGGATGAGCAAAGGGCTCAGGTTGCAGCTGATTCTGAGCTTGCTAAGAAACTACATAAACAAGAGCAAGATAAGTACTCAGTAGATGAAAAAGCCAGGATGCTGAAAGAATTTTTTGATGAAAAAAAGAAGTTGTATGCAGAACAAAGATATGCAGCTAAGAAGAACAAGCCACCCACTCAAAAACAAAGAAGAGATCTCATGTGCAGGTAGTTTTTTTTTTTTTTTTTTTTTTTTTTGCAAAGGTTTTTATATTAATATCAACAATACCCAATATGTACATCATATCATAAACATCTACTCATGTGCAGGTATTTGAAGAATGTGGACAGATGGAAACTAAAGGATTTGAAATTCTTGGATGATAAAAGAATTGAAGAATTATATGCAATTGCCAAGAGAAACAATGATCTCTTCTTGAATGACAGTTCAAAGAGAGCAGGTGAACAGTTGGAAATAGAAAGCAGTAAAAAGAGAAAACAAGAACAAACTGAGCAAGCTGTTGCTGAAGAACAAATGCAAGCTCACACTGAACTTGCAGTTGCCTCTGTAGGAGAAGCCATGGATGCACAACCTTTAACTGTCAAACATCCCATTGTTGATTATAAGTCTGGATCTTTTGGGGAAACAGTTTATTACGATATTAAGAGGCATGATGGTTCTTCTAGAAGGTATGTAAGCTTTCTTCACATGGTTCATGATTTTGATAGACAAGATATGATAGCTCTATGGAAATTACTCAAACAAAGATTTGGTAATAAGACACCAGAACAAGCTAATTATGATAGAGAAGTCTGGAATTATTTAAAGGTAATGTTTGAACCAAATCATGAAGATGAATGTTGGAGAAGACTAACGCACAATACTGTTAAAGAATGGAAAATTTTTCAACGATGTGGAGTACATGCTTTAACTGTGAATGAGTTGGTGATCTACATGCTTGTAGAAAAGGATTACCCTTTAAAGTTTCACAAAGACATTCTACATCAGATGTTGCGTGTGAAGAAAACACTCAAGCTTCAGCTTAATTATGATGACATGGCATATGAACTGCTCAGGAAGATGGAAGAGTATTTAGGACCCAAGGACAAGAAATAGAATGTATAGTTATTACTGCCACAATGTATAGTTTGACTTAAACATGTATAGTTATTACTGCTAGTATGTATAGTTATTACTGCTAGAATGTATAGTTATTACTGCTAGAATGTATAGTCTGACATTTATCATGTATATGTCCACTTGCAGTCAAGCTTTATTGTATTTGCAGTTTCCATTTATCATGTATATGCACTTGCAGGCACTTAGTAACATGTTACTTCATTATAAAGTTGAAAATTGACTTTAGAAAGTCAAGTAATCTGGTTCCAGCTAGGGGCAAGTAACATACTTACATACTACTGCATTAAACTAGATAGACTATAAAATCCCAGCATTGTAATGGGGCAAATTAAATGAAGAGTCATGACTAACAGTCTGAACTCAAAATATGACTCTATGATTTAGACACCTAAATAAATACTTCATGTGACCATATGTAACATCTTGAATTTAGTCACACAAACACTCAATGTGACTAATATCAAGGTTAATGATAACTGAGTTCACATTTTGCTATACATATTAGTCACATGAATATTTCAGTGTGACTATTTTCAATGTATTGGTCACATATAATACCCTTATAATGTGGCCATAAACATAATTTAGATGCACATTTGTGGTATGGTGTTACTATTGTATAGCCTATAGTCACATGATTGTGCTACAATTAAATGTGACCATACACATTAGGAATTGGCAGGCAAACACACACTTAACTTTAGACACACATATTAACTTACGTGACTATTTGTATCGAATTTTGGTCACACTTAATCATGTATGCCTATGGTTTAGTGTGACCATATATGACATTTGGTCACACATCTCAAGTGTGTGACATATATTTGTCACTTTTAAATGCATATCGTGACTATGCTTCAAACTTACTTTTCAGTTGTCACACATTTCAAATTCATATGTGGCTAAATTTTCAACAAAAACTAGCAGTCACGCTTAAATAATGTGTGACAAACTTGAGCATATGATTTAGCCACATACACAATTACTTCGTGTGACCATATATGGATTTTGGTCACACTTTTCAATTGCGTGACATATATTTGTCACATATGTATATATATAGTGTGACTAATGTTTCAACCTTATTTGTATCCGTCACACGTCCCAAATTATAAGTGACTAAAAAATCAAAAAAAAATTTACCAGATACGTATAGTCACGAAAATATTCAAATGTGTGGCTATAGCCTCGGATGTAATTCCGAAATGGTCACACAAGTCGGATCAAGTGTGGCTTTTTATTTTATTCTGGTACATTTAGTCACATAAAAAGGCGACTGTGTGGCTGTTCGAAAAACAGCATGTGTGACTAAATCCCATTTTTGTACTAGTGAACCAATGTAGTCCTACCCACTTCCAGCAAAATAACCACACTGGTTGACATGAGGCTGGATCATTAGACAACCCCCTATGCTCACTCCGGGTAACTATGTGCAATGGGCAAGTCGATTCTTACAGTTCATCGAACTCAAGAAACCGCATGGCAAATACATGAAAAAGGCTATCATTGAAGGACCATTCCAAGTGCCAACTACAACGGTTCCTGGAGATCCAAATGCTATTCCTCCAAGAGAAGCAAATGTGACCCCTATTCCTGATGCTCAGCTTACATCAAAACAAATACTTCATCGAGAAGCCAATGAACTTGCAATGTCTTACATTCTTCAAGGCATTCCTAATCCAATCTTTAGAAGTATTGATGCTCAGAAAACTGCCAAGGACATGTGGGAACATGTTCATCTTCTCATGGAAGGCACTGAATTAAACCAAGAAGATATGGAATCAAAACTCTATCTCGAATACACAATGTTCATGATTGAAGCAGGAGAATCACTAGAGTCTTATTACCATCATTTCACCAACATCATAAACGACTTGGATAGACACAACATTATTCTACCCAGGATTGCAGTCAACACAAAGTTCCTCAGTTGTCTTGGTCCAGACTGGCAGAAATATGTCACCTTTGTTCGGCAAGCAAAAAATCTACACAACGCATCTTATGGGTTGTTGTATGATTATTTGAAACATCATCAGTCAGAAGTTGATAAAGATCGAGCTTTACGTGGTACTTATTCACTGTCAACAGCTCCAAACTCATTGGCACTAATAGCTCAATCTCATTTTGCTCCACCTCCACAGTCAAACCAGGTGTTTGTCCAACAACAACATCACTTTGCTTATCCTCAACAAACCTCATCGAATCAACTCATTCCATATGAATCAACACCGCAATCAACTGACAATCAACTTGTTCCTTATGACAACACGAAAACCATGCTTTACTCCAATGCAAACAGTGATAAAGATGATGCATTCAATTCATTGAATGAAGGATTTGCATTAATTGCTCGTGCTTTCAGCAAGTTCTCCAACAAATCCAACAATCGTCTTCGCACTTCATCCAACACTCAGAATCAAGCTGTTGTACAAGATGGAAGAGTTGAGATTCAGAATCGAGCTTATGGAAGAAATGGATCAGGAGGTTACATGGGAAACTTAGGAATAGGACATAGGTTTAATGCAACAGGTGGCAGTAGGAACAATGCTGGTACTCCACAGAGAAGGGCTGAGATTGTTGAAACCGGGAATCAAGGGATTGGAAATACAATGGTTAGATGTTACAACTGCAATGGAAAAGGTCGTTTGGCTAGTGCATGTCCCAAACCGAGAACAAGAGGCAGTGAGTATCACAAGCAAGCACTACTTCTTGCTCTTAAGGATGAATCTAGGGGCACTCTTACTGAAAAAGAGAACAACTTCATGGCAAGTGCATATTCTGATGATGATATGGAAGACTTGGAAGCTAATGCAGCCGTGATGTTGATGGCCAACATGTAGGAATTGTACATGAGTGAAACAGGCCCAGTATATGATACTGAGGGTCTATCTCAGGTACCTGATTCAACATGTCTAATACATGAAATTGTATCACCATCTGCATCTGCATCAGCCGAGGAGCAAGTTGTTCAAAATACTTCGTTATTATCTCCTCAAGAAGATGAACAAATGAACACAGTGGTTACATTTGATGATGATCAAATTAACACAGTTGTTACATTTGATGATCCAATTGATGACGATAATAATGATCAAATTGAACAAAATAATCTTTTGCTTGGTCCAGATCCAGAACTCATGACCTTGCTATTGACCACCCAAACCCAGTTGGACTCACAAAAATCCCAGATTGATAAATGCAATTAGATGAATAGAAACTTAAAAGCAAAAGTTGCATTATTGACTAAGGATCTTGAGTACTATAAAATTCAACTTACAAATTATGAAACAAAAGAAAAACACAAAAAAAGTTTTGAAGTTGCATTCCAAAAATCTTATGTTAAAGAACAAGAGTTAGAACATCAGATACGAGAATTAACTGTTTCCAAAAATAACTTGATTTTTCAAATGGAACAAGAAAAAATTGATTTCAAACAACAGGTTGAACACCTAAATTCTGAACTTTCCAAAATGAAAACAGAATTGTCAACTTGTCAAACTAGTTTTTCTGAGCATAAACAAGTGTCTAGGAAACGGATTGATTCTTATCTTGATGAAATCGTAGAGTTGGAAAGTAAATTAAAAGAGTTTCAAAAGGTTGTTTATGAAATTGGTGAGTCGGTAACAACAATTTAGAAGTTTACTCTAAAGCAAAATCCCCAAGGATATGACTTTGCTATTGGGGATGACAAACCACGTATTCTACACAAAGCACTCAAGGAAAATCCAAAGTTATATAGTGCAGAACATCTCTTTGATGACTCTATTATGCGTGTTGTTGTACATAACTGTGAGGAAGAACAGAAACAGGAAGAAGAGAGTCAATCTAAAATGAGCAATATCAAGTTTAATAAACCATTTGATTATTCAAGAATACCTCATATTTCTGACACCTTCGTTTCTCATCAAGATAAAACAGAACAATCATAGTTTGTAATGCAAATTAATGAATCTTCTTCTGAGGTTGGTCCTGTTAAACCAGTGGCAGAATTAAATGGTCCTTTACCAAATTCGGGTCTAATTGCACCATTACCAAAAAGATGTCTTGTACTTAGATATTTTGATACATTTATGGAAGAAATAAATTTTTTGGAACCAGCAATTGAACGCAATTCTGAGATAACAGTTTCTACTTTCCTTTCTCCCTACGAAAAAGAAAAGAGAGAAAGTTTTCAAAAACAATTTTTGCCATATGTTCAGCATTTGCGTCTTTGTTCCGCACACAGGGAATATGAACTTCAAACAAAAGTAACATCCATGATGAACACTTTCAATGCAACTGAAAATGCGATGTCAAAACAAAAACGTCGAAACAAAGTTTTACAAAAAGAAGCAGATCGACTCTTGGAAGATGTTCTATATTCTGATATAATCTCTGTGTTCATGAATTTCATTTATGTGTCTTGCAATGTTATGCTAGTTGAGGATCGTACTGCTGATATTGAAATGTTGAGACTTGAAATTGTGGATTTAAAAAGAGAAAATGAGAGGATCAGCAAAATCAATGATGATGTACAAAACAAACTTTTAAAAGAGATTTTTCAACTCAATCAAAAGTTGCGATGGTGTCAAACTTAGAGTCTGGATTTTGAATTAAAGTTGCAAAGTCATAAAGAAACAATGTCCTTTCAAAACAATCACGCTTCCAAAGTTAAGAATCTTGAAAAGGAAAATGCTATTCTAAAAGGTCAAATTTTTTAATATGAAAATGACATTGATGAAGTTTTTCAAAATCGGAATGACACTATTCGCTTAAACAAACAACTTGATTCAAAAATTCAAAAAAAGAATCACATCATCTTTGAACTCAAAGAGAAAATTAAATTACTTGAAAAAGGGAAGTCTGTTTACACAAATGTGATTGCACCAGGAATGTATAAAATGGATAAAACACCTAGGCAAGCATCACCTCAGACTACTAATTTGAATGCTTCGACTTCTACAGGAATAGTCACCCCTCCTAGCGTTAGCAGATCCAAGCCTAAAAGCAAAAAAAAGAAGACTAGTATCTGACAACGTAAGAGCGGCACACTAAAAGACCAAGAAGTAGAAGACCACCTTAGGAGTTTGAATAAAAAGCATGTTGCGTTTGATGTAGAATCAAACTTAAAAACTTGTACTTAATCTTGATGTAGCGAATGCTAAAACTTTGAATGTTTTGAATGTTGATGCTTCTTGTGTGTTTTGTTGAAAAAGCATGTTATCTGGTGATCATAAAAAGTGTGTTGCAAAGTCTCTTTTGTCTCGTAATAAGAAACATACATATGGCATTTCCTCTAGGTCCACTACCGCTTCTAAGTCTATATTAGGAAAAGCACCAAGTGTAGTTTCTAAGAATGGCGTAGACAAAACCATAGTTGCAAATGAAACTCCTAAGACAATCCATTCACCTAGTGCATTCACTAAGAAGAAAGCTGAAACTAGTTGGACATGGCAACGTTGGTTATAAAGGAAACCTAGTTTTACTTGGTTACCTAAAGTGCTTAATAAATGTGCTACTAACCTAACGGGTTCCACCGTTACCATCTCTCCATCTGCGTTGTCTTCATGTGATGCAGGTGATTCAAATTGTTCTATGGATTGTTGATAGCGGCTGTTCCCGACATATGACAGGAAACCTCTAACTTTTAGTAAACTTTGTTGCAAAGTTCATTGGTACTGTCAGATTCGGGAATGATCATTCCGCTGCTATCATGGGCTAGGGAGACTATGTCAATGGCAATATCGAGATTAGCCGTGTATATTATGTCGAAGGCCTTGGACACAACCTTTTCTCAGTAGGGCAATTTTGTGATGGTGATTTGGAAGTAGCTTTTCGAGAGAAAACATGTTTCGTTCGTGATATACAAGGAAACGATCTCATGACGGGCAAACGCGGAACTAGTCTCTACACCATTTCTATGTCTGAAATGACCGCTTCTTCTCCCATATGTTTACTCTCCAAAGCACATTCCACAAAATCCTGGTTATCGCACAAACAACTGTCTTATCTGAACTTCAAAACAATGACTGAACTTGCTCGTCATAAACTAGTTGATGGTCTTCCAGGGTTTCGGTATGCAAAAGATCACCTATGTCCAGCATGTGAACAAGGAAAAATTACTCGTGCTCATTTCCCTTCTAAAACCGAACACAATACTGATCATGTTCTTCAACCTCTTCATATGGATTTGTGTGGCCCGATGCGTGTTCAAACAATAAACGGGAAATGCTACATACTGGTAATTGTCGATGATTTTTCCAGATGGACTTGGGTCTACTTTCTACGAACCAAAGATCAAGCTCCTTCGATGATCATCACCTTTCTCACTAAAATTCAAGTTCAGCTTCGCAATACAGTCAGAAAAGTCAGAATAGACAATGGAACTGAATTCAAGAATCAAACTCTTCGAGATTACTTTGACAAAGTGGGAATTAAACACCAAACATCTATTGCAAGAAGTCCAGAACAGAATAGGGTTGTCAAAAGACACAACAGGACATCAGTGGAAGCTGCAAGGACGATGTTAATCGACGCTCAATTACCTGATTACCTATGGGCTGAAGTTGTCTCCACTGCTTGTTACACACAAAACCGTTGTATGATCACCAAATAACATCACAAAACTCCAAATGAGCTTGCTCACAACCATAAACTGAACATAAATTACTTTCACGTATTTGGTGCCCTTTGTTACCCAAATAATGATCGTGATGATCTTGGAAAACAGAAAGCCAAAGCTGACATTGGTATCTTTGTTTGATACTGTGAGAACTCTAAAGGTTTTCGAATCTGGAACCGTCGCACTAGAGAAATTCAAGAGAAAATACATGCTAATTTTGATGAGCTTACTGAGATGGCTTCTGAGCAAAATAGCTTAGGACCCACAACTAACCGTCTTAATTTCCCAGATCCATCAGCTGTGTAACACCCCAACCCGACAAGGGTCAAAATGTCACATTATGGTGTCAATCAGAACAATATAAATGCAAGCAGAAGACTTAAATAAATAAATACAGGTCATGAAACAAAATGACTTCCAAAGAAATACAAATCAAATCCAACTCTAGAATGAAATGAAACAACTAAGACATAAGTTATAAACTAATTCCAAAAGATAGGGAAACTAAGGTTGGGTTGGTCCTCTAAAAGCTCCTGCTCTCATCACTCAAATCCCAGCATCCCGCTTGAGTACCTGCCGCAGGGAAAAAGAAAATGTGGCTGAGCTTAAAAAGCCCAGTGAATGGATATAAACGTATAATGAACTGAATATAAATAAGTATATGCAACGAAATAAAAAAGAATCTGCTGAATAGGATATCATAGGTCATGAAAATCAAATGAATAATAAATTAAGTGAAAGGTAATGAAGGCAACGATTCATAAGAAATTATCCACGAGCTCACAAAGCAGCCACCTGCTTAATCTCACAATAATATATCATAACATAACAAATGGAGACATGACCTCCCAAAAGTGACATGGGGTGTATGACACACACCACCATTCACTACAAAGCCATAACATAATCAATTGATATAAATAATGCCTAAAAACATTATTAATACTTCTTGATATTTCTATGTTTTGATAATCACAAAATGTAAACTCATTAAACATAAACTTATTAAATAAACAAGTATTTAGTTGTAAATATTCATTTCTACAACTTAATCACTTAAGGTATGAATAAACAAATGCTTAATGCATTATATGATCAAAAGAACATTTTCTTAATCACTTGAATTTTTATAAAATGACACAAACATTTTATATCTTTTAGAAAATCATTTTTAGTATTTAATAAAAATGTTTAATCCATTATAAATTTATGAATTCAAACTTTCAACCAAAAATGGCAAAAATGTTCAAGAAAAACCTTCCACACAAAAAGACAAATCTGAGCAACGTTCGGGTAGGGCGGCCCCCTTAATTTTACTAGGCGGCCCCCTTAATTTTAAGGGGACCGACCACCTATTTAAGGGGACCGCCCCACTCCTCCAGCTGTCAGATTTTGCCTATAAATACTGGTTCATCCCTGGACTTTTTCCTCACCCTTTGCACCCCCAAACCTTCTGTTCTAAATCTCTTCTTATCCTTCCAAATCCTTTCTAAATCCTTTGATCATATATTCTTAAGCATTGGTTTCCAAGTGATCCAAGCTTCTACCATTCAAGTGCAAAAGAAGAATACTCCTTCAACAACTAGAGAAAAGTATTGCAACTTAGTATCATCTTGCTACCTAAGTTGTTTGTGTAATCATTCATTCATTTGTGTATAAGTTGTGTATATTTGTTAGATAGGTGTGAACATAATTGTTTAGGCTAGATTAGTGTGGTAGTGGTGAAGTTGTGAAGAAGTTTAGGTGTGTAAGTAGTGAAAGTGTAAGGAAGTAGAAGAGTATATAAGTAGTGCTAGGTTGTGAAGTAGTTGTGAAGCCGTCGTGTAGAAGTTGTGAAGCCGTCGTGTGGAAGTTGTGAAGCCGTCGTGAAGAAGTTGTGAAGCCGTCGTGAAGAAGTCGTGTAGAAGTTGTGAGATTGGTTCTAGCTACGATTAGGACCCGACATCTAGCTTTGTGTCGTTAAACCGGTGTAAGCGAAAGTTGTGTAAGGTTTTCTCCGCCATAAGGGAGCTTGTTGACATAGTGAAGAAAACTCTCGAGTTAGGTGCTCGAGGAGTGGAGTAGGGCAAGGAAGGTGTCCTTGTAGCCGAACCACTATAAATCCTTTATCTCGCGGTTCGATCTTTCCATCTCTATCTTTCATTTCATTTCATTACTTTACTTGCATTGTTTATTTAGATTTACTTATATTTGTTCATATTGTTCAAGAGTTGAGTTCACATAAATTCGAATCTAAGTTTTTAAAAGTAAACAAAGTTTTCATAATAAAATTAAAAAGACGTAAAACTATTCAACCCCCCCTTCTAGTTTTCCACAATTGGTATCAAGAGCCACGTCAAACAAGATTTTTAAAATATATTGTATTTTAAAACTTGAATCGATCTATGGAATCGGAAAAATATTTAGAAGGGAAATCTATGCAAAGACCCCCGCTATTTGAAAGTGATGGTTTTCATTATTGGAAAAATAGATTCGAAACTTATGTGAAATCAAAAGATCTTGATCTTTGGCATGTTATTACCTATGGTGATTTTCCCCCTATTCAAAATAATCCTTTAACTAAAATAGATGAAATTGTACCTTTTGAAAAACAAAGTGATGATTTAAAAAGAAAACTTGCTAAAAATAATGAGGCAAAAATGGTTATTTATAATGCGTTACCACGTAAAGAATATGAAAGGATCTTTATGTGTGAAACCGCAAAAGAAATTTGGAACTCCTTACTAATAACTCACCAAGGTAATAGTCAAGTCAAAGATAATAAAATAGATCTTCTTGTTCAACAATATGAACAATTTACGATTCCGGAAGAGGAATCAATAGATAATGCTTTTGCTAGGTTTAACACTATCATCACAAGTTTAAAAGCACTTGATGAGAGTTTTTCTAGTAAGAAGTTTGTTAGGAAATTTCTTAGGGCTCTTCATCCAAAATGGCGGGCTAAAGTTACGGCGATTGAAGAATCGAAGAACTTGTCAACTCTTCAACTTGACGAGTTAATCGGCAACTTGAAAGTCTACGAAGCAATAATAAAGAAAGAATCCGAGATGGTCAAAGGAAAAAGAGAGCAAAGCAAGTCAATTGCATTGAAAGCTAGGAAGGAATCTACTGACGAGGATAGCTCAACCTCCGAAAGTGATGACGAAGAATATGCAATGGCCGTAAGAGAGTTCATGAAATTTTTCAAGAGACGAGGAAGATTCACAAGACAACCACGAGATGAAAGAAGATCGCTTCAAAGAAATAGGAATGATAACTACGGGAAAAGAAAGTGCTTTAGATGTGGAAGCCCAAACCATCTCATTGGCGAATGTCCAAAGCCACCGGGTTATGATTACCAAAGCGCCTTTGTTAGTGGAGCATGGAGTGATAGCGACAAAGACGAAGCGGACAAAGCAAACGACGAAAAATGTCTTATGGCAAAGACATCAAATGAGGTACTTTCCGAAACCAAATACTTTAGTGATGAAAATCAATCATTAGGTGAAAAAGACCTAGATAATGAATATAATAGGTTATGCAAATTAGGTCAAAAGGTTATAGCTAAAAATAAGTCACTAAAACATATTAATAATCGATTAAAAAATGAAGTACTCGAATTAAAAATTAAACTACAACATTTAGAAAAAGGAAAAGAAGTTTTTATAGAATGTAAAACATGTCTAGAGGTCAAAAATGAAAACGAAAAACTTAAAGATGAAATTTCCAAACTTTACAAATTTAAAAATAGTAGTAACTCACTTAAGAAAATAATAAGTGTTCAAGGATCTTCGGGAGATAAAACCGGTCTAGGATTCAACTTAAATAATGTTTCAACTAGTGAAAATAAAAATCTAAAGTTTGAATGTCAATCTAGTAAACAAAAACCATTAGAGTCAAAACCTAAGTATATACTTATAAAAGATAGAAAAATACCTATTGCGAGTGATGAGGAAATAAAAAGTTTTTATAAACCATCATTAAAAGCCAAAACTGGATTTTTTAAACCGAAATTAAGATCTAAAACTCCACCTCCAAATAGACCAAATAATCCTCATCCTCGGTCTAAAACCCCTCAACCTAAAAGAAATCAAGGTAGACAAAACTTTCCTAATAATAATAATCACCCAATGTGGAATTATTCACTTCAACCAAGTTTCAACCCTTGGGGAATACTTTTACCATACATGCAATTGCAAACAATGTTTGGTTCAAACAATTTTGGACAAATGGGACAATGGGGACCAAGTGGCTAAATCATCACTCATTGAATAATTCGGAAACTCATCTATGTTTGGCTTCCATAAGTCAATATGACACCTTGAAGCGTTTGAAGAAAAATCTACTGAAGACTAAAAGGTACGCTTTCCTTTTAAGTTTATTGTTATAATATATGCTTAGATTAATGACTAGTTATTTCATGCCTATTTAGCTCATAATGCCTAGTTATCTATATACACATAATAGCTTATATGAATCTACTTAGAACCTATAATCACTTGTTCTTTTCCCTTTGGCCCTCTTAAGCTATAACGTTTATAATGGAAATCTTCTATGTCCACTATTAGAAAACTCATGGTGATGAAGTGAAATGAGTTAAGTGGATTAATCATTAACATAGAAGTAAGATTATATTTCTCGCGTTAGAAAACTATGGATGAAACAAGCTCTCCTAGACTATGGCATGAAGTTAGATAAGTGTGCGACAACAAAGGAACTATAGATGTTAGGTTATACCCCATTCAACACTCTCGTATCAAACATATATAATTTCGTCATCGCTTCCTTATGACCATAGGATATGTAGAAACGGGTTGCATGTGACAATAGCCTTAACCAATTCCCTTGAGCATGAGATCTTTAACAACCATTTTTTAAAATCTAGGATTAATGGTTTTTGTTGTAAAAAATCTAGTATCTTTAAAAATATACAGAAACTTCACATTTTGGAAAAATGATTTTTTAGATGACTATTTCACTTTTCTATTAACACGTTTTACTATCTCATTTTTCTTCTTAATCTATGTCCATAACTCTGTTTCGATCAAAGTCAAAGATTGGGAATTCTTTTTCTTACCCATTCTTCATAAACACATTTTGAAATAAAACCCAATCTATTTTATTCAAATAACTTTAACATCTACATAAAAACCCACTTTCAAACATTGTTGAATAATGCTAAAAACATTTTTTTAAATCATGCATGGTGATCTCATATTTGTCATCTATATTTATGTACATGACATTTATAAGTGAACTAAGTCAAATCAAGTGGACCATGGTTTGTCTATTAAGATTTTGTTTGTAACAAGTCTAGAAGTCCATGCTATCTTAAGTTCCCATTTATTGCACATAGGCACACATTAGGATCCCTCAAATAGTTCATTAATCTTCCCACTTACATATAATTAAGAAAATACTTGGTGTAGTTTATTGCTTCCTAGTCCATATATATTACTTGCTTGATGAGTATGTTTACATGCTAGATGAAATTACTTGATTGCTTAATCTCTTTAATTAACATGTTTTGCATAAATATCTATTACATGCTTAATTGCCTCAAAGAGTTGGACTTGCTTGAAACTAAACCCAAAAACACAACCCTTTCTACAATTTTCTGCCAAAAACCCATTTCCAGTAATCTGGAACCAACAGATGGGCGGCCCCCTTAAATCATAAGGCGGCCCCCTTAATATTTAAGGGGACCGGCCATCTGATGGTCGAAGATGTTGTTCCCTTTTCTATTTTTTTTTTTTGCCCATTTCATCCTACACTTCCCAAAATTCACAAACATACCTTATTCCAATCCATCCAACAAATTATCCATTCCTTAATCCCATCAATCCTACACTATAAACACTCCCATTCCTCATAATCTTCCATCATCTCATCACACCATCTCCCATCAAACCAAAGCCAAAAACCTCAAGGTTAGCAAGGATGACCGAAAAACCCGTTTGGAAAAGAAAACCTAACCCCCGAAACAAGTCCATCTCAACAAATGATGTGGCTAAACAAAAAACACCTCCACCCACATTTGTTCCCAACTATACTCCCAATCCTCAAGCTCATTCCAATGAACCCTTTCACAAACCTCATCATAATAACCAGCTATCCATCTTTACTCCCAAAAATACACCTTCATCTCATCCATATGATTCATATGAAGAGCATGATCAACCCCTAAACAATGATTCCAATCTCATTCACAACACCTCACATCTTATTCAACCTACCAATGCACCATCTAAAACACTCACCACTCTTGGAATATCCCCTTCTTCCATATCTTCATCCTCATCCACTCATGATTACCCAAGCTCACAAATGTCTCCACCACCAAGAGTATCACCACCACCTCCTACCAACTCACATGTTACTTCTATGTTGTATATCCAAACATCCATCCAAAATAACAACCACACTCCACCATCATCACCTTTTCCAAACACTTGAAGTTCATTGAAGAACTTAAAGAAGCCCATGAGCTTTGTGCTCTTCTTGCCTTACACCTTGCTCAACGCAAGATTGGATCAACTCCCTTCTAGCCCTCCTTCATCACAAAATAACCTCAACCTCCACCTTCGTTCCAAACTACACATCTCAACCTTAAACCAACCTCATTGAAACCTTTCAAAACCCTCATCATATTGGTCAAACATCCAACTTTAATTCCAACTACACACCCCAATTTCATCCACTTCTACCAAATGATAAAAATCCACATTCCCACGGAAAAGGAAAAGTTCCGTGAAGAGATAAACCAAATCCATGACCATAGTGATCTCCTTGCTATGCACATTGCAACAAGGGCCAACCTCCATCCTCCATCCTCACCCTACTCAAATTGCTTACCTCACCCCCCACAACTTGAATCAAGTTGATAATCATGTCAACTATTGTCCTTGTTGTGTCCTTCTCCAAAAACAAATCATTGCCTTAAATAAACATTCCACTTGTACTGAGTATCTTCTTACTAGATCTCATCCAACACCTCCACTAGCACAACACTCTAACCCTCATTCAACCGATTCCGCTCCAAACTCTCCACCTCCAAAAATATACCTCTATTAATCAAACATCCTTACCCTCACTCAACCAATTCCATCCCAAACACTCTACCATCAACCATCTAAGCATAACTATATGCTTATTTTCCAAGCTTTCGTGTCGCAAGCAAGTCCGAAAGCTCTCTTTGGCAATTTAGGACATTTTTCTTGTTATATGTTTCAAGCATACTAATGAATGTCTTGCTATGTGTTCTTAATATTTGTTTGCCATGATTGTTGTTTTTATATTTCATATTTTGCTATGTATGCTTGTACTTCTAATATATTTTTTGCAAGCATTCCATATCTCGATTCTTTGATGCCCTCAAACGAGGGGGAGCACACATCAAGGGGGAGTTCTCGTTCCGACAATTTTTGTATCAAAAACTTGTCGGCATAACCTTTTTGATTCTATAAAAAGGGGAGAAGTGAATATAAACTCACTAAATACTTGTTCAAAAATAAATTTTTGGATTTAATGAGTTTAAGTTTTGTAATCATCAAAAAGGGGGAGATTGTTGATATAAATAATGCCTAAAAACATTATTAATACTTCTTGATATCTCTATGTTTTGATAATCACAAAATGTAAACTCATTAAACATAAACTTATTAAATAAACAAGTATTTAGTTGTAAATATTCATTTCTACAACTTAATCACTTAAGGTATGAATAAACAAATGCTTAATGCATTATATGATCAAAGGAACATTTTCTTAATCACTTGATTTTTTATAAAATGACACAAACATTTTATATCTTTTAGAAAATCATTTTTGGTATTTAATAAAAATGTTTAATCCATTATAAATTTATGAATTCAAACTTTCAACCAAAAATAGCAAAAATATTCCAGAAAAACCTTCCTCACAAAAAGACAAATCTGAGCAACGTTCGGGTAGGGCGGCCCCCTTAATTTTACTAGCGGCCCTTAATTTAGGGACCGGCCACCTATTTAAGGGGACCGCCCCGCTCCTCCAGCTGTCAGATTTTGCCTATAAATATTGGTTCATCCCTGGACTTTTTCCTCACCTTTTGCACCCCCAAACCTTCTGTTCTAAATCTCTTCTTATCCTTCCAAATCCTTTCTAAATCCTTTGATCATATATTCTTAAGCATTGGTTTCAAGTGATCCAAGCTTCTACCATTCAAGTGCAAAAGAAGAATACTCCTTCAACAACTAGAGAAGAAGTATTGCAACTTAGTATCATCTTGCTACCTAAGTTGTTTGTGTAATCATTCATTCATTTGTGTATAAGCTGTGTATATTTGTTAGATAGGTGTGAACATAACTGTTTAGGCTAGATTAGTGTGGTAGTGGTGAAGTTGTGAAGAAGTTTAGGTGTGTAAGTAGTGAAGGTGTAAGGAAGTAGAAGAGTATATAAGTAGTGCTAGGTTGTGAAGTAGTTGTGAAGCCGTCGTGTAGAAGTTGTGAAGCCGTCGTGTAGAAGTTTTGAAGCCGTCGTGAAGAAGTTGTGAATAAGTCGTGAAGAAGTTGTGAGATTGGTTCTAGCTACGATTAGGACCCGACATCTAGCTTTGTGTCGTTAAACCGGTGTAAGCGAAAGTTGTGTAAGGTTTTCTCCGCCATAAGGGAGCTTGTTGACATAGTGAAGAAAACTCTCGAGTTAAGTGTTCGAGGAGTGGATTAGGGCAAGGAAGGTGTCCTTGTAGCCAAACCACTATAAATCCTTTGTCTCGCGGTTCGATCTTTCCATCTCTATCTTTCATTTCATTTCATTACTTTACTTGCATTGTTTATTTAGATTTACTTATATTTGTTCATATTGTTCAAGAGTTGAGTTCACATAAATTCGAATCTAAGTTTTTAAAAGTAAACAAAGTTTTCATAATAAAATTAAAAAGACGTAAAACTATTCAACTCCCCCTTATAGTTTTCCACATAATCATATCACAAAACAAACCTAGGATGCATCCATATGCTCCCTGTAAAACAAAGTTATGTACACCACCATACACCTATACTATGACAAACATATTAGCGTACTAAAATGGCAAATAAGTGCACGAGCTCAATAATCATATACATATCAAAGGGGAACGTCGTGGACCAATCATAATGCCACAGATAGTGTCATGCCATTGGTGCCTCAATGACATGGCCATGGTACCTCCATGACTAGTTAGCTCGGGTAAAAGAATAAACAAGATATCACATCATGACGAATTAGTCATAGTATATTTAAACAAAATAATATTAACTGAAATGAATGCCATATTAAATGACATGGAACTAAATATCACATCATAAGGGATCATATCAGATGGAAATCACCAACGAGTATCATAACGAATGAAATAAAGCTAAGTATCAAAAATTTAATGTGAAACCCTTATTGAGAAAGGGTAGAATATCCGTACCTTAGCAAGCAATGAAATGGAAATGAAAGGAAATAAATACGGAGACGGAGATCAGTCCTTCTTCAGAGAATCTACATGAATTATGGATTCAATTATTATTATTCATCAGTTCATTTATTATATTTCTTTAGGGTTTCCTTCCATTTTTAGTATCTTTCCATTTTTAGTAACTTCTCACTTTTAGTAACTTCCCGATTTTAGAAACTTCCTGATTTTAGTAACTTACCACTTTTAGTAACTTTCCGTTAATTGGTCAAATTAGGTTTTCGAAATGATAATCTGTTAAGTCTAGGGTTTACATGCACTTAAAACCAACAAAGTTAGGGTTTAAATATAGTAATTAGCTAATTAGAGTTTACATCGTATTTAGTTTACATTGATGACCGATTAAGCAAGATCAATTAAATATAGGTTTAGGTCGAAAGTAGGTTAACACATGTTTAAGAGTAACCGAACTAATGTTACAATGTTATTAAGGTCAAAATACATTCAATGGTTTTAGGTTATACTAAATTCCTAACTTGAAAGATGGTTCAGATTTTATCCCATTCTGGTCCCGATTGTTATGAATTTTAAACCATACTTAAGTGTCTACTGAGAAGCTAAGATTTTTATCATAGATACCTATACATGTTTAGCACCTACTTTAATTTTCTTAGATTTTATTTCCAAGTGATAGTACCCTTTCAAAAATAGGTTTCCCAAAACTGCCCAGAAAGACAACTGCACAGACACCCAGAAAGTTTGCATTTGGCTACCCTATGAGAACCCTTCAGAAGATTCTATAAAAATTTCAGTAATTACGTGACATCCTAAATATTCTACCTGTAAAAGGAGACCTCCTAATTCTTCACCGTTTGGAAATTAAAATTCAAAAACTCCAGCTGAATTTCCAAACTCCTAAATTCAGGATTGACATCTAATGTTATAAAAATAAAAAAGTTATCTTCCCGACCTCCAAAAATTATGAAATTTTATATGAAGATAGTACACAACCTGAAATTAGTTTTAGTCTCAAAAATATTTCAAAAACACGTTGTCATCATCAATTTATGACCCTTGCAACACGACCCAAAATCTGGACAACGTGCAGTTGAGACAGATAACATATCCTTAACCCTCTTATAAACCCTAATCAAGCATTAATTAATTCTAGGGTTTCTTTTCCAGGTTTTAACACATATTAAATACATCTTTAATGATCTTATTAGGGATTCATGAGTTATATCTTAGGGCTATAAAAAATGACACAAAAACAGTCCATACATAAGGCACATACAATTATGATTTCATGTGTGATACTTACCAACGATTCAACAAGGCAACCAATATGTATTAGCATAATTTTAATGACATGTTTAGTACTGATTTTAATGTGGTCGAATGAATGTAGTAACAAAAGATCCAAGAGTACCTTATGGTAGATTTTAAACGAGGCAAAGAAGGCAAAACAATGACTCCCGAATCAATACACAAACACATCCAAGATGATCCCGATTCAACAAGCTTCAAAGCCTCTTTTTCCCACGATCTTCTGGGGCTGAATGAAAGAAAAGAAAGAGGCTGCTAGGGTTTTAGAAAATTTGGTGTTGGGGGGGGGGGGGGAATTTAAGAACCGAATATTTGTTTTCGTATAATGTGGGTTGGATCAAATTCTAGTTGGGCTTGGATTTGGTAAGAAACAAAATTTGCCCAAAACTTTATATATATTTAAAATAATTGGCCCAATATTATATTTGTATTACTATTTATTTATTTAACTTATGGTATAATTAAAGTAGATAATTAAAAATGTTATTCAAATTTTAGGGCGTTATAAGCTGCACCACTTTCCCTCAACCGTAAGGAATTGGAAACTTTGTTTGCTCCACTGTTCGATGATTCTTTTGCAAGTCGTGCACCAGATGTATCTGCAAGTTCCGCTGCACAACCTGATCATAATCCAGTACCTGATACACCTGCTACTACTACTACAACAGTTGTTGTCGATGCACCTCCAACTGAATCTCCGTCAACAGTAGAACAAACAGCTTCCAACACTGAAAATGCAGCTGAAGATCTACAACCACAAGAAGTACCCGCACCTGCAAATTATGACAGAAATGCATTCTTTAATCCATTTGCTCCGGCTCCAATCGTTCTCGATATTGCAGAGTCGTCTACAAGCAACTTGGATCCGTCTAATATGCACAATATTTTTCAACATTACCCTTCAACCCACAAATGGACAAAAGATCATCCTCTAGTAAATGTGATTGGTAATCCGAATAATCCAGTCATGACACGACAAAGACTTCACACGGATGGTGACACATGTATTTATGCACTTACCGTCTGTCAAACAGAACCCAAGAACATTAAAGAAGCCATGACTTATGACAATTGGATTGTATCGATGCAAGAAGAACTCGATCAATTCAAATGTCTTGAAGTCTGGGAATTGGTAGAAAGACCAGATGGAGTCTATGTTGTCGGACTTAAATGGATTTGGAAAAACAAACTTGATGCTGATGGAACAGTTATTCGTAACAAATCTCGTCTGGTTGCCAAAGGCTTCAGCCAAGAAGAAGGCATTGACTTTGACGAATCCTTTGCTCCAGTGGCTAGACTTGAAGTTGTCCGCATGTTTCTGGCGTATGCTGCCCACAAGAACATCACTGTTTATTAAATGGACGTGAAGACTGCATTCCTGAATGGGCAACTCCGTGAAGAAGTGTATGTCACACAACCAGAGGACTTCATCGATCCAGATCATCCTAATCATGTGTACAGACTCAAGAAAGCCCTTTACGGCCTTAAACAAGCCCCGAGGGCATGGTACGACAAACTGTCCGCATTCTTAATTGCTAATCACTTCACTAAAGGATCAGTTGATCCCACACTGTTTATACAAAAACACGGGGAAGACATCTTAATTGTTCAAACTTATGTTGATGACATCATTTTTGGTTCAACACATAAAAAGTACTCAAATGCTTATGCAAAATTAATTAAACAAAATTTTGAGATGTCTACGATGGGTGAACTTACGTTCTTCTTAGGACTTCAAGTTCATCAATCCCTACGTGGTATTTTTCTTAATCAGTCCAAATATGCACTTGAGATTTGAAGAAACATGGCATGACAAGTTGTGACACTTATAATACACCTATGTCTGCATCATCTCCAAAGCTGGATGCTGATTTACATGGGACACCAATTGACCCTACAAAATACCGAAGTATGATTAGGTCGCTCATGTATCTAACAGCCAGCCGACTAGATATTGTATTTGCTGTATATCTATGCTCCCGTTATCAGTCTCGACTAACTGAAAGACACCTCTCTGAGGTTAAAAGAATCCTTCGATACATAAAGGGAACCATCCATTTGGGGATCTGGTATCCGAAGGATTCTGGTTTTGAACTAATCGCTTTTTCAGATGCTGATCATGCAGGATGTTTAGATACACGTAAAAGTACGTCTAGGGAGTGCAGTTTCTAGGAGACAAACTTGTATCTTGTCAGTCAAAGAAGCAGGATTGTACCTCACTGTCCTCTAAAGAATCAGAATATGTAGCCATGTCAGCATGTTGTGCTTGATTCATTTGGATGTGATCACAGTTGATGGACTATGGTTACATTTTCAACAAGATACCAATGTACTGCGACTCCAAGAGTGTCATTGCCATCTCATGCAACACGGTTCAACATTCAAAGTCCAAACATATCGCACTTCGATACCATTTCGTCAAGGATCATGTGGAACAATGTACTATTAAATTATATTTTTTGGGTACTGAATACCAATTAGCGGACTTATTCACGAAAGCCTTGCCCCATGCAAGATTTGTGGAATTAGTTCACCAAATTGGTATGCGGTGTTTGACTCCAGAGGATTTAAACAACTTTCTTAAACACAATTAAGAAAGTCAAACACCAAAACTATCTTCGTAACATATTTTATCAAAAACACAAAAAGCTTTTTCATTTTTTATTGTTAAAAAAAAACAATTTTTCATCTCTTTTTCAAGTGTGCAAAAGTAAAAAAAAATCAAAATATGTTCTTGTTACTCACTTTTAATCAATTTTGAACACGAACATATTTTGAGGGGGAGAATTTTTTCTAACTTTTGCAAACTCTTATATAAATCTTCATCATTTACAAAAATCTTCATCATGCAACATTTCCGTGATCTCTTGAACTAAAAGTTTGACAAAAATTTAAAAGAATTTGTTAGTTTAAGGGGGAAAATGTAAATTACAAAAGTTTACAAACAATTGGACCAAGGTTAAAACAACAACAAACTTAAAGGGCTGTTGTTGTAGAATGTCAAAAGATTACCACATAAGGACTGCGTTTGAATTCGAAAACGGGTTAAAGGACTGAAAGTGACAAAAGTTCAAACTTTGCCCTATATAAGGAACCAACTCAGATTTTTTAAAACACACAAACTCAAAACTATAACAACTTACCACCAATTTTTCCACATTCATCCAAGATTTTTGATTTTCTCTAAACTCACGATTGTAAGTGTTATACCAATTCAGTTATGCATGTTTATCACTCGCCTGAATTCATGAATCATTTCTGTGGCTAAATTGCTTAATCGACAAATTATGTTTTAGGCGTAGATTTGGGTTTTTCTTATGTGTTTGCTTGTGGTCTAATTAAGTTAGTTTATAGCTTAACATTGTGTTTAGAATTGATTTAAAGCTGCCTAATTGGGTTAGTTAACATCATTGAATGCAAAATGAATATTTTGGGTTGAAGAGGTCGAATTGATTGCTTCTACTAATTGGTGTACTGTATAAGTGTTTTGTGTAGTTGGTTAAGCTTATATGGGTCCCTAAACAATGCGCCAAAAGTCTTATAGCTTAAATCTAACACATGGTCTTAGTCGAAGAATTGCATGAGGCATATTAATCTGTGGTCACAAATATGCATGTTTGTTTGGATTTCTGGGTGCTAGGATATGTTTAGAATATGTTTAGGAAGATGTTTGATGATTGCTTGATGACTCAAACAGTCCAATATAGAATTTAAGAAAGTTTGAATGTCTTCGAGTAAGTAAGCATTTCTTCAACTAAGGATGAAGTTCTTCGAGTAAGAAGAAATATGTTGCTTACTTAGAAAATTTTTGTGAAATTCTTCGAGTAACTGATCATTTTCTTCTACTTAGAAAAGTTTGATAAAAATTCTTCGAGTAAGCAAAATATTTCTTCAACTAAGAAAACTTTACTTTACATTCTTCGAGTAGGCAAGATTCTCGAGTAAAGAATTTTTCCTTACATCCTTCGACTAAGGAAAAATCTCTTCAACTAAGAAATTTTTCTTTAACTCTTCGAGTAAGGAAACATTCTTCTACTTAGAAATTTTTTCTTGAATTCTTCGAGTAAGCAATTTTAATCAGAATCTTCGAGTAAGTGTGAAATTTCTTCAAGTAAGGACTGTATCCAATTTCTCCGAGTTATGAGGGTTTCATAATTTCCGAGTAAGGAAAATGGTTATCTCTAAGTAAGGACTATTATTTTCAAATTTTTTCTAAATCCTTCGAGTAAGGATGAATTTCATACTTTCTTCGAGTAACCTATATTCATTCGAGTAAGCATAGTTTTTCAGACTTAGTGAAAATTTTCCTATGTATAGAATTGTGTTAAGTTGAAAAAGTGTGTTTGCTCCAATATGGTTGTTTGCTTACTATGTTCATATTATTCATGATCATCTTACATGTCTCTCTATATGGTGCATCATATTAGTCAGGCACAGATCATGCAATAAATTACTTACACTAACACAAATATACAATTTCCATTGTGTTTCTTTGTTGGTGTTTGTGCTACACAGGTTCAAAATGTCTCAAACATCCATGGCAAGGAATGAATTGATACCAGAAGGTGATGAAAGAAAGATTGGAGAATCCAAATCCAGAGTAGATTTGGAGAAATTGCCATGCCATCCTTCCTGTCAGATCATGGTGGAAATTCTGAAGAGACACTTTTGCAGACATGTTCTGACAAAGTCTGCTACAGTACCAGAAGTATACCTCAATCACCCTGGACAAGAAACAGATCAAGTTAGATGTTCATCTTCTTCGCATCGTTCTTGGGCTTCCTCCAACAGTATTTGGCAAACACACAAAGTTTCAAGAAGATCCTACTTTTGAACGTATAGTTAGGTCATTAAAACACCTTGGCTATGACGATTCGTTTGAAGAACTCTCTTCACATTCAAAGGTAGACCGAAGATACATTCCTCAACCATGGTTAACCATGTACACCATCTTGAGCCACTGCATCACGGGAAAGGAAACTGGTCACGAGCACCCCAGACTTGAACGTCTGCAGTTCTTCTGGGGAGTCATCAATCTTTATCATATGGATTATGCCAAGCACATCTGGACGAACATGATCTATCAAGCTCGCCAGTTTGGACAAAAGAAGGGATACAAGATTCCTTTCCCACGCTTCACCAAACTTCTCATAGCTCACTTCATGGAAATAGAACAAGAAATTGATAAATGTCCGAATGAAAAGGATCACACAATACAAATGGACCATGTTCTTTCTAAAGTGAGAATTCATACCACCAACACCACCAAACAAGGTCTTAGAATTCCAGACACATTAATAACAGAGGCGGTGAAGGCACCTGAAGCATATGAAAGGTATGACGAAGCTGAGAAGACAGGAACAGTGGGGATAACCGTGAAAGGTACAGCTGGAACAAGAGGAAGATGTAGAGGAATTAGAGCCGGAACCACAAGAACGAAGAAGGTATCTCGAGCTACCAAGAGGAAACCAATGCTAAGAGATGAATCTACAGAGGAAGAAGAAGAAGAGGAACCGAGCTTAAGGGATGAAAGAAGAAAAAGAATTATGCAGATAAAGAAGGAAATGCATGATGAAGGACTGAGTAAAGGTAATGGAAAATCAATAAAGATTCAAGACAAACCTGATGACACCCTTCAACCACCTAAGACTAAAGAAGAGGAGATTGCACAACTCAAGAGAGCCCTACAAGAAAAAAGGGCAAAGTATCTGGCTGATATAGAGAAACTCGAGAAAAGGAAGAAAGGTGAAGGATCTGCATCGAAGGTTAGTGAAGAAGAAACCTTGTCTCAGTCCGAAGATGAAACAGAAGCTACATTGTCAAAATCAAAAAGTGTTTCTATGAGTGAATCTGAAGAATCAGAACAAATCATTCACACACCCTCAGAATCTGACTCTGACAAAACCGATGAAGAAAAGAACAAAGATGATGAAGATAAGGAAGAAGATGATGAAAGTAATGATGACAAAGACGGTGAAAGTGATGAGGATAACGATTACCAAGATGATGATGATCAAGATGAAGATCGTATACCTACTCCACCTGTTATACCATCATCTGTGGATCAAACTTCCAAAACCAAGCCTCCCTCACCAATACCTACACCCTAACAACCAGATAACAGTGAACTCTAGGCTATCATGGAACAACTCAGCACGTTGCAAGATCAAGTGAAGACGCAGCAAAGTGACATCAATGAGTTCAAAGCATATGATATTCATCTAGCAATGGAAGACTACCTCAACAAAAATTTACCAGGAGAGATCGGCAGACACCTTCAGGAGACGCTTCCAACTATTCTAAAGGAATATGTCAAGAGGAAGCTTGATGGAATTGTAGCTCATCACATTCAATCAACACCGCTCACAATCCAAACAAAACCATCAAAGCCTTCCACCGCAGATCTTAAAGGACAATTGCTAGAGGCTATCATCAATGATCCAGAGGAGGATGATCTTCGCAAAGCTTTGATCAAATCAATGAAAAAAGCTGAAATGAAGGATGAGTCGTGCAAGAAGGTCAAGCCTAGCAAACGTCATCGTGATGATCATGACAAAGACGTCCAAGCGAAGCCGAGCGAGAAACGTACGAGAATGACTGGACCTACAACAACGCTGCCATCATCCAACGTTCAGCAAACTGGCGAAGAAGAACTTGTGCCTCAAGAGACTGGAACAATTGATGATGCTGAACCTCATTATGATGGGTGTGTTTGGTAAAAGTAGCAGTGAGCAGTAGCAGTGAGTTGTGAGCAGTAGGTGTGAGCAGTAGCCATAGCTCACAGCCTACCGCTCACAGCTTCTTAAAGAAGCATTGGAAAAATGAGCATTCCTAAAAAATCCAAAGCTCACCGCTCATTTGCCAAACGAACAATAAAAATCAAAAAGCTCATTGCTCACCGCTCATCGCCCCAAAAAGCTCCAAAAAGCTCCGCGCCAAACATAGCCGATATCACTATTAACCAAGCTAAAGCTGAAGTTGTTCCTCATAAAGCTGAAGTTGTTCCTGCACCACCTGCTGATGCACCACTCAAACCCGCTCCTGAATGGGTTAACCCTGATGGTGAAAAGTTTGAATGGTTTGAAGAAATGGTGGATGCTTACCCAGACATTCCAGAAGACGAAGTTCCTACAGAAGGCTCAGTTGTGGACTTCACAAACAAACTTAAGAAAGTGATGAAGATCCAGAAACTACAACTGTCCGATATTGTCAAAATCCGCAAAGCAGGTTTCTCTCAATTCAAGACTTCAACTAATTCTCAATTGGAATTTGAATACAACCTGGAACAAGTTGCACGAGCTTTATTTGAGAACGTTAGCTGGGATGATGCAAGATCTTCTCATCAAACCGACACTTTCCAGTTTCGTGACTACTCACAACCCTTACCCCTTATTGGTCATGCCCATAATCCCAAGATACCTAAAGCTTATTTCTTCAACAATGACTTGGAGTATCTGATATATGGGAACACTAATCCAGATAAGATATGTACCTGCTCGAGATACAAGGAAAACTCGAGCATCTCCCTATCAGCCTTCAATACGACATCATCAACTTTTTACTCCTTTACATCTGAAGAATAGTGATAAAGACAAGTGTTGGGTCATGAAAAACCCAAGAATGCTTCAAACATGATTTGGACACAAATTAACTAAGTGTTAACTTAAACCGAGAACAATTCAAGTCACTGAGAGAACAGCCTCTTAGTGAGTCATCTTCAGGATGCTTAAGGTGAATTCAAGAAGAAGGATTCACTACTCAGGAAGGCGGTACTCCCTGAGTAGGACTTAAGCCAAAGAAGAAGATGATGGTTCAGTGAGTGTTGGACAAGAACTCACTGAACCCCAGTCTCCTCAACCAACAAAGTGATTGAAAGACTGAGGAACCAACGCCTGAAGAAAAGGCGGGAACAATAGGGAAAAGATCTGAGAAGATAATAGTGTCAGCCCAACACTCTTCTCTTGTCAGATCCAACCTTCCCTATTGCGGCTAAAAGTCATGGAGTGTCAGCCAACAACTCCCAAAGTCTTATTAGCCCTTTCCTATTGGTTCTTGGAAATGACAATTACTATTTGTAATTGTCAGACATGCAACCTCAACAACTTGTATTATATTTAATCACTTATACTTAGATTACTTGTGTATAAATAGATCAGATGGGAGAGAAGTTAAAGTGTGCTTTGTATATTGAAAGTCTTGAACTTTTACAAAGGAACTTCTCTCCTACAAAGAGTATACAACTCATTGAGATAGCTCAGTGGGTATATTGTTACCACTCAAGCAAAACTTGAGTTTCGATAGGAGACACCCCATACCCTTGTCTATTCAATCCTAAGTGTTTGTTCCGAAAAACACTTGGGTATAGATTCTTGGAATTATTTCTAATAAGAATTTAAACGTTGAAAAATATTGTTGTTTTTATATTCACGTTTTATAACTATTAGAATTAATCTTAAACATTGTATTAGTCATAAACACAAATAGATTAACTTTATAGTTAATTCTAATCGTGTAAAGGGACTAACAAGTGGTATCAGAGCCTCTGGTTTATAAAATCTTTTAAACTAACCAAGAGTGCTCTAGGTTTTTAAAACCAAGATCCTACTATGGCTGATATCAATGTACCCCGGCTAGTCGACAAAAAGGATGGCAGCTACTCAGCTGTTGCACCCAGACTTGAAGCTGGGAAATTTAGCAATTGGAAGAAGCGTATGATTTGCTATCTTACTGGTATGGAACCCTACTACATCACCTGTATCAGGGATGGCCCATTTGTCCCAAAGACTGCCACAGGCTAAACAAGCCTGAGGCCCAATGGACCATTGATGAGAGGAGGGTGGTCAATCAAGACCAACGCCTGAAAAGCATCCTTATATCATGTCTTCCTGACGATGTAATGGAATCAGTCATCAACTGTCTAACAGCCAAGCAAACTTGGGATGACTTGGTAAACAGCTTTGAGGGTCCCTCAGATACCAAGGAAAATAGGGTCATGGACCTTAAACTTGAGTATAATACTTTCAGGGCAAAAGACTCTGAAAGTCTCTCACAGACCTACACCAGATACAAGACTTTGATAAATGAATTATCAAATGATGGTGTTGTACTGTCCAAACATGAGACAAATGTTGGCTTTGTCAACAGTCTCCCTGAGAAGTGGCTCAACTTCTCACAATGCCTGAGGAATGCTAACCACATTCAGACCCTTGAGCTCCCTGAAATTTATGGGATTTTTGTCTATGAAGACAACTTGATCTCAAGGAGATACCCTGACTCAAAAGCCTTTGAGTCCAAAAAGGCCTTAACCTCCACACCCATATCAACTGCTTTCTATTCTAATGGTGTTGTGCAGGATATTCAAGAGGATTCTGAAGAAGAAATTGATGAAAGGACTGATGAGGATTACCTGAATGACCTGAACTTGGAATTCCAAGAAAGGGCACTCCTTGCTAGTTCAAAACGTTTTATCAAAAGAAATCAGTCCAACTTTACAAAATCAAATGCAAATGAGACCACTGAATGCTTTAAATGTGATAAAAAGGGTCATTTTGCTAGGGACTGTTATTCTAAAACTATTTCAGAACCCTCTTACAAATTCTCAGGAACTAGCAAGTTTCAACCTAAAATGTTTCAGTCCACCCAACAATTTCAAAACAAGGGTCAAAAGGATTTTGAAACAAAATATAGGAATATCAAAGCTAAACTTGCACTTCTTGAAACTAACCCCATATTGCCTCAAGCTGCTCAAAAAATCTAAACCTATTCAGACAAAGAACAAGGTATTAGTAGCTAAAGCATATGATTGGGATGATGAAGAGGTTTCCTCAGATGAGGAAATAAGAGTTAGTGCACTGATGGCACTTTCTGAAGAGGATCAGGTGGTTGTGGGAAAAAGCCATGCTAGAAATGGAGAGTGGGTCAACATCACTATGAAAAAGGTAAATACTTTACTTTCTATGGATGATGATTCTGATTGGCAGTCTTACATGAATTATATTTGTGTTGATTTAAAGTTTGTTGAGGAACAAAGGCTTAACCTGTTTTCAAAATATAACAATATTGTGTCTGAATTAAACAAATGTAGAGATGAACTGCTTGTACTTAAGCAAGCCAAACTAGAAACAATAACTCTACAAATTCAGAACACTGAGATTTTGAAACAAAACCAAGTCCTTCAAACTGAACTTAACAAAGAAAAGGCTATCATTCAAAGCTGGACCAAGAAGAACCCTAAGGTTTTTGACACTGTGGGATTAATCTCTCAGAAAACCATTGGTATTGACCCTTTTATGGTTGATCCAATTGTGTGTCAAAATGAAATAAACTTTGTTCCAGCTGGCATATCTTTTGAGCAAGAATTGCTTCCCAAGTCAAATGACTGGATTATCAGGGACAACCCAGTCAGTAAGTTACCAAACTTTGAGACTGGAAAGATCTTGCTTCCTGAAAGTCAGGCTTTGAAAAATATGCTTGGTCTCACTAAAAAACTCAGTAAGCTTGAACTCACTGAACCACTCACTGAGTCCTTGAATGAGTCTGAATCAGAATCATACCCTCCACTTCCTCCACGAAATACCCTTCAGGGTGCTGCACCTAACTTAGGCCTCCCACCTATGGTCTTCTCACCACACTCTCCAAAGGAGAGATCAGGAAGGGGAACAACCATCCTGAAGAGAGCAAACCTTGATGTCTCAGTAAATACTGATGACTCATAAACTTCAGTCCCTTCTGAAGTAACAACCCAAAGCCCTGACTCAAAATTTGATCAGTTGGCTGAAATGGTCAGGAAGCTAGGAGAGAAGATTGCATCTTCTGAGAAATCTTCTCAATCCAAGAAGGATCAAAAACCAACTTCCTCAAAGACCAAACCCAAACCCACAAAACCCCTGAAAAGATGTGAGCTATGCAACTATACAAATCATCTCACTGATGATTGCTATAGAGTCCTTTATTGCATGATTTGCAAAAAGGAAGATCACATGACCTCTGATCATAAACAATGCTCAGTCATGTCAAACTTTTCAGGACTTAAGGCTCAGTGCCTGAACTACCCTTCTGATTCTAAGAAGAAACAGAAGCAAAAGGCCAAGCCTTTTCCACCCTGCCCTTTGTGTGGATTCAATGACCATCACCCTGAGGATTGTCAATATGACAAACACTGTGAATCTAGTGGAAGTTCCACTCAGAAATCCTCAGGAAAAGAGAAGGTCATTCAGTCAAGAAGAGGAATGAAACAATCCTCTCAGACTACTGAGGCTACCCCTGCAACCAAATCAAAACATGTGGTAGCTCAGTCCACTCAACCTCTGACCATGAATCAATTAATACTTTCATAAAGACCTACAATACCAAACCCTCCATGAAATGGAGTCCTAGAAAGAACTGACCCAGTTTACTATTTGTGCAGAAGCATGCCAGGGATCCTGTTTGGCATCTAGACAGTGGATGTTCAAGGAGCATGACTGGTGTTAAGGAGTGTCTGCACAAATATGTGGAAGAACCAGGACCCAAAGTGATATTTGCTGATAATTCATCATGTCTCACTGAAGGTTATGGTTCAGTAAACTGCAATGGTATTGTCTTTACTAGGATAGCATATGTTAATGGTCTTAAGTATAATCTGATCAGTGTCAGTCAACTATGTGATGCTAAATACATAGTTCAGTTTGATGATAAGCAAGGAACCATCTTCAATGCAAATAAGGAAATTGTCCTCATTGCACCAAGAAGACAAGATGTTTATGTATTAGACATGTCCAGTCTAACTCAGGATGGAACTTGTCTCTTTGCTAAGGCCACTGATACACTCAACTGGCTTTGGCATAAGAGACTCACCCACCTGAACTTTAAGAACATTAACAATCTTGTAAAACAAAACAAGGTCCTTGGCTTACCATCTCTTGTGTTTTCTAAGGATAAACCATGCTTAGCTTGTGAAAAAGGTAAACATCACAGAGCATCCTTTAAAACCAAGACCAACTTTTCCATCAGGAACTGCCTACATCTTCTCCATATGGATCTATTTGGACCTGTCAGTCCAAGGTCTATTAACCATGAGAAGTATACTCTGGTCATAGTGGATGAATACTCTAGATACACCTGGGTATTCTTCCTGATCAAAAAGAGTCAGGCAGCTGAAACAATCATGTCCTTTGTCAGGAACATTGAAAATCAAAATGACATTAAAGTCAAACAGATTAGAACTGACAATGGGACTGAGTTCAAAAATTATGAACTTGAATGTTTCTGTGATGAGAAAGGTATTTCCCAAAACTTTTCCTCTCCATACACACCTGAGCAAAATGGTGTTGCTGAAAGGAAAAACAGAACACTCATTGAAGCTGCTAGGACAATGCTATGTGGATCAGTCCTTTCCAATCACTTTTGGACTGATGCAGTCAAAACTGCCTGTTATACACAAAACAGATCCATAATTGTCAAGAGAAATGGGAAAACCCCATATGAGTTATTCAAAGGAAGAATCCCTGACATCAGCTACTTTCATGTCTTTGGGTGTCCTGTGTTTATTCATAATCACAAGGATCACCTAGGGAAATTTGATGCAAAAGCTGATGATGGATACTTCCTGGGATACTCACTTGTCTCAAAAGCCTTCAGAGTGTTCAACACAAGGAGATAGCAGACTGAGGAAACATTTCATGTTACCTTTGATGAGAGCACTGATGCAATCAGTTTCTCAACTGCCTCAGTAGAAGAGATAGGAATTGATAATTCTTTAAGATATCCTCCTGATGAATATCTGTCTGAAAACAATCCTTCTACTCAGTATCAAGATGATGCTAATCTCTCCTATTACATAATCCCTCACAACCTACCTAACCCAACCATCACTGAGTTTGTTGAGGCACATGCACACACTGATGATATCAATCAGCCTGTTCAAAACACTCAAGAACCAAACAATCTCAGTGAGCTGGTAGACACTCAAGATCCAATCAGTGATCACGTGTCTACTCCAGAACCAACCCCTCTACCCAATCAGGCCTCCACAAGTTCAAATCAGTATCCAGGACCTCAAGAAAGTTGGACTAGGTCTCA
The DNA here is from genome assembly GCA_021014915.2 of Artemisia tridentata subsp. tridentata. Classification (NCBI taxonomy): domain Eukaryota; kingdom Viridiplantae; phylum Streptophyta; class Magnoliopsida; order Asterales; family Asteraceae; genus Artemisia; species Artemisia tridentata. The sequence goes on along the minus strand of CP139506.1, from coordinate 106,870,779 downwards.
GGACATTGAACTTGTGAATATTATTGGAGAGCCTACTGAAGGCATGCTCACCAGGAGCATGGCTGCTAGTCTAAGAGTAGCCTCATCCAATGAATGCCTATTTGTGGACTTCATTTCCACAATTGAACCCAAAAGTGTTAAAGAAGCACTTAAACATCCAAGTTGGGTTCAGGCCATGCATGATGAACTGGAACAATTTGACAGAAACAAGGTAATGACCTTGGTCAAATGTCCTGAGAATGTCTCAGTCATTGGCATGAAATGGGTATTCAAAAACAAAACTGATGAAAATGGCATAGTCATTAAAAACAAAGCCAGACTTGTAGCCAAAGGCTATAATCAACACGAAGGCATTGACTATGAGGAAACATTTGCACCAGTAGCAAGGATGGAAGCCATCAGGATCTTCCTTGCTTTTGCTACATACATGAACTTCAAGGTGTACCAAATGGATGTTAAAAGTGCATTCTTAAATGGTTCACTGAAAGAAGAAGTTTATGTTGAGCAACCTCCTGGATTTGAAAGCCATGAGTCTCCTGATCATGTCTGTAAGCTTAACAAAGCCCTTTATGGACTGAAGCAAGCTCCCAGGGCATGGTATGAGACTCTTTCAGCTTTCTTAATCCAAAACAAATTTGTCAGAGGCAAGATAGACAACACATTGTTTATCTATAAGACAAATAATGATGTCATACTAGTACAAGTGTATGTTGATGACATCATCTTTGGCTCAACAAGTTTCACACTTTGCAAAAAATTTGAAAAACTAATGGCAAAGAAGTTTGAAATGAGCATGATGGGAGAACTGACATACTTCCTTGGTCTACAGATCAAGCAGACTGATAGAGGAACCACTATCAGTCAAGAGAAGTATGTAAAGAATCTACTGAAGAAGTATGATCTCAGTGACTGTGCCTCAGTCAAAACTCCCATGGTCCTCCCAAACAACCTTGGTCCTGATCTAACTGGTAAACCAGTAAATCAAACTCTCTTTAGAGGAATGATAGGATCACTGATGTATCTACTTGCATCAAGGCCTGATATCCAATTCTCAGTATGTCTATGTGCCAGATATCAATCTGACCCAAGAGAATCTCATGTCACTGCTGTGAAAAGGATATTCAGGTACCTGAAGGGCACTCCTAACCTTGGATTATACTATCCAAAGTGCTCAGGACTTGATCTCAAAGGATACTCAGACTCTGACTATGCTGGATGGAACATGGACAGAAAAAGCACCTCAGACTCTTGCCAAATACTTGGTGGGAAATTAGTCTGTTGGAGTGCTAAGAAGCAACAATTAGTTGCCTTGTCCTCAGCTGAGGCTGAATATGTTGCAGCAGCTAGTTGTTGTGCAAATGTACTCTGGATGAAAAGTCAACTCAGTGACTATGGAATTCAGTATAAGATGGTACCCATCTTTTGTGATAACACAAGTGCAATTGCAATCTCAAACAACCCTGTTCTTCATTAGAGAACAAAACACATTGATATCAGATATCATTTCATCAGGGACCATGTCATGAATGGTGACATTGAATTACACTTCATCCCTACTGAATATCAGTTAGCTGATATCTTCACCAAACCTTTGGAGGAACCAACTTTCACAAGGTTGAAAGCTGAATTAGGAATGTTGGATATAGAAAATCAGTCCACTGATTGAAATCTTTCCAACTGAAGTGTTAATTCCTAAAACCTCAGGTCCCTGACTCAATGTGTATATCAGTGAAAAACATCTCACTGAATTCTCAACCTCAGGAACTAAACCCAAGTTCTAAATCTTGGTGTTCATGACTAAACCCAGTTCCTGAATCTTGTTTCTCAGGAATCATTCCATATTCTTGAATCATCAGTGACTAATCCCAAGTCCCTGATTTACCATCACTGAATGAAAAGTCATTCAGGGCCCTGAAAAGGACATTAAATACTGACTTAAATGCTCTAAGTATCTAGTTAGTAAATGTCCGAGGTTGGTAACTGAACTAATATTTAATTTAAGAATATTTGTTCTTTTTGCCTTTCTGGCTTCCACCTTTGGGCCACCACATGTCCACTTGGCATTAAATGCCTCTCCAATCACATTACAGAAATGTGATGACTCATCTCTGCAAAGTGCACTTTTGCAGAACTGCTCAACTGTTCACCTTGACTGTTGCGCCAAACCAGGAAAGTGGAGTGTTGGCATTAAATGCGGATCCCAAAACATATTATTCAAAACAATTTCCAATAATTCTTTTTGAATAAATAAAGATCGATCAAATGTCCAAAACACCCCCATCTCCACTTTCCTGTAAATACCACAACCAAAGGAAACACACACATGTTTTTATAGAATCTTAAGCAAAACTCTGCCATTTTTAATTCTCAAAAACAAATTGTGTGTGTATTCTTAAGCTTTAGAAAACCTTTAACCTTAGTCAAACCCAGACTTACCCTCAAATGGCTTCTTCTAAAGCTGTGAAATACACCCCTAATGTGGATTTCACAATGGAGGGTGTAGACCTAACCAAAAATAATGTGGTGGGAAATTTCTCATATCCACAAATCTACCCAGCCTACAAGAACGTTATGAAATATCTTCGTAATTGTTTTCTTGCAAAGGCTTTCACCCACACCCCCTCAGTCATCTACCATGACTATTTGAGGGAATTCTAGTGTACGGCTGTGGCTACCAGTCCCAAAGACACCAAAAAGTCAATCATTACCTTCACGGTGATGAATGGGAGTAAAACCCACTCCTTTGAGTACACAACCTTCATCAAAGCCACAGGCCTTGACTTTGCTGAAGAGTTTGCACCCAACCCTAGTGATCAGGATATAAAGAATGAACTGATCTTTCTTGCACCTCATGACCCCAGACGTCCTACAACGTCTGCGGGAGGCTTATTGGAGAAGGCTCCAGTAGTCAAAACATGGTTCCACCCTATTTGGAGGATACTTATGACATTTGTCATTCAAGTCCTAGGTGGAAATAAATCCTCTACGGAGCAGTTGAACTCATCACAACAATTGATGTTGTTCAGTCTCCTTGAGGGTACAAAAATTGACATCGGAGGAATAATCTTCCGAGACCTTGTTGCTAAGCTCTCAGGAAAACATAGGCAAAGGCATATGTCCTATCCTAGATTTGTTTCCTGTGTGCTTCAGGACCTACTTGGTTCTGACTATGTGAGGCCTGATGCAGAAGGTACGAAGCCTGACGTCCTGCACAAGTCAAAATTCACTAGTAGCATCAGTGAGGTTACACATATTGCCCTGACTGAATACATGCAATCAGTCGTTCAGGGTAATGACGTTATCTCTCCAGTTCCTTCACCGACCAAAAAGGTGAAGAAGACAAAGAAGGGTCAGTCCAGCCAGGTGGTTAGACCCAAGCCACTCGCCACTGAGACTGATCCTCAAAACCAACTCAACCTAAAAAGGAGGTTGAAAAAGGCCGAGACCTCTGAGACACCCATTTCTGAGACCCTCTTGACCTCAAAACAAAGGCCAACGAGGTCACTGAGCAATCATCCTCAGTGACCTCGGGCACACCCCTTCCACATGGTTCAACTGACATAAACAAGTCAGAGGGATCTGGAAGCATTCCCCCCTCACATCCCGATGAAGGAACTGTCAAAAAACAATCAGTTCCCAAGGGAGGAAAGGGTTCTAAATCCTCGGTAAGGCAGCACTACCTTACTAAGAAGGGGACCTACAAACATTCACATCCCGCTAACGTTCCTGAGCAATCACCCTCAGGATCTCAGGGAGAAAAGGACCCTAAATCCCCTGAAGGATAGCATAATCCTGATGGGAAGGGGGTCCACAAACTTTCACAATCAGTACCTAGTGATACTACTGGAAAGCACCCATCAGTAGTTGAAGGTGCTAAGGGGGACAAAGACTCAGAGGGAAAGAAACAACCCGCTGATATGGAACCCATCAACCCCTCAGGCGGATCCAGTCTCTCAGGAACTGCCCCCAAAAGCCAGGATGGTGTTACCCCAGTTATTATGGCTAGTCAGGCTGAGCAAACCCACTCAGTTATTATGACAACGGGGTCAGGACCTGACCAAACTGAAGGCAAGTCTTTTTATAAAGAGGAGCCGGTTGATTTTTTGGGTATTGAGTCTATGGGGGACTTTCAGGCTTTTATTGAGTCTGATGAAGAGCTCAGGGAAGAGAGTGAAGAGGAAATGTTTGAGGCAGGTGAGGATATGGAAACTGATGTACAACCTGAACAACCTGAACAATCACATCAGTCATCTCCAAGCCAAAGTGAAAAGTCAGGTTCTCAGTCTTCTGATTCTTCTGATACTGGGGACATCCTCCAAAAGTATGATGACTCTCTTCCCCTCACTGAAAGAAAATTGGTCTAATTCCTACTGAAGACCAATAGAGCTCTTTTCACTGGTCTCACTGATGAGATGTTTGATCATCACACTGAAGCTGCTGTTCACTATGCCAACCTGAAGGCAGATGTTGAAACTTTTCATGATGATGTGATCGAAATCCAATCAGACACCAAACACTCCCTGACAGCTATTGATCTTCATTTCCAGAAGTTCAATGTTACTCTTGAAGGCATCACCAACAGCCTTGGAACTATTCAGTCAGCTGTCAAGGATGACCCCGTACTCACCAAGAAGGTCCTTCAGGCTGCTGAGACTTACCAGAAGCAATCAGCTGAAATCAGTGATCTTCTCAGCTTACTGAAGGATTCTAAGCTTCAGGGTCTTACCTCTTCTTTGGACTCAATCAGGACTTCCATGGGTCTTCAAGAAAAACATCTTGGTACTTGGGCACAATCTTCAACATCCTTGGCATGGTCTCTTGGGTCAAGGATGTCAGGCATCGAAGCTTCTCAGGCATCTCTGGCTGATCAGATCTCATCTCTTCAGAAAGACACCTCGGACATCAAATCAATGATGACTGAGATCTATCAGGCTTTCAAAGGTCCTGCTGCTCCAGTGACTCCAACTCTTGCTATCACCATGGCTCATGCAACAGTTGAGGGGGAGAATAACACTGGAGTCCCTCAAGCTTCCACAACCCAGCAACCTCCTTCTCACACTGAGGGGGAGATTCCTGAAGCCTCTTCCTCCCATCAAGATAAAGGCAAAGGCATCCTCACTGAACCTGAGCCTCAACCAGCACCGATCTCGGTTGCAAAGGATCCTGAATCACCACTCAGGATCCCATATTAAATTGATGGAGTTCTTCACCACTTCTCAGCTGATGAACTCAGTGCTTATCTTCAGGAAGAAGAAGCAAAGAAGAAGTTAAAGGAGGAAGAGAAGGCAAGCAAGCCTGCTATAATTAAGGTTGTTCATGAAGAGGCTGAGAAAATTGGTCTTGAGGCTAAGGATCTCTCAGGAAGAGAAGGTGGTATGACCTTTGTGAAAGCTCAGTCTGAGGAGATGACCACTCTCAGGAAGAAAAGAGAGGAAAGGAATAAACGGGCTGAAGAGATCAGGCAGAACAGGATTAAGAAATATCAGTGGTATATGACTGAAAGGTTGAAGCCAGAACCAATCACTGATGTTCATATTCAAAGAAACACCAATCCTGACGTTGTCACTGTCTACAGAGGTGCTGACATGAGAAACTTTGATGTTCATAAACCTTTCAGATTCGCTGACTTCGGGATCACTGAATTGGATGAGTTGGGTCCATTAATAGCAAAGAAATCAAATGTTGTGGTCCCTAATTTGATGAAGTCTTTGAGTCTGAGGTACGAAAGATTGGCAGAAGCACCTCAGGAACTTGGCATTCCATCTCTTCTTCCTGAATCTGCACAACCAGCTCCCTCTCAGTCTTCTTCAAGGAAAAGAAAGAAGATAGAAGCTGAGCCTGAGATCAAGATTCCTGGTCTTGACTGCAATAGGGCTCTCCCTGAAGGTGTTCCTTTCAGGAACAATATGGTCATTGAACAGCCTGAAAGAGGTTTGTTCTTCATTGATGAGTTCAGTGACAAAGCCTTTCCAAAGGTGGAGTGATATAGATTTGTCAGGGATTAAAGCAATGCTTGGCTTTCTAATGATGGCCTCTCCACTCAAGAGTCCTGAAAATGTAAAGTTTTGTCAAGATCTGAAAAGAAAAATCAATGAACATCCTGACCAACAAGAGCTGCAGTCAAAGAAGCCCAAGCTTGAAGCCCTTGGAATCAAGTTGAACTGATGACCTGCCTGAATACCCACCACTATCCCTTTTGTACTTAGTTTTGTTAGGACTTGTAAATGATATCAATAAGATGATGTTTTTATTATTTCGGTGTCCTTATTTACATTCTAGTACATTCAGTATGAGTAGAAGTCTTTAGCTCACTCATATCAGATCAAAACACTTAGGAATAATTTATATCCAAATAGGGGGAGATTGTTGGGTCATGAAAAACCCAAGAATGCTTCAAACATGATTTGGACACAAATTAACTAAGTGTTAACTTAAACCGAGAACAATTCAAGTCACTGAGAGAACAGCCTCTCAGTGAGTCATCTTCAGGATTCTTAAGGCGACTTCAAGAAGAAGGATTCACTACTCAGGAAGGCGATACTCCCTGAGTAGGACTTAAGCCAAAGAAGAAGATGATGGTTCAGTGAGTGTTGGACAAGAACTCACTGAACCCCATTCTCCTCAACCAACAAAGTGATTGAAAGACTGAGGAACCAACGCCTGAAGAAAAGGCGGGAACAATAGGGAAAAGATCTGAGAAGATAATAGTGTCAGCCCAACACTCTTCTCTTGTCAGATCCAACCTTCCCTATTGCGGCTAAAAGTCATGGAGTGTCAGCCAACAACTCCTAAAGTCTTATTAGCCCTTTCCTATTGGTTCTTGGAAATGACAATTACTATTTGTAATTGTCAGACACGCAACCTCAACAACTTGTATTATATTTTAATCACTTATACTTAGATTACTTGTGTATAAATAGATCAGATGGGAGAGAAGTTAAAGTGTGCTTTGTATATTGAAAGTCTTGAACTTTTACAAAGGAACTTCTCTCCTACAAAGAGTATACAACTCACTGAGATAGCTCAGTGGGTATATTGTTACCACTCAAGCAAAACTTGAGTTTCGATAGGAAACACCCCATACCCTTGTCTATTCAATCCCAAGTGTTTGTTCCGCAAAACACTTGGGTATAGATTCTTGGAATTATTTCTAATAAGAATTTAAACGTTGAAAAATATTGTTGTTTTTATATTCACGTTTTATAACTATTAGAATTAATCTTAAACATTGTATTAGTCATAAACACAAATAGATTAACTTTCTAGTTAATTCTAATCGTGTAAAGGGACTAATAACAAGAGTCGAAGATGTTCATCTCGGTGTTGAAAGTTACAAGAAGCAACTAAACCTCATTAAACCTGATCTTAGACGTCCGGGTATAGCAGAAATGTAACACCCCAACCCGACAAGGGCGAAGGTGTCACAAAGCATGGAGACATATCAGATACAAGCAATCAAGAAATAAAATAGCGGAAGCCTTAATAATAAAATCAACAGGAAATAAGTCAACAAGGCTTATATCAAAAGTAAGACAGAAGTAAAAGAAGTACAATAAAAATCCAAGTGCCAACAATGGCATAACAGAAATAATATCCAAATGGTCACACTAGAATGACAAGGTCTAAACTTCACACAAGTTGCTCTCATCCCAAGCTAAACCCAGCTCCTAGCTTAAATGTACCTGCCGCAGGAAAAGAAATGCGGCTGAGCTACGAGAGCTCAGTGAACAGATATAACAGAAACAAAGCAATAATACAGAATAATGAATAAGAAAAGAAATACTAGCCGTCAGAGTCAATGTACAAGTATAATGTAACAGTAGTGAAAGGCAAGTGATATCAAGGTCATATGAATATGTCAAGGTTAAGGAAAGTAGTACAGGTAAGTGTAAGGGTAACATAAATCCACTACGAGCCCAGAAACAAATATCACATCAAGTCCAGTAATCAGGGTGTACGGAGGGGAGACCTCGGTACCAAATACAGGGTGAGGGGCTACCTCTCAGGGGTGGAGTCGCGGGCTCCCAGGATGTGAAAGACGTGCATCGCACACACCATCAGTCACCAGGTATAACAAGTAATATAAACAAATCAGGTCAAGTCTAGGATGCATCCATACGCCCCAGGTGGCCAGAGTCTACCAATACACGCCATATAATCAAGTCAGGGACGGGATAGGACATCTCTCTCCTACCCTAGAGTCAAGTCACTGGTGCATCAATGACAAGGACATGAACACCTCATGCCTGGTGGGTGGCTCGTAATATCAAACTGTGGGTCAAGGTCAAGTATCAAGTGTCAAGTGTCAAGTGTCAGGTGTCAAGTATCAAGTAGTTCAGAATCAAGTTTCATATCAGGGTTCAAGTCAGGAGATCAAGACAAAGGTTAAAGCAAAGGTTCAAATCAGAAGGTCCAATATCAGGGAGGTCAATATCAGGAAGGTCAATCTCAGTTTGTTCAAAGGTTCATAATAAAAGCTCACTTTAACAGTTTATATTTAAAGTCCATATCATAGGTGTTAAAATAATCCTTAAGTACTGGTTTCCATAAAAGTAATCTTTAAACGGTTTTCAATAAGAAGGTCTTTTAAAAATGATTTCTGTAAAGATAGTCTTACAAATAGTTTCTTAAAACATTTTCATAATTTATTTAAAAAGATTTTCTCATCCAGTTATAATATCAAGTGTATCAAGGTTCAGATCAAGGTTCATGGCAAGGTTCATAGCAAGGTTCATAGCAGGGTTCAAAGCAAAGGTTCAAGTCAAGTGGATCATATCAAGGTTCACCATACAAGGGAAACATAGCAATGGTTTGGGAAATCCTAAACGAATCAAAATAAGAAATCAAGAGAACGAAGGCACCTTACTGAAAAGGGCAGAATATCTGTACCTTATTCAAATGCAAGCAAGAATACAAAAGTAGCAAAGACTGACAGAAATCAATCACTCCCTCCTCGAACCTAAGGAGTAAAAGACAGAGATACGAAAGGGGTTTCAGTTATCTTCCCATTATAAGTAACTTCTATTTTTAGTAACTTCTATTTTTAGCAGGTTTCCAGAATTTGGTAAGTTTCCATCCTTAGCAAGATTCAAGTGATATAATTCAAGTTAAGTCTTTAATTAGCTTATTATGGAAGTCATGTTCATTTTGACAAGTCATACAAGTTCAGGGTTAATTATGACAAGTTTCATAGTTTAGGGTTATAACTGTAAGTTTACCAAAGTTCAAGGTTAAAATAGAAATATTATAATTTACCATTCGAATACTTTATTTTCCAGAATTACACATTCGACCTTCAAGTTTCAAATATTTACAAGTTACACCCTTTTAGTTAATTAATTTACAAATTAAACCTTATAATTATGTAAATTACAATTTAACCCTTATTAATGTTACATTTGTACATCAAGCCCTTCATTACTCATATTTACAGAAAATACCCTATAAGATTAATTATGGCACGACAAGCCCTTCAACTTTTGGTAAATTACCAAATTAGTCCTTATACTTATCAAAATTGCAATTCGATTCAATATTTATCCATAATTACATATTAAGCCCTTAAATACTCAAAATTACACATTTCACCCTTCATAATATTAATAACACCTAGAACCCTTGAGTTTCCAGATTTTACACTTTTAGTCCCTCATTTTTATTTCTTTTCAATTCGCCCCATATATTACAAATTAAATCCCTTTCTCGCTAAATTTACATAAAAGACCCTCATGTTATATTTTTTATATATTCCCCCTGATCTATAAAACATTACAAAAATATCCCACAATTTTTAATAATTACAAAACACCCCCTTAACAATTAATTTCCAATCGGTATACACCAAAACTTATCAAAACTCAATTCCAATAATCCCAATCATTATACCATCATTTTATCACCAAAGTATAACATATATTTCCAGATTTCACCACACAAGAATCCCAGGTTGATCGGTTTTTAATTTTTGCCCACGATTTACTTTTATTTCTATAAACCCGATAATAAAATTAAATCCAAAACTCACAAATTAGACCCAAACAATTCGAATGATTATTTTTCTCATGTTATATGATGTATATTGAACCCATGAAAATTATATACAAGCTCAGGAAAAATCGTATGGATTAATAAGATCCGATTATCCAAAATTAGGGTTTTATGCTCGTTATTATTCGTTCGATCAATATATGATGCATGGTTTGATTTCAACAATTTTTACACGTTATATATGATTAGGAGAAGGCTAGAAAATTACCAAAAAAATTATAGAATGAAAGAATCACACGGGACGAATTTAGGTTGCTCGGTTCCAAGTTTTTCGACTCCAAAATCACCACGCCTAAAATAGCGACTCCCAGGACTTGTAGCTATTTTTCCCACCTCCTTTTCACTACCAAGAACTCCAGAAAAATACTTCTCTTCTTCAGAAAAATCGGATGGATGTGTGTGGGATTTTCGTGAGTGTCGGCTTTGGTATTTTAGGGTTTAATGGTGAAAGAAATCATGGGATTTGTTATAGTTTTGATTGACCGAGTTTTGGGGGAAGTGATTGGGCCAAATAACCGGTATATGATGGACTAAATCAGATTTCTCATTTTTGGTATGATTAGTAAAATTGATTTTGTGTTTTTAAATGTTTTTAAATATAAATAAATGTATATATTATGCAATATTCGGCCCATAAAGTATTTAATGTGTATTTATACTCTTTGGTACATTGTAAAAATATTAGGAGCTTGCCTCAAAATTATCTCGCTTGATTTGTAGTTCGTTTTCAGATATTCGGGATTAATTCGGTACTTTAAATAAGCTTTAATTAATTTTTAAAGTTTCAGGGGTAATTTGGTAATTTTTGCATGTTTTAAATTTTCGGGTTTTACAGAAATGAAGCCATATTCCTTCAGCAATAGACCATTTGGAGTAGTGTACGTCCGATCTGGAAGACCAAAGTTCATGGGCTACCAAGACATTCACAAGTTTAGAGATGAAACTTTGATACAAGTTAGGGCTGAACTTGATCATATTCTGGAAAATCATACACAAGGAAGGAAGCAGGGTTGGTTGAGGCACATGACTTGGAGAAGAAACGATGTGAAGCAGGCGGTCAAGTTCTTGGCACGGATTGACCACAGGCTAAAGCATCGGGTTCAGATGAGAAGGTTGGAAAGCTATGTGGGTGGAAGAGCTAAAGATCCGAATATTCTCACATTCCGTCGTCCGGAGTAAACCACTGGTATTATTGTCATTTGGTTGTCATCATTTCATAATTGTTTAATATGACTATGGCTTGTGCACAGATAACAGTGCACAACCCGTACTTGTAAAGAAAGGACCCTGAGGTACGCTTCAGTGCCTCAATCCTAATCTAAGGAGCGAAAGCTTCTTACTTTTGAGTAGAATTTATCAAAATTTTGATAACTTTTTCAAAATTCTGCTCAAAAGAACAAGTATTCCCTTGTTGAGGGGGAGTACTTGAAGATAATCTTTGTTCAAACCCAAAAGTTCTTGTTGAAATTCTTCCCGTAAACCTCAAAAAGTATATTTTAATCAAAAGTTTTCCAAAAACAACATGAATATGCTATTTTGAGGGGGAGAATAAGTATGTGATTAAAATATGGTAACTAAATGTATGAAATCTCGCATGAGCTCGACTCAGATTGTACCCTTGAATTGACGAAAGTTAAATGTCATTAATCGAAAAGACTTGTCCTGGACGGGTAATAATTTCAAGCTGGTTTATACAGTGATGTAAATGTGTCTCGCAAAGGACTTGTCTGAGTAGAGTATACCGATTTCGAGAGATTCTTCCTTGAATATGACCAGGACAGGTAATAATTTCAAGCTAGTCTAACTAGTGATGTAAACGTGTCTCGCAACGGTCATATTCATAGAAAATCAATCAATTCTAAAGTGCTGACTCCACCCGACATGTGCAAATTTATATTAAAAACTTATGAGCACATGTGAAGAGGGAGTATTTCTGAAAAATGCAAAACTCTCAAAGTGTAAACAATATATGTTTTACAGTCATAAACACTTTGAGAGATTTTCAGATGATTGGTTTATGGCAACATAGGATAGTCATGGAGATATAAGGTGACTAAGTATAGGAATTACGTCCTATGATCCGCCAGAGCCGGAGGGATCTACCCATGGACAATACCAATAGTTTAGAACTATAAAGTCCTTAGGTATGATCAATAAAAAAGGAGTAAATAAATGAAAGGAGAAAGAAGGGGTTGAAAATTAAAAAGAAAAGTAAAATAAAGGGTGAAAAGAAGTAGGCCTCCATATGTTCAACCTTAGGGCAGAAACCAGGTTCAATTCATATGCTATTGGATGTTACTACGGTGACATCGGTATTGAAGACTAAGCCATCATGGACCCAGTGACGCACTGCACTAAACCTTCTAGCCACTCAAGTGTCTCTCAAAAGATACTTGTTTCATTTCTTACGGAGAACCCTTCATTATCTATCGACTTCTCATTCCGAGATGAGTTGATATTGAAAAGGAGGCACTCTGCTCCATGCCTCTGACGACTTAAAAACCAATGAGCACTAAATCGAGTCTAGAGCCACGAGATACATCAAAAGATCTCTTAGGAACACTTAATATTTCTACACTGGTTGTTCAACAATAAGGACACCAGTTGTAAATAACAAGAGTCCTACGCAGATCTTAGTAATCTACCAAGAACACTCATGAGGGAACTCACAATTGTGATTCTCAGTGATTGAGTAGAAATTCCTGCCAGGGTCAACATCAAACAGCACTGACAGCAGGTCACTTCGGTAATCCCTTGTGGATTACGCTTAGTGTTCGAGGTGGTTCCAAACGGTCTACAGTCGTGGAGTGATACTTCGGTATACTTCAGCGGCTCACCTAAATTGTTGATACACTTTAGTGTATATGAGTTAGCTCTCTTGGGGGCATCCGGTTCAGGAACGGCCTTGGCAAGGATTAGAGAAAGTCTTCACACTATGCTGTTGACGATCTTGAAGTCCGAACCTGTAAGTACCGGATACTTTATTGCTAACTATTTACTTGCAGGTATTTATGGAGACCAGGAGTTCCACCACCACCATTTCCATTATGCTCATGCTAACATCACGAAGGAAATTATCACAAAGATCAAAGCAAAGTAAAAGTTAAAAAGTCAAAGATTGAATTTAAAGAGTGAGAATTACTTGAAGTATAAAGATCAAAAGTCAAAAGAAGTATGAGCATGGTGGAAAAGACGTCAAGACACCGCAATTAAAGACGTTGGTGGAAGGCAGATCATGTCATTGCCATATTACTCACAACAAGAACAAAGAACAAATATACGCAAGATGTCGAAGCCAATGAAGCAAAGAAGACGTCAAGCAACCTTGATGACCAATACTTAGGGGGAGATTGTTGGGAACATATTTTATATTATCAAGTATCGGTCATAGTTTATGTAATAGATTGCTTATTTATTTAGGCCTTTATGTTTGTTATTAAGGTTCGGCCTATGTAGAAGGCCCATGGGCCGTGGCCTTTTATTTATTTCAACAACTAGGGCAACGCCTCTTATATGTGTAATAACTATAAATACCCCCTCCCTTGATGGGAGAGGGTGTTGGTTCAATGTCATAATACATTTCATTATTCTTATACATGTTCCTTCCATTCTTTCTCTCTCTAACTTTCTCTCTCTAGATCTACATAGCTTGTGTGATAGATTTGTGACCTAACAAATTGTTATGTTCCACCATATTGACAACAGATGCACCAGTAGCATTGCTACTCTTTGGCTTGTCATTATCTTGCGCCTTGAGGGATTCCTCAATACGCAGATGACTGCCCAACTGAATAAGAGTCAGTTCTTCCTTCTTATGTTTCAAGGTATGCTTGAAATCTTTCCAAGAAGGAGGGAGTTTGTCAATGATACAAGAGACTGAAATAGCCTCATCCATGTTCATTTTGTGTTGTGTAAACCTTCCAATTAGTATACCAAGAAGTTCATTGTATTGTTCCATAACTGGTCTTGAATCAGTCATTTGGTAATTTGTGAAATTACTTACAAGAAACTTCTTACTTGATGCATCCTCAGCCATATATTTGGCATCCAAGGAATCCCATAGTTCTTTGGAAGATTCAACATTCTGATAAATATCAAAGAGAGAATCAGACATACCATTGAGGATTAAACCTCTGCAAATGTAATCATCATTCTCCCATTTGCTCCTCTTCCTCATTTGTTCCACAGTAGCATCATCACCATCATCAGGAATAGGAGTGCTCAGAACATACACAACACTCATGCTTGAAAGCAAGAAGTGCATCTTCTTCTGCCATCTCCTGAAGTCCACCCCTTCAAACTTATCAGGCTTGGAAAAGTTTGAAGCCATGTGTTTCATAGCAGCAGCAGCCATTGATTATCACAAAATAGTTTACTTTGATTGTTGGTTGTGGTTGGCCCAGAACAGGGTGAAGATAATCAATGACCTAACTACGTACCAATGAATGGTTACCGGATATCACTTGGAATCGTGTTATCACTTTCCAAAGTAAACTATTCGACCCTATTGTCTGGATATCACAAATATCTACTTGCGATAAGACCAAATGTTTGTTATTGAATTAGGCACAAATCAATAACCCTTGCGCATCCAAGTGTTTTGTTTTCTGTATCGTATCCCTCATGCTTGATTGATTTCCTATGTATAGGAAAGTACTCACAACTAGTCAAATGGAATTATGATGATTAATCGGCTAATTAATCGCCTCATAATCATCTCGATTATAGCAAAAATAGTGGTTACATGACCAATTAAACATGGTCATAAGTGCAGTTTTAACTGCCACTTGAATATGTCAAAGTAGTTACATACTTATACCAGCAGTATTAACTCAGTAGTACCAACTCAGTACTAGCAGTACTAACAAAGTACTAGCATTATTGACTCTGCTCCAGGAGTACTAACTTAGTACTAGCAGTATTAACTCAGCAGTACTAACTCAGTACTAGCAGTATTAACAAACCTTCTGATGAGTTACTCCTAACCACTATTTGAGTCAGGGTAGTCAGGGACCTGACGGGTGTACACTCCGTATCTCCTGACCCATTACGAGATATGAACTGATCCCTCAAGTGCACTAAATTTTATAACATTTTCTTAGGCCTGTAATGCGAAGAGCATTTGTTTATATGGCGATGACTTCATTCATTGAACCTAAAGTTTGAACGCTAAAAGTTCAAATAGTTGTAAATCGATTCACATTTGAAAATAGCCGAATCAAGCAAATAAAATACCATATTGTTATATTATATGTTAAAGAACATGTTAGTCATGTGTTTATGTATTATAATCACCTTAATCTACGTACTTATATAAAACAAATTAGTTAGTTTAATACAAAACAGAAAATTGGGAAGAAAGGAAGCTGCCCACCGTCGAATCTTGATAAAAATATTACAGAACATGCTTTTGCTAATTTCAATTTTAACGACAATTAGCCGGCGAAGATTTGTTCTGTTTAATATTCTAAATTTAATCTGCTGAAAATGTCATTGCAGATAATGAATATATATATGTACATGATTGGCATTTGGTCTATCAATATCCAAAACTAAATTTCCTGCAACATCTAATGATATATATATGGTACGTACGTGTAAGGTAATTGGTTCGCCCATTATGTTACACTTTTATGATTCATTTTGGAATATGCTTTTTGGCTAGGAATGCTTATCCGGCTTATTGCGTTCTGAAAGACTGTTACGCATTTTAAATTTTTTTGTTTTTGTGAGGACAATAAGTTGTTGATATTGCGATTAAAAGGCTTTAAAACATGATTTCTTAGACAACGGCTGGTTCTAATCTTTTTTCTCAAAAAGTTTAAGCTGTTTTGGTAGCGCAATCCCAAACACCCCCCGAACTTATGGAACTTTTTTATTGTAGTGTTTGTTATATGTGGTTCTGCATTTGTGACTTAGATTTAGTTTTAGGAAGATAAACGATTTTAAGATTCAGGTACTGAAAATTCTGTTATTGGTTTATTTGTTTTAGCATAACAAAAATTTTAAACATTTTGGTAACCCAATACAATAATGATCATATCATACTTTCATTTGTTATCAATTGTAGCACGATTAGGTAAATTACATTGCTAGTATTGCTCACAAATGCAAGGCTGTTTATACGTATGTAAGGCTGATAATTTTCATAGTGCCTTATTACAATCTTATTATTTGAAAATATTATGTAGTCTTTGACAATATACACATGATTTCAATCTGTGAAAACTGAATGATGGTGATTAACAGGATTTTGTGCAGATACTAAAGAGAATCCGGAGGGTTAATACGAGTGCCAGAATTCTTGATAGTATCAAAAGTTACGAAACCATAATAAAATGGTAAATGAGAGCGACCCCATTGGTGACATCGAGAGTACCGGAAGTGAATGCAAAGACGAACCAATAAATGAGCATGTGACAAATAACAAAAGAGGCAAAAATGTGCGTAGAACGCTAGTTGGGGCCTTAAGTTGTGAAGGGTTGGATGATGGTGAAGATAGTAGTAAATTCAACATGAATTTGGTGACAATTAGTGATGACGAGTATAACGACATAGAATCATCTATTAACAATAAATCTGAAGCAGAAAAAAGGGAACATGTGCCTCTTATTGGCAAATTACAATTGAAAGAAAAGCACAAAACAAGAAACTCAAAGAAGGCTCCAAAGCCACCTCGACCACGGAAAGGCCCATCACTCAGTACAAATGATTTGCGGTTAGTTAAGGAGATATCTGAGCTAGTTATGAAAAAACGTGCAAGGATTGAACGGATGAAATCTTTGAAGAAACCGAGAGCAGTTGGATCACCATAATCACAATCATTATCCTCGTCATCATCAAGCATTAGTATCTTTGCTATGCTCATCACTGTTCTATTTCTTATTGTCATTATTTTCCAAAGTACATTAGGGGTTTAGTTACTTTATAGGCATATTGTAAGATGGTGTAACATGCTTTTATCTGAGCATGTTAAGTAATTGTGACCATACTTGCAGGTTTTAGTTCGAGTAAAGGTTTACCTTCGAGTCATCAGGTGCAAGAACGGGTTGTTTAGTCTTGGTATAGTTATTCCAATTTCCAAGTGTCGGAGCTCAGTGCCATAGTTAAATGGTCAGTTACAAATAGTGCCTAAACGCACCATCTTCTGGTCTCCAACATTTGTACACAAAAGTTGTTGTTTGAGTTGCTAACTTTTTACTGCACATAACGATTTAAATGATATCATATGTATTGTGTATTACTCAAATGTTAAAAGGCAGATTGAAGCAAAAAAAGAATAAATTGTCTGTCTGACAACAATGTAGCCTTGCCAAGAACCATAAGATGGAACCAGCAACGATTCTCTATTGAGCCATGGCAGAGACCATGTGGCTTGGTTAATCACGCTCTGGCTACATCGTCTTAATGCATCAAACGGACACGGGTTTCTGTCTCTAGAGGAATCAAGAATACAGAGGTACGAGCCGGCCTATAGAACAGATCCTGTTCAAGTAAGGTCGTGCGAGCCCATCTAATGGGTGTAAAATATACTCTCATTAAAGCATACTCTAATTTGTACTTCCTAGCGATATTGGACTAAACATATTACAAACTACCAAAGGGTGCCAAATATATGACAACTAGATCTTATATCAATACATCTAACACCCCAGATCTAATTTATACATGATTCATAGTCGTAACTATCATTTTTTTTTAAAAAAATAATTTCCTTTAGTATTGAAAATTTTGTGTGCTCACGGCTCACAAAATTTGTTAATAAAGATGGTCTTATTAGATGCTTGATAAACTTCTTTGCATTTCTACGGTTTCCATGACAATTAAACATCGTTCAAGACTCCACCACTTGGAAAACCTAAACATGTCATATGATTAAAGTAACATAAATGTATAAGTAAAGTCTTAACTAACAGGATAAAGGGGTGTTTAGATAAGCTTATTAGCCTCAATCAAAGTGCTTTTATTCCAGGAAGGCAAATTCAGGACAACATTCTTCTTGCACAGGAATTGATGAAAGGTTATGATAGGAAGGGTGGTCCAAAGAGAGTGGCTTTTAAAATTGACATCCAAAAAGCTTATGATACTATTAGTTGGGAGTTTATGGAAAGAATACTGTTACAGTTTGGCTTTCATGAAACTATGGTGTTATGGATTATGCAGTGTATAAAGTCTGCAAGCTTTTCTATTAATGTTAATGGAGAAAGTTGTGGCTATTTCAAAGGTGGAAGAGGGCTAAGACAAGGTGATCCTATTTCTCCATACTTGTTTACATTGGTCATGGAGGTGTTCTCTTTAATTATGGATAGAAATGTGAGAAACTGTCCAAACTTTAACTATCACTTTGGCTGCAAAGGTTTAAAAATTACTCATATTTGCTTTGCTGATGATCTTCTCATGTTCTGCCATGGTGATATGGATTCTGTTTCTCTAATAAAAAGGTCTTTGGAAGAATTTGGTCATTGTTCTGGATTAAAGCCTAACTTCTCTAAGAGCACTGTTTTCTTTGGAAGTCTTAATGATCAGGAGCAACAAAATATCTTAAACATTCTTCCTTTCTCAAAAGGCCAGCTGCCCATGAGATATCTTGGGGTTCCTTTGGTCTCCAAAAGATTGGGAATTAAAGATTGCAAAGCTCTTATTGATAAGATTAAAAACAAGATCAATCATTGGAGAAACAAGTTCCTTTCTTATGCTGGCAAGCTTCAGTTAATTGCATCTGTGTTGGAATCCATTCAAGTATATTGGTGCAGTGTATTTCTCGTTCCTAAAGATGTCATTAAAACCATCAATAGTATTCTTAAATGTTTTCTATGGAGTCACAATGAGCAGTCCAAAGGGAAAGCTAAGGTAGCCTGGAAAACTGTGTGTCAGCCTAAATCACAAGGTGGTCTTGGGCTAAAAGATATTGCTATATGGAACAAAGCTCTTCTGGTTAAACACCTCTGGAATCTTGCTAATAAAAAAGATACTTTATGGGTGAAATGGGTGAGTACTGTTAAACTTAAGGAGAACAGTATATGGATGGTTCAAAAAGAGTTGAATGATAGCTGGGGATGGAAAAATATGCTGGACATCAGAGATATTGTTGGTAATCACATCAAGTATTTTGTGGGGAATGGTAACAAGATTTCAATGTGGTATGACAATTGGTGTGACATGGGTCCTTTAATCAAATTAATTGATCATAGAGCAATCTATAATGCTAGACTGGATAGGCTGAGTAGTGTTGCTGATATGGTCAACAATGGACAATGGATATGGCCTAATGACTGGTATGATGAATTTCCTTTCCTGAGAAATGTTACTGTTCCCATTATTAATCAAGACCAAGAGGATAAAGTTTTGTGGATTGATAATGCTAGTGTTAGAAGGAAATTCTGTACCAAAACTGTGTACTGTGATATAAGTGTGCAAGCTATAGAAGTGAGATGGTCTCCTTTGATTTGGTTCTCACAATGTATTCCCAAACACTCATTTATCTTATGGATGACTATTATAGGAAAGCTTCTTACTCAGGATAGGATAAAAAAGTGGGGATGCTATGATATGATGGTATGCAGTTTATGTAAATGCAGTGAAGAATCTCATTATCATTTGTTCTTTCAGTGTAAATACTCTAGTGAAGTTTGGAAACATATGCTCCTAATGATGAACTGTTACATTGATGAGGTGCAATGGAACAGTACTGTGCTTAAATTTGGTGACTTACCTTGCAATAATAGTATATGGAGTGTAGTGAGAAGACTGTGTCTTGGAGCTACAATCTATATTCTATGGCAGGAAAGAAATTATAGAATCTTTAGAAATGAGGAAAGAAGTTGGGAGATTGTTTATAAACTGATCTGTAAGAATGTCAGAGCTAGGCTTATGGGATTGAAAGTGAAAAGGTCAATAGCAGTTTTAGAAGTCTTTTCAAAATGGAATGTTACATGGAGCAATGTATCTTTGCAAGATTGAGGTGTAGCTGCTTCTTTCTGTTATGCTGAGAGTGGATACAAAGTTTGGATACAAAGTTGGATGGTTAAAGGGGTGTTTGGTTATGAACTTTATAACTGATACTTCTTCATAATCTTGACTACTATTGCATTGTAGTCAAGATTATATTATCAAACCATAACAATGGGTTGTTTCTAGCACCTTGGAGTTTGAGTGGTGTGACTGTAGTTGCTTGATCCTCAAATGTTTAGTAAGTTGGGCCTTGGGAGGCAACTTGCTGACTTTGACTGTGTCAAGTAAGAGGTTTAATTCACTCGAATGTACCATAAAGTAGAACAACCATTGTGAAGGGTATATGGTTTTGGAGGATAGTGTATGATGAAAGGAATAGCGAGGAGTGAAAGATGATCCTGCTTGGTCCTCTCAATACACTATCATAGGAGGATAGGTTGGCATCATGGAGGGTGAGTGTTTCCAAGTAACCGAAGCCTTCCATTGAGAGGGAAATGTAGGTTATTTTGGAAGAGCCCCCCCCCCCATGGATGGGTTACGGGTTCCTAGTGAAGCCACACTCTTTTCTTATTTTTCCACTGTGGATGTCGGTTGAGTGGTTAAATGAGGAGGAGATGTGGAAATGTAGCTAGATGGTAGGTGCATTGAAGGTGAATCTAAAAGATTAGCTGGCATGGTTCTTGTTATAGTGCAGCTGATTCTTTGATATGAATCTGTATTGAATGAGTTGTGGTACAGTATTGAATGGTCTTGTAGTTTTAGTTGTTCTACTGGATGAGCCTGTTCATACCAGTTGTATCTTGGAAACAATTTGTAACTTGTTGTTTATAATAGATTCACCCTTTGCACCAAAAAAAAAACATATGATTAAAGTAACATAAATCTTAACATGACTGCTGAAGAAACATCGAATACTTTGCAGTTCTAAGTTCACCACATGTCATAATGATAAAGCCGTCAACCATAGGAATCCGATACATTGGCTTGCTTGCATCTAACCCAATCGATAAAAAAAAGTCAATGATGAACTGAAAAAATCGTGTGTCTATCAGGCAAGCATGTGACCATGCCGAGAAACATCAGATGGAACTGACAACGATCCTCTACTGAGCCATCGCCGAAACCATATGGCTTGGTTAATAACGCTCTGGTTACATTGTCTTAATGCCTTACAGTTAACATGTTTAAAATAACAGCTTCTCTTACAGTATTTGGTTTACACTCCAGTACTTTGTCATAAGAGGTTAAAAGGCGATAAAAGGGAGATTGAATAAGATGGTTTGATTGAAGTAAACGGATAAAACTTAATCTTTTAGCAAATGCAGCTTGTCAAACATATACTAAGAATCAGTATTAAGAAAGAAAGACCATTGTAAATGGTGTGCTGCAAGTGAACAATCATTCTATCTTTCACTATGTTTATTGAATAATCTTTGCTATTAAGCAGAATTTTAATGAATGCAGTCGGAATCAGCCGATGTAAAAAAGAAGATTATTGTCTGTCAGACAACCATGTAGCCATACCTAGACTCATTAGATGGGTTGGCAACGATCCTCTACTAAGCCATGGCCGAGACCAAAGGACTCGGTTAATCACGCTCTAGCTACATGGTCATGGCTCATCAACCAGACATGGGTTTCTGTATTCTTGATGGACTCATTAGATGGGTTGGCAACGATCCTCTACTAAGCCATGGCCAAGACCAAAGGACTCGGTTAATCACGCTCTAGCTACATGGTCATGGCTCATCAACCAGACATGGGTTTCTGTCTCTTGAGGAATCAAGAATACAGAGGTACGAGCCTATAGAACAGATCCTGGTTTCTGTCTCTTGAGGAATCAAGAATACAGAGGTACGAGCCTATAGAACAGATCCTGTTCAAGTAAGGTCGTGATGGTTGTTTTGCCCGCCCTCATTTTAAATACCATTTCATTTTCCTTTCTAGCCGATGTGGGATGAGTCTTGGTTCTTTTATTTGATACAACTGGTAACCATTAAACTTGCTTCTGTTTCCCTTTTTGCTTGGTATCTGTGTTACTGAGTACAGCGTTTCTGTCATATCCTATATAGTTGGACTAATTCTCTTTACACAAAAATGATGAGAAAATCAGGAAAAAAATTAAAAAAAAGTTTGCGTCGGTTTTTGTGGATGTTATTCCATGCCATTGAATGCATAGACGAGGATATACTTTCGTATAATGTCATTATTTTCCAGAAATACAAGCAACATAAATCCTAGCAGGTGTTTGGGTCTTAAAGAGTGATTACAAAAACACCTACTTATTGTATTTCAATACAACAGATAAAGAGTTTTGAATGCATTTGAGATTGCTAGTCCAAACTGCTTATTGGAGATTATTCCAAACATACCTTTCTTTACGCAGAGTCCAAAGTCTTCCAAAGCATTATAAAAGGAAATGAAACGTAATAAATGATAAGAACCACATATATAAGTCAGCAAAAGAAAGAGAAACTCTTTTTTTTTTTTTTTTACGCACGGCCCGTTTAATGCACGGCCCGTTTCACAATGGCTGAGTGTTCATAGTTATAATCAACATGATTGCTAAATATGAATTGATCAAACAAGTCCAATATAAATGTACAGGGTGCAAATCGTTCCTAGCAGATCGTCCTGTTCTATGTAATCAGTTCAATCATTTTAATAATACCGTGCGGGTTTGATTTTGTAGTATTTGATCAAATGGGCCATTTCAGGTAAAGTAACTTCGCAATTCACATTTTATGGTCGTTATTACTAAATTAGAGTCTGTGACAATAAGAAAGAACAAAACAAAGGTGTGGATCTGTAATGTGTTACCATTTGGGTTAGTTGAGCCATGATTTGATCGCAACTACTGTTAGGATCGCAACTGGACACATGGCCAATATATAAGCTCATATGGATTTGCACTCCAAGACCAACTGATAATTGATGGGTAACTCATCAAGATTATATGTAACCGCTTTATCTTTTTCTTTTTCCTATGTGGGGTAGGTTTGCACCCTACATAATGTGTCATGACTGCGTTGTCATCTTCATGACATAATAAAGTACGTGTTATGAAACATAACATAGTGGACGAGTTATCAATTGGGATGTACAGTATCTCAATAATACAAACACTATGGGTGTGTCACCACTAAAGTAAGGTTTATGGCATAAAAGCATCACATATACATGTGTACATTGAGCGAAAATATAACAACAGTATCAACCAAAATATATTTGATAGAGAAGTAACAAACAAAAAAAAGAGGGTTGACGCGTGTGAACACGTGTATTGACAGAAGCAGATAAGCTAGCTGCTGCATGTGGGTGATTTCTCTTGTGTGAGGCTGCTTGGCTACAGAAATCATTGGTGATGTAAGGAAGGCAGGTTGGAGTTGACGTGTAGGTGTAGGAGGTGTAAACGCTTCGATTAAGTAAGTATAAGGATGGCTTTGTAGGGGTGTAACTTATACCATAAGGATATATATACGTTCCTGCAGGTTGCAGCAACAGGAGTTTTGCTTCTTTTACTATTCATAATGGATATCAGTAGCAGGAAGAGAAGGGATCTTTTGTTCTTAGTGTTAATGACACTTTACTTCCAGATACGTTCAAATGCACAAGAAGTTCCAGCCTATTACGGGATCCCGGTTGGAGTGATTCTCGATATGGGATCATGGCTTGGAAAGACTGTTCATAGCTGCATTACCATGGCAGTATCTGACTTTTACATGCTAAACAGTAACTACACAACAAGGATAGTTATTCACAACAGGGATACTCATGGAGAACCATTGCATGCTCAATCTGCTGGTAAACAACCCCCCGCTGGTGTTTTCATAGGACTGTTATAATTAGCTGTTTTTGGTTAAAGTTGCAAATGTATTGGTTAAAAATTTTAAGTTTATAAATGTTTTGCTTGTAGAAAATTTTAGTCATTTGTTGACTTTTTTTTTAAAAAGATGGCCTGTTTGACCCGTGCCCGTTTGACCCGAATTTTAAATTTACCCATCACCAGTTGGCCCAATCTGCCCGACTTGCCCATTTTGCCATTAGAACATATTAGCTATTAAAAATTCTGTAGAGTAGATGGCGATTTTTATGTAGATTTGATTTTAAATTCTTCAGACTTTAATAAATAAAAATAATCATTTATCTCTGAGCCAACTTATGGTTCAACAATCTTGTCGCCACGGAGGTTCATCTACCCTGACTCCAGGCTATCCAAAAGGGTAGTGATACTTCCACGGAATAAATTGATTCATACACAGAATTTGAATGTGTATTGACCAGTATACCCCTATCATATATTTGGCAAATCTTTGTAGTTTTTAGTTTTTTGACTTTCGTCTCATTTACCTGGTACACAGCCATTACAAGTCAAAACTTAAACGCTTTACTTCATCATCCACTCATACAAGCTATGAACAATATACACTAATGTTGATTTTTATATTCCTCTTAAGCCATCATTATGGCGGCACCAATCAACATCAGAAATAAAAATCTATTAGAGGAAGCAATCAATGTATGATGCTGCATTATATTACCAAACGTTTCCTGTGTGACATCATTATGGCGGCACCACTTTCTCTCCCTCTTAAGGTCTACAGCGTCACCACATCTATCTACACCCACTGTATCGTGATACGATCATATACATGTATGTCACACGGGAAACGTTAGTGACTTAACGTTGAATATACCATGCCGCCATTGATGCACCATTGGTCGAAGAAAAACACATGTTAATTCGCATTTCTAACCTGATGTGAGGTGGTGCCGGGACGCCGGGTCAATCAAAAAGAGGCTGAATAGAGGGAGACAAGGATGGGTTATTGACTTATTGTTTCGTGTAAAGGTTGATGAGAAGTTTAAACTTGTCCAATATATGGCAGGCGGGGGTATATTGGTCAATGCGCGTTAAAGTTATGTGTGTGAATCAATTTCCTCCATGGAAGTATCACTTCCCTATCCAAAAGGGTAGACACCTAGGATTAGTCGGCTTGCAATGTCGAGTCGGAAAACCAGGTAAATCAAAATAAACCTTATGGTTCAACAACTTCACTACTTTTGGCAATGTTTTATGACTTTATCGTTAACATTTTTCAACCATTTGATTAAAACACTTGACATTTTTTTACAACACTTTTATGCTCAACTTTCAGCACTTGATCTTTTGAAGAAGCCAAAAGTGCATGCAATTATCGGTTCAGAGTCAACAACCAAAGCAAAGCTCCTTGCGGTATTCAGAGATGAAGCTGGAGTACCTATTATTTCCCTTTCACCAACTCCGTCTTCCAACAAACATCCATATTTCCTATTGAAAAATTTAGTGCACTTGAGGGATCAGTTCACACCTGGTAATGGGTCAGGAGGTACGGAGTGTACACCATTCAGGTCCCTCACTACACTGACTCAAATAGTGGTTAGGAGTAACCGAGTAACTCATCAGATGGTTTAATCCTTCACTGAGTTAGTACTGCTAGTACTAAGTTAGTACTGCTGGAGCAGAGTTAATACTGCTAGTACTGAGTTAGTACTGCTGTAACTAATTTAGTACTGCTAGAGCAAGTTATTAAGTTACTACTGCTGGGATAAGTATGTAACTGCTTTGACATATTCAAGTGGCAGTTAAAACTGCCTTTATGACCACGTTTAATTGGTCATGTAACCACTATTAGCTATAATGGGGATAATTATGAGGCGATTAATGGGCCGATTAATCCTCTTAATTCCATTTGACTAGCTGTGAGTATTCTCCTATAAATAGGAAGATCAAATCATGCATGAGGGAGATGACACAGAAAACATAAACACTTAGATGCGCAAGGGTTATTGATTTGTGCCCAATTCAATAACAAACATTTGGTCTTATCCCAAGTAGATATTCGTGATACCCAGGCAATAGGGTCGAATAGTTTACTTTGGAAAGTGATAACACGATTCTAAGTGATATCCGGTAACCATTATTGGTACGTAGTTAGGTCATTGATTATCTTCACTCTATTCTGGGCCAACCAACCACCAACAATCAAAGTAAACTATTTTGTGATAATCAATGGTTGCTGCTGCTATGAAACAGATGGCTTCAAACTTTGCCAAACTTGATAAGTTTGAAGGGGCGGATTTCAGAAGATGGCAGAAGAAGATGCACTTCTTGCTTTCAAGCATGAGTGTGGTGTATGTTCTGAGCACTCCTATTCCTGATGATGGTGATGATGCTACTGTGGAACAAATGAGGAAGAGGAGCAAATGGGAGAATGATGATTACATTTGCAGAGGTTTAATCCTCAATGGTATGTCTGATTCTCTCCTTGATATTCATCAGAATGTTGAATCTTCCAAAGAACTATGGGATTCCTTGGATGCCAAATATATGGCTGAGGATGCATTATGTAAGAAGTTTCTTGTAAGTAATTTCACAAATTACAAAATGGCTGATTCAAGACCAGTTATGGAACAATACAATGAACTTCTTGGTATACTTGGAAGGTTTACACAACATAAAATGAACATGGACGAGGCTATTTCAGTCTCTTGTATCATTGACAAACTCCCTCCTTCTTGGAAAGATTTCAAGCATACCTTGAAACATAAGAAGGAAGAACTGACTCTTGTTCAGTTGGGCAGTCATCTGCGTATTGAGGAATCCCTCAGGGCGCATGACAGTGACAAGCCAAAGAGTAGCAATGCTACTGGTGCATCAGTTGTCAATATGGTGGAACATAACAATTCCACCAGGTACGATGACAACAAGGGCAAACGTAAACATCATGATAACACAAGGGCTGACCCTAACAAGAAGGCAACACCTACTTGTTGAAAATGTGGCAAAACGTGTCACATTAAAAGGGATTGCAAAGGTGTTAAGATTGGCGGTAAAGCCAATGGATCAAGCACTAATGGATCAGGGAGTGGTGGTTCTACCAACTAACTGAAATGTCAGAATATGTTTAATAAATCTTTTTAGGTTTATTATGTTACATATGTATCTGAATCTAACTATGTGCAGGATGATGATGTTGCGTGGTGGGTTGACTCTGGAGAAAATGTTCATGTGTGCAAAGATAGATGCTAGTTCAAGACTTACGAGTCACTGAATGATGGTTCTATTCTTCAAATGGGAAATGAGTCAACAGCCCTGGTGCATGGTCATGGTTGTGTAGATCTTAGTTTTAGTTATGGAAAGATTGTAACTTTGTTTAACGTTATTCATGTTCCTGATATAAGGAAAAACTTGGTTTCAAGTAGTGTTTTGAATAATCATGGATATAAACAAGTTATTGAATCTGATAAATTTATATAATCTAAACATGGTGTGTTTATTGGTTTTGGCTATTTGTGTAATCAAATGTTCAGCCTTAATATTGTCACTGATATTGTTAATTCAACCTTTATGTCAACCTCTAAACTGAACGACTCTACCCTCTGGCATGCTAGAATTGGCCATGTACACTATAAAAGGATGCAAGATATGTCTAAGGATGGGTTAATACCAGCATTTGACATGGACACTGGAAAGTGTAAGGCTTGCATGTTGACCAAAATAACTAAGAAACCTTTTCAGGATGTAAAACGTGAGATTGAGCTCTTGGAGCTAATACACAGTGACCTGTGTGATTTGCATGCCACTCCCTCTTTAAGGAATAAGCAGTACTTTGTGACATTTATTGATGATGCTTCTAGGTTTTGTTATGTCAATCTGTTGCATACTAAGGATGAAGCATTAGATAAATTCAAAGTATTTAAAACTGAAGTTGAATTACAACTTGGGTCCCTGATCAAAAGATTAAGGACTGATAGGGGAGGTGAGTACATAGATACTCTGTATTTTCAGTCTGTTGGTATAATCCATGAAACGACTGCTCCCTATACTCCTCAGCAAAATGGTATTTCTAAAAGGAAAAACAGAGTGCTGAAGGAGATGGTTAATTCCATGTTGTCCTATTCAGGGCTGAGTCAAGGGTTCTGGGGTGAAGCTATGTTAACAGCTTGCGATTTATTAAATAGGGTTCCCAACAAAAGGAACAAGGTTAGCCCTTATGAACTCTGGACTAAAAAGAAACCCAACCTGAATTATCTCAGGGTATAGGGTTGTAGGGCTATTGTAAGACTCTCTGATCCAAAGTTGAAAACTTTGGGTGAAAGAGGCATTAAATGCATCTTTGTTGTATATGCTGAGCATTCCAAGGCATATAGGTTCTATGTTATTGAACCTAATGAGCCTGTGTCAATTAATTCAATAATTGAATCAAGGGATGCAATCTTTGATGATAATAGATTCTCATCAGTCCCTAGACCAAGTCAGAGGATTCCTAATGGAACTGATGACTTTGGTGTATCAGAGGTCTCTGATGAGGTTGTGGTTCAACAATCTGAACCTGAGCTCAGAAAGAGCAAAAGGATCAGGACTCCTATGTCATTTGGACCTGAGTTTCAATTATATTTAATTGAAGGTATAAGGGATGAGGGCTCTGACCAACACTCCTATTGCTTTAATGTTGAGGATGACCTCAAAACATTTGATGAAGCAATGAAGTCCCCGGATGTTGCTTTCTGGAAAGAAGCAATAAATGATGAGATGGACTCCATCATGGGCAACAACACTTGGGTGTTGGCTAATCTACCACCTGGTTGCAAACCTTTAGGGTGCAAATGGATTTTCAAAAAGAAAATGAAGGTAGATGGAACTATTGAAAAGTTCAAGGCTAGACTAGTCATTCAGGGCTTTAAACAAAAGTCAGGGATTGACTACTTTGATACTTATGCCCCTGTGGCACGTATCAGTAGCATAAGATTGCTGATTGTTTTGGCATCAATTCACAATCTGATTATTCATCAGATGGATGTGAAGACAGCTTTCTTGAATGGTGAATTGGATGAGGAGGTTTATATGAACCAACCTCAGGGCTTCATCATGCCTGGAAATGAAAACAAGGTGTGTAAACTGATTAAGTCCTTATATGGACTGAAGCAGGCACATAAGCAATGGCATCAAAAATTTGATGAAGTGGTTTTGTCTAGTGGTTATTTACTTAACCAGTCTGACAAATGTGTGTATAGAAAATTTGATGAATCTGGTAAAGGAGTCATCATCTGTCTATATGTTGATGACATGCTGATCTTTGGCACTGACCAAAATCAGGTAGACCTGACAAAGGAATTTTTGTCATCAAGGTTTTCCATGAAGGACATGGGGGAGGCTGATGTTATCCTTGGTATAAGGATCAAACATGAGAGTAAGGGAATTTCTATCACTCAGTCTCATTATATTGAGAAGGTACTGAAAAAATTCAACCACTCTGATTATACTCTAGTGAGTACACCTATGGATACAACTGAGAAGCTGATGCCTAATACTGGCAAAGTTGTATCTCAACTTGGGTATTCTAGGATGATTGGCTGCCTAATGTATGCCATGAATTGTACAAGACTTGATATTGCATTTGAAGTGGAAAAACTGAGCAGGTATACTAGTTGTTAGGATTCGACACACGGTTAAGGTGGTTAAACCTTGTGACTTTGTGCGTATGATATATTGAGTTAATATGATTAAGTACGCGAATTTACTTAATCACACTTAGAAGGTTATTTGTGATGTGGAAATGGAATGGTTGTGTTAGTTCTATGACAATAAAAAATGAAAGCTTTTCACCAAAACGATTCAATATTATTCAAAATAATACGAGTGATCACTATCACTAGGGTTACAAAGACCTTGAATCTTATGTTCTTACAACTTGTGATATTCTTGTGTTTGTTCTATGTCTTAACAGTTATGAGTTCTAATAATAACACACTTGGACACACACATATCACTTGACTAAGATCTCTTTTATAGTCCAAGAGATCTATTACAATATTGCTTAAAGTCTAGCCGACTTACTTGTTAACTTATCTTGAGTGTGTCAGTACATAAGATACAACATGTATCTGTGTACACAACTTGTTAACTAAGCACATGGGGTAAGATATTATCTACCGTATATTGTTGACCAAAATACAAATAATATCTTTTCATACTTATCCACTTAGAAGCAGAATGTTCATTAGCAGCAGCAATGAGTTATCACTTAGCAGCAGGATCAAGTACACTAGCAGCAGGATCAACAACAACAGAATGTTAAGCCTAGCAGCAGAATCATTTATCACTAGCAGCAGGACAAATGTTCTAGCAGCAGGAACAAACTTTAACAGCAGGAACCAAATGCACTAGCATCATAATCACACTTAGAGTATTTCTTTGATTAGAACCCGATATTTACTTTCTTGAATATTTAATTCCCAACAATCCTCCCCTAAACATGTGAATCCATTTCAACATGTTTCTGAATTAAATTATGGATTGTGAAGATTTTTCAAACACTTCTGTTCTTCAAGATTGAATATCTTCTCAGTAATTCATCTGCTTTGTTCTTTGACTTTAACAATATAAAAAAATTGCTCCAATCTTGGACTAAAAGTGGTGCAATTTCCTTGGATGGAGGAATTATAAGAGGCAATGATGCTGTGTATCTTGGATGCTTGTTTCAACAAGTGAAATCATCTATCAGCATGCCTTTGCAAGTGATGAACAAACGTGGTAAACTGAAATTGAAACTTTTCTTCGTTTGACCTAGATAGAACTTTCTCCTTTGGAATGTTCTTGTCATTTTCAACCTCCATGTCATCATCTTGTATGCTCTTGTCTTTTCCTTCCTTTCATTTGTTTTGTCTTCCTTTTCTTGGGCTTTTATTTCCTCCCCTGAAGCAAATAAAAATTTTATCCTCCCCTTGTTTGGAAGATCTCTCACCATCATCCCATCATTATCTGATCTAGCAATGTGAACTTGTTTTCAGACAATGTTGTACATGAAGCCATCAATTCCTTAAGAGTTTAAGTTACTGCCCTCATCACTTCTAGGTGTGTTAACTCCTATGAGAGGTGAATCAGTGGACATTTGACTCATGGTCCATCAATGATGGTTTTTCTGAATCTCTTGAAAATCCTTTTAAGAAATTGTTTGACATAGCATATGTTCATGATTTTAGAATTGAAAAATCATAATGCTTTCAACCATTTTGAAGGGATTAAGTGTATAACAGAACTTAATCAAAATTTCAGTTTAAAGCAACCTCTGGTTGTGTGAGAACCAATGTTTTCAGTTATCTTGATAACTGCCTGTGTAAAGATAAACTCATTCAAAGAGTTTTCCTGACAGGGTTTCCAGCTCATAGTAATTGTTACCTCTAACACAAGTGTTAGTTTCACTTTTACTAGCCGTTCTTTCTATCAGATGTCCTTAGACTTGCTCATTATACTTTGAAAGTATAAAATGATAGAAAGTGAGTTGAGTCAGTTACTATCTGACCAACTAAGTCATCAATTCAATGTGAAATTTCATAACTAGGTTTCAAGAAAGTAGTTTTAAGGAGTTTTAAATTCCCAAACTCAGTCCATCATAAACCAATATGGCAGCAGCCAATATCAGCCTTGTGTTGCTTCCATTTCACTTGAAATTTCCTTTGTGTTCGCATGTTCATACCTGAAATTGTTAGTCTAAAACCAAAAGAACAAAGTACAAAGTACTTGTCTTGCATTAGAATAATCATAAGACCAACTGTATGAATAACACATTTTAAAATTTGTACTAGAAGCACAAACTTTTGTAATAGCAGCAGTATCTTGTAAATCCAGCAGCAAAGTCAAAAATTTATTTACAAAAACACATCAGATTGAAAATTCAAAGATTAAGCATTCCAATACTTGCTACCAAGTACTGAAACCTTGAAACATCAAAAGCTTTGGTTAGCAGATCTGCAAAATTGTGTTCTGAAGCAATTTTAAGAACTTGAATTAACCTTTTCTCATTGCAGTCTCTTATAAAGTGATGTCTAATTTCAATGTGTTTTGTTTTAGAATGTTGTACTAGATTTTTAATAATACAAATTGTACTACTATTATCAATATGAATAATAGTGTTTAAGAAATTGTACCCATAGTCAAGGAGTTGGTTTTGAAGCCATATAACCTGACTAGAGCAACTTGCAGCTAGCTATATATTCAGCTTCAGTTGTTGTATTTGCCACACTTGTTTGCTTCTTACACTGCCATGAGACAAGTCTACACCCAAGGAATTGACATCCTCCAGTTGTTGACTTTCTGTCCAAGCTAGCACCAGCATAGTCACTATCCAAATATGCTACCAAGTCAAAAGGAGATTCACTTGAATACCATAGACCCAACCTTGGTTGACCCTTGAGATATCTAAAAATCCTCTTGACTGCAGTTAAATGAGAAACCTTTGGAGTAACTTGAAATCTTGCACAAACACAAACAGGGAACATGATATCAGGTCTAGATGATGTAAGGTACATCAAAGAACCTATCATAGATCTGTAAGTGTGTACATCTACACTTTCTCCATCTTCATCTTTCAAAAGGTGCTTCTCAGAGTCCATTGGTGTGCTTACTATTTTTGAATCAGCAAATTGAAATTTTCTAAGTATCTCTGCAACATATTTGTCTTGACTAATAAATATGCCTTCAGATGATTGCTTAACTTGCAAACCCAAAAAGAATGTAAGTTCTCCCATAGAACTCATCTGAAACTTATCTTTCATAAGCTTCTCAAATTCTAAACACATTTCTTTCCTTGTAGATCCAAAGATAATGTCATCCACATACACCTGCACTAACAGAAGATCCTTCTTGTGCTGTTTGATGAAAAGTGTCTGATCAATCTTTCCTCTTTGAAATCCATTTTCTAATAAATAGGAAGCTAGTGTTGGAGTATGCTCTTGTCATAATGACTAATTATATGGCTAGACATATGTGAGCCTATGGGGTCACACACATATACATTGAGGTGCCATTTTATGTATCGTGATTATCGTATTTATGATATATAAATAACCGTAAGTAACCAGGAACCGCTATTGGGCTTCTAATGACTAAGTGTTGGACTTATTTCATTGGACTAGAAAAACAAATGGTGAGCCCATTTTAGCCCAATACATGGCCGGCCTTAGGAGTTTTTCTAGGGAAGATTTGCTTTGAATTTTTGGTTAATATATCACTATTATTTCTCTTAATTGTGATTGTAAGTTACCAAAAAATCCTCCCTCTCTCTCCTTGTAAAACTCACAGCACAAACAAGAAAACCAATCTAGGGTTTTCAATTTCATCTTCTCTTCTTTGTTTCTTGATTAATCAAAGAAGACTAGATCGGTTACGGGGTTAACGACTAGCATCAATTGGTATTCGGTGACGTGTAGTGTGGATACACATAGAGGTGATCTCCATTTGATCACTTGGGTTTCTCATTCCATTCATTGGTAGTGTTTAGTGGTGACTCCCGGATCACGCTACAAAGGTATAAAACTTATGTGTTTATTTTATTTGATTGATCATATGGCACTATGGATCCTTGTATGGTGATGGTTTTCCGCTGCGTTTATAATATTAATTGTTAATTTATGTTTACATCACCTATAGTGGTATCACGAGCCATCATATGTTGTCATATGATCATCTTGTATGCGTAAAAATGGCTAAAAACGTGTTTTTTTTAATGGATTTAAAAGTATAATCTTAAAACAGCCCCTAGGGCTTATATATTCTGAATATTTCGACCTTAATTAGGTCTTAAGATCTGCACTTTTTGATCCTATAGCCATTTGTTATGCATACTTTAATTGTTTACTTCATCGGTACCCGTAAAATGGCATAAAAACGTGTTTTTTAAGAGATTTTTAACCCGATTTAAAATCAGCCCATGAGGCTTATTTTTATGGGGTAAAATGATGTTAAGAAGGTCCTAATATCAGTGGGTTTTGAGTCTATGGCCATTTGTCACGCGTACCATTCGGGGTTTTAATTCTTGTTAATTATTTCTTCGATTCGTTGGCTAACAATTTAATTCTTGTTATTATTTTGTTGTCCATGGCAAATACATGCATGTTTGTCTATGGAGTTAGCCAAACCTTGTAATGATCATAATTTTAATGTATTATTATTTGTATATGCAAAGCCGATGAAAACCTAGACCACTTGTGCATTGTGATGTTGTGATTGTTGGTTGTTTTTCTTGTTTTTGGGGTTTGCCATTGTTTCGGCACTTTTGTAATGTATTTCATTTTGGTTTTGCCATTGTTTGGGCATTTTTACAGTAGATAGAAAATATATTAGATGTATTTTACTTTATATATATTGTAAACAAAAGCTTGGAAGCTAATGGCGAAAGAATGAAGAGTTGTAGTCCAAAAGTAGCTGTTGGACACCTGTTGGGAAAACGTGATTTCCCGTTGATTGGTAAGGTATTTTTGGCTAAATTTTGTTTTACAGGTCCACAAGACATAGGGCTACAACTTTGTCAACTGGGCCGAACCATGAGGAGGTCGTCTTCTAGGAGCTTTGGGCCTTGCAAAACAGAAAAACTGGGCTGACAGAATCTAGAGTTCATTGCATTATGGGCCTTTTACTTGCCCATGATTGTCTTGGGGCAAGTGGGAGCCCTCTATGTGGTTGTGCTATATGTCCCTAGTTGACTCTTGGTTCTTGTGATGGCTCACAAGATCAAGCATAGGATTTTCATCGGTTGAGGCTTTGCATATTGTGGTTGTATGTTTGTTTGGTTGTTTTATGTATGTTGTGACTACATGTAAAACGAAAATTGTTTTCTTAAAACTTGAAACAAAACATAAACCATTTTGAACTAAGTCTTATGATTTAGTTTAACTAAGTTCAAATATGATTTGAAACTTAAAAATCATTGTTTTCTAAATAACACTTAAACTAGTTAAGATTGTTTATTTATTTATTTATTGTATTGTCCAAACTTAATTATAATCCACTTAGGATTTATATTAGTCTTGAAAATGGACAACTTGACACACATAAATTAAAACAATGATTAGACTTAAGTTAAGAAAAGTTTTTAACTTGTGCTACGAAGAATGAATGCATGCTTCTTTCGTACACGTTTTTGATCCACATCAAAACATTTACCCGTCAAAATTTAAGTCATGCCGTCCAATCATGAGAACACTTGCAATTACCTTTTGGCTATGGTCAGACCTAGGCTAAACTATAACCCAGGGTGACTATTCTCTATGGTCAGACCTAGGATTATTCTCACAGTTTTCAAATTGGATGACTTAAGCGAGTATTATGGTCAGACCCTTGCCCGAGGCAAAGATGGGACTAAACATGCCTACATGACACTAGTTGTTTGACACTAGATGCCATGAGTCCCATAAAGATCTAAGAGTTGCACATGTAATGCAATTGGTCGCTGTTACCTACCTATTGAATCCACCATTTCTAGTAGATCAACTGCATTAATGGTCGAACCTCAATGAGGATCTTAGCCTTTTCGTAAATTAATTGTTTTAAAATTGTAAAAATGGGGTAGTTAAATTACAAAAGGATAATTATCGAAAATACTAAATATGAACTTTGTAAATTCAATTAATGTATTAATGCAATCCGTAAACAAGAGTTTGTTCTTTTCTTGTTAAAAGGACAAACTAAGTCGTTCTTTCCTTGTAAGAAAGAGACTTATTCCTATCCTTTTTCTTTATGAGGAAAAGCCTTAATAGGAATATTTGAATTTTCCTAATTCTAATAAAACTCAATGAACACCTACTCTAGAAATCATGATGTCTTGTAAAAGTCAAAACGGTTAAGTATGGTTAAACATCTTATTCTTTCAAGATTGTTTCATAACCCTAGTTTCGGTTTTGAAACCTTTAAGAAATATAAGATATTTGGATAACTAGAGAACACGTGCATTTGACTTGACCTCTTTGGTCAGACCTTAGGGCCATTTCAACCCATGGAAAATTTTGCTCATTGGTCAGAACTTTGGCGATATTTGCATGTTCTTGCTTGGTCGGCTTATTTCGTACTAGCTACCATACTAAAATGAGTTCAAATAATTAGAAGACGGAAATATCAATAAACCGCAAAGTGGTAAAGGCAATTACTAGCATGATTACCTAGCAGTTTGTCTTAACCCAATAAATCTACTGTGGTACTACATACCCTTGTGGTATAGTAGACCAAGTGTGGAGGAAATGCATGCCTACTTTTCAAGTTAAAATAGCAATGATGGCTAGCCCATCATCTATATGTTAGAACTTGATGCACTTCCTTGAATACCTAAGTACATGTTTACTAGTCAAAGTGACTCACATTAGCAATAATGTGTAGATATTCAATGAAAGAAGGAAAGTATCTAATCGCCACTCACTCTCCACTGGTGACGAAACACATGTAATGTTGTCTAATCCAGTGGGAGCTACGTAATTATATTACTGGTGACGAAACACATGTAATGTTGTCTAATCCAGTGGGAGTTGTAAGCTCTATTACCTTACAAGTTACCCATCTTATTTCCAGATTGTCTTGAAATAATACATTACTTTCCACATGTTAAGCATCATAGTTTATATAAGAACCATTGCATAAATTTTATAAGATAACTTGTCGCGTTTCTGATGTTGCTTCCTGAAATGTTATCTATAAACTTGTTATGCATGATTCATTATTAAAACGATAAAGTTCTACATATTTATATTTTGATTTTGACAAAAAATCATATGTTATCTTAGACATTGTCATATTGCTCATACAAACACACGAGCGTAGTGGTGCTTGTATACTATCATGATGTTGTGCCATGCATAAGTGGGAGAAATCTTAATGTATGCAAGGTACAACATATAACAATATGACTAATAGTTTTTCTTGACTGAAAGGTAAGAAACTAAGATTCTACTAGGACTTCTACACATAAAATGTAGGTTGTCCTAATTAGAAGAAATATCAAGATAACATGAAAAGCTACTTCAACATATTCACTGAATTGTTTAGTAAATATGATTATGTCTTCTTGTAAAGTCATAATCATGAAGTATGAAATTAACTTGAAATTACTATTGAGGCCTAGTGTCGGCGCTCGTAATTACTTTAGTTGAATATGTTTAGGTCTCTTGTAAAGACACAAACATCAATTCGATAATTGTTGAAAGACAAATAACGTAAAGTAAGACGTTGATTTGTTATGTCTTCTTGGTAAGACATGTACACTTACGACGTATAATATTAAATGTTTATGTTTTCTAGTCAAAACATACACATGAAGTAAAGTATGCAATAGGCTAAAAATACTATTGATGCCATCTGGTTTGACTTGGTTGGTAGATATGTAAGCCAAAAGTATAAGTTCATCTAATGAGTTATGTGACAGTCTCACAACATCAGTCCTCATGGAATACCACAACTTTATGGTATGTCCATCGTGGAAAATTAAACACTATTGATATTGTTTGATCTTTGATGACTTAAACTGTTTTACCTCCAAAGCTATCAAGGTTAGAAATTGGGTGTGCCATGTGTACACTCAATATGATTCCAACCCAGAAGGAATTTAAGACACCATTGTATTGTGGCATGAGATGAATCTCATTATGTCTTGATTGAAGTTCTGAATTTGTTAACTACTTAAGAGTAAGT
This sequence comes from Artemisia tridentata subsp. tridentata, assembly GCA_021014915.2. Lineage (NCBI taxonomy): Eukaryota > Viridiplantae > Streptophyta > Magnoliopsida > Asterales > Asteraceae > Artemisia > Artemisia tridentata. The sequence goes on along the minus strand of CP139506.1, from coordinate 106,833,287 downwards.
AATTAACAAACTAGAGTTAAGAACTAACGGTGTATTTTGGTTGTCCCACTTGAAAACAATTTATTGTTACTCAAGATGCTGAGTATCTAGAGATTAGTCTCTACATACAAAAGCAAGTGGGAGTACCTTTAGACCTTGAAGTTGTTCAAGAACCAAATACACAACCTTCTGAGTACACTTGCTAATGTCATACTAAGGTTGAACATGCATATGTTAAACCATAGATTGATATCTCTCATTCATAAATCCGCAAGGATACCTCTTGCACATAAATGATATAGTTTTTATATCAATGCTGAGGGACATAAGTTAGAGGATCATGGTGAACTTGCTAACTACTGAGATGCATTATCAGATATTGTATCTGATGAGTAGCTCAAAACTATGAATGTTAAGATGTAGCCCTTGAAAGACAATCACTCATGGAGCTTGATTGATCTCTTACCAATCAGTAAGACTGTGAGGTTAAGAATGAGTTTCTTGATAAGAAGACTCAAAAGGGAAAACTTGTACACACATTTAATGCACGACTAGTAAAAGGAGTTTACTCATACTCAGAAATTGACTATGACTAAATCTTTCTACCTAGAAACATTAAATGTATAAAGATGATTAATTGTCATACCTGTCTTCATATAAAATGAAATATGACAATAGGATATCAAAACACTTTTCTTATTGATTACCTTTACGAGGACGATGAGTAATCAAAAAGGTTTATGAATCCATATAATCTTTATTATGTATACAAGATAAAATAATCCATGTGTGGATTAGATCATGCATCTAGGAGCAAAGATCTTGAGTTAATTATAAAATCATTAATTTGATTTTGATTAATAAGATTACTCCTAAGTACACTAAGAGCAAGTTGGAGCACTGTATTTATTTATTTTTTTAAATCTCATATGTCATTAACATATTAGAAACAATATTCCATCTAAGCTAGACTTTTATCCTTAGCTTGGAATGAAGTTTCTCTTGAGGGATTTATAAAATAAGACATACAACCTTGTTATATAGCCTAAACACAATATGACACGTTATTGAGGGGAGTCTCAATGATCAGTCTCATTTGATGAGATTGAACACATGAGTGGAAATCTTAAGTTCGACTAAAGGATTCATCATGTAAGTCATATTACGCATTGGGATTTATTTATCATTTGCATGAATGCAAAGATGAGTTGATAACAACAAATATCTAAGTGAACGTCATTAGATAATTGTTAAACAAGATTATAATGGACCTACGAAGGACCACAGATATGTTCAAACATTTACGGATATATGAGGAACTCTGTTTTATTTGCATACGCTGATGCTTATTTAACTGAGATGATACTCAACCCTAGTCGTGGTAGGATGTCATCATGAATGATAACATTGCTGACTGGATGTGCTCGACTGAGAGCATTAATGCGTTATACATTAAAAGAATAAGAATACTTTATAGTTTGAGAAACTATTCAGATGACTGACTAGTGTAGGTGTTTTGCTGGCTTCAAACACTCTATGGAATGTATTGTTGCAATCCTCGTCTTTTACTTGATTGCACACATACAAAGGACAATCATCATTCAAACCTTTCATGAATTTTGAAAGAAGTATTCTCAAAGTTTACTCAGATGACTACTTGTTGCCTTGTACAACATGATTCGATCGTGGTGGGAACATCGGATTCTGACCTATGAGTAGTCTTATGCATATCTGTTTTTAGTATTTGGATAATGGAACTGTAAGCAGTCGTATTATACAATGAATTGATATACCTGGTATGATCGTCTTCATTTATACTACTGTGTTCTATATTTGCATGTTTAATCCATGAATAATTAATTTATTCTAAAATTATCCATTGTCGGTTGACGATACGGGAGTATCATCAAATTAAGACAAATGTGAGCGTGTTGGTGATTTATTTGCCACACTCACATGTTTTTCATTGTGATGAACATTGGATTGACCCAACCTACGAGTATTCACTACATGGATCGTCATCAATAGTGAATCTCGCAAGAGGTTATGTCTCTTATCCTTAGACTTGAGATGCAAGCAGGTCTTGCATGTGTGGAATTTCATTCCTTGATATGGTTAAACGCTGTCCTGAATAAGGTAGTTATAAAGGCCATTATCAGGAGTGATATGAAGCATGTGAATGACACGTGTAGTCAAAACGGGATTTGTTCCTCCACTTGTTTTGGAGTTAGATACTATTGGGCCCCTCGATGAATTGAACAGATGTTTGTATGGCCGTACCCAAATGAGATTAAGATGAATCTTAATTCACTTGGTAATCTTGTTCAATATCTATATCGAGAAACATAATAGTTGAACTATTAGAATGACATTTGATCCATGTCTAATGTTCAACACGGTATCTGTAACAAAAGGATAGATGACATATAAACCATCTTATATGAGACGTTTAAGAAACTAACCTCACATATTTCTAGGGGCATTGGCGTGTTGCTAGACGCTAACCATTGCTTGTATAATTACTTGATTATTATGACATCGCAAGTGGGAGCTGTTGGAGTATGCTCTTGTCATAATGACTAATTATATGGCTAGACATATGTGAGCCTATGGGGTCACACACATATACACTGAGGTGCCATTTTATATATCGTGATTATCGTATTTACGATATATAAATAACCGTAAGTAACCAGGAACCGCTATTGGGCTTCTAATGACTAAGTGTTGGACTTATTTCATTGGACTAGAAAAACAAATGGTGAGCCCATTTTAGCCCAATACATGGCCGGCCTTAGGAGTTTTTCTAGGGAAGATTTGCTTTGAATTTTTGGTTAATATATCACTATTATTTCTCTTAATTGTGATTGTAAGTTACCAAAAAATCCTCCCTCTCTCTCCTTGTAAAACTCACGGCACAAACAAGAAAACCAATCTAGGGTTTTCAATTTCATCTTCTCTTCTTTGTTTCTTGATTAATCAAAGAAGACTAGATCGGTTATGGGGTTAACGACTAGCATCAATTGGTATTCGGTGACGTGTAGTGTGGATACACATAGAGGTGATCTCCATTTGATCACTTGGGTTTCTCATTCCATTCGATTGGTAGTGTTTGGTGGTGACTCCCGGATCACGCTACAAAGGTATAAAACTTATGTGTTTATTTTATTTGATTGATCATATGGCACTATGGATCCTTGTATGGTGATGGTTTTCCGCTGCGTTTATAATATTAATTGTTAATTTATGTTTACATCACCTATATTTTCTAATAAGTAGGAAGCTAGTGTTGCATACTAAGCTCTTGGTGCCTGATGAAGGCCATATAGAGCTTTCACTACTCTGTACACTTTGTTTGGATGTAATGGGTCAATGAAGCCTGGAGGTTGTGTAACATACACCTCTTCTTTAATTGTTCCATATAAAAATGCACTCTTGACATCCATTTGGTAGACTGTGAAGCCTAAAAATGAAGCATAAGCTAAGAAAAGCCTAATTTCCTCAATCCTTCTACAGGAGCATAAACTTCATCATAGTCTATTCCTTCTTCTTGTGTGTACCCTTTGGGCTACTAATCTAGCCTTATTCTTAATCACTATTCCCCTTTCATCCCTTTTGTTCTTAAAAACCCATCTAGTGCCAATTACCTTTGCATTCTTAGGTAAATCAACTAGCACCCATACTTTCTGAATCTTGAACTGAAGAAGCTCTTCTTGCATAGATTCTACCCAGCTTGAATCATCTAGGGCTTTCAGAATGGTCTTTGGTTCAGCTTGTGAGAGAAAACATACAAACAAGCAAGATTTTGAAAGCTCATGTTGTTTTGAAGCATAAAGGGCATCAAGAAGCCCTTGTTGGTCTGAAGTCATCAATTGATGTCTTGTCTTCACACCAGATTGTACATCTCCAATCACATGTTCCAGGGAGTGGACTTTGTGAATTCTTGTTTGTGGAGTAGAAGGAACTTGATAATTTGATGGAAGATTGTTGAAATCCACCTCATTATCTGAGAATTCTGCTTCTTTTGTTTCTGAAGGGCCAGCAGCAGAGTCAGTTGGCCGAACAGCAGAATCAGCAAGCTTAGCAGCAGAATCACCAGCAGAAACAGATACACTACCAGCAGCAACAGAAATGCTACCAGCAGAAACATTTTGTTGTTCCTGAGTTCCATATTCTTTGCTTTAATCTTCAACACCTTCTTTAGCTTTGCTATAAGAAGATTCATCAGTTGTTGAAGTTGATTCCACAATTGTACTTGACCATATTGGCATTATGACATCAGATTGATCCTTTTCTAACTCAGCCTCATTTGTTGTATTAGAACCTGCAAAATCACTAGTTTCTGCAACAAAAGACACATAATTCATTGAATTGGTTAGATACTCTAGATCAAATAGCCATTTTGGTCCTTGACCTTCTACATTGGATTTGTTTTCTAAAAACTCCACATGTAGATTTTCCTCTACTTTCTCAGTTCTTAAGTTGTATACTCTAAAAGCTTTGCTATTGAGAGAATATCCAACTAAGAAACCTTCATCTGCCTTACCATCAAACTTTCCTAAATGGTCTAAGGTATTGAGAATTGTTATATGACATCCAAAAGGTCTAAGAAATCCTATTGCAGGAGTTCTTCCATTAAAGAGTTCATATGATGTCTGATTGTGAGGCTGCACAACTAAAACTCTATTTTGGACATAGCAAGCAGTGTTGACTGCTTCAGCCCAAAAAGTTATAGGTAGCTTAGAATCAGCTAACATTGTTCTAGCAGCTTCAATTAGTGTTCTATTCTTTCTCTCAACAACACCATTCTGTTGTGGTGTTCTAGCAACACTAAATTCTCTTCTAATACCTTTTTCTTTGCAGAAATCATCCATAACTCTATTCTTAAACTCAGTCTCATTATCACATCTAATGTCTTTTACTTTCTTGCTTACTTGGTTTTCTATCTGTGTAATGAAATCCTTAAGGATGCTTGATGTCTCATCCTTAGTAGCTAAAAAGAAAACCCATGTAAATCTGCTATAGTCATCAGTTATAACAAGACAATATCTCTTATGCATTATACTACTTACTGAAACAGGTCCAAATAAGTCCATATGCAGCATAAACAATGATTGATTGATAGAGTTAAAAATCTTGGGCTTACAAGTGGCTTTGTGTTGTTTGCCTTTTAGACAAGCAATGCATGTTTGATCATTTTCAAATCTTTTGTGAGGTAAACCTCTTACCAAACCATTCTTAACAATTTTATTTATGGTTTTGAAATTAATATGACCAAGCCTTCTATGCCATTTCATTGATTCATCCAATGTGGCCTTTGCAACAAGACAAGTTAAATTCTTTTTACAAATAATGTTCTTCATATCAACACTGTACATATTGGCCTTTCTAGGAATTCTAAGAAGCACTTGACTTTCATTAGGCATCTTAAAATCTTTAGAGAGAACAAGACATTCAGTGTCAGTGAAAAGGACATTGTTCTTTTTATCACACATTTGTGAGACACTAAAAAGATTATACTTAAGTTCTTGCACATAGTACACATCTTCAAAATCTAAATTTCCAGTTTTGATTGTACCTTTACCAGAAATTTTGCCACGAACACCCCCTCCAAAGGTAACATATCCTCCATTGAAAGCTTCAAAATCTGAGAGATAAGACATGTTGCCTGTCATGTGTCTTTGAACATCCACTATCTGAGTATCCTTGATCCTCTTCCTGATAATTTGAATGTTCCTGCACATAAATAAGATTTTTAGTTTCTTTTGGGGATCCAAGCCATTACTGACTTGGATCTGCCTCTGCATCAATGTAATTTAATCTTTTAAGGACAGTTGATGCAACATTGGATTTAAGAATCCAACATGCTGAGGCCTTAACAGCATTTGCCCTGTTTCCCTTAGCAGCTAGGAACTGATTGCTTAGCAGCAGGAACTGCTAACTTTTCAGTTCTACCCTTTGGTTTCCAAACTTGTTTTTGGACCACTGCTTTTGTTTGAATGGGCCTTAGAACAGTTGTTGGTGCATGTTTGAAAGCTGTTTTTGCACCCTTAGCTGTTGATTTTGGGTTAATAGTCATAAATGGTCGAGCAGCAGGAACAAATTGTCTAGCAGCAGGAACCATTAGTCTAGCAGCAGGATCTGAGTTTGAGCCAGACTTGTTTTTGACTACTCTGGGGTTTGTTCTCTTAGAACTAGAGTGAGAGTGAGACTTAGGTGTTTGCCTTTTGTGGTTCACTCTATGGTTTTCATATCCAGATACCCATTGGTTGCAGAAAGCTGCAAGATGGTCAAAACTACCACAAGTGTAACAAGCTTTGTTATAAAAATCAAATTCATCGCTAATTGGTTAGACTTGAGGTTGTTCCAATTCCTTTGGTTACCTCTGGGCTTGTTGGTGGTTCTATATTGCTCACAATATCTAACTGGTTGCCTAACATGCTTAATGTTTGATTTAGGCCTATCAGTATTGTGTTTGACTATCTTAGGAACACTTGTTCCTACTTTCTTAACCAAGACAGGTTTAGACATAACCTGTTCTTCTTCATCATCACTATCAGTTGTACAATCCTCAACAACTATAGCATCTCCTTTCTTAACAAAGGACACCTTGTCCTGATAAAGTAAAGTTTTATCTAAACTTTTACTTATCTTTTCTACCTTAAGACTCTTACTAGCCTTAGAACCATATTCCATGATTGGTTCTTGAAACTCAGCTAAACCTGTGTATGCTAGGTCAACACCTGGAGGTGAATGAACACCTCTGTATGGTGGAGGGACAGATTTGTAACCTACACCTGAATTAACCTTATTGTTTACTTGAGCTTCAAAGATCTTATTAACTCCTTCTGAGGCATGAGCTAAAGCATCTACAGTTAAAGTAACATTTTCTTTTTCTCTTTTGTGTTTTGCTAGTGACTCATTCATTATAACAATACACTCATCCTTGAATTCTACATTTCTTTTTAAAGCATTCAAATCATCAATAAAAGTAGATTCATTCTTTTGAAAATGTTGGATTTGTTTTTCTAGAACTCCTACACATCTCTTATGATTAGCTAAATTATGAAGGGCATCAATTAACTCTTCTCTAAAAGCATCAAATCTCTTTTTAATGTCTTCATAATTTTTAAGATTAGGACATGAATTAGTACAAGTAGAAATGGCATCTACCTCTGAATCAGAAAAGGCAATTAGAGCAAATTCATTGGCCATAAGAGCAGCATTTGGTGGTGCTTCCTCTTCAACAGCCATAGAGCTCCAATCATATCCAATACCATCAATAGCCAGCATAGCCTTTGGCTCTTCCACCAGTACTTCCTTCTTCCTCTCTTGCTTATACCATGTGTTCCTATTATCCTGCTTCCTTGGGCTTCTACATTCTTTAGCAAAGTGTCCCAACCTATGACAGTTAAAACATTCCACTTTCTTCTTATCAAACCCAGCACTATTATTACCATTTATGGTAATCCGCTTCCCAGTTCTCTGCCAATACTTCTTAGCTCTCATACTAAGTAAGGCAACTTGCCACTTAATATCCATTTCTTCCAAATCATCACCATCTACCTGTTCAAGGTCTTCATGATTTAGAGGAGAACCATTAGATTGACTGGTTATAAAGGCATAGAATGTTGGATCTCCAAGTCCAGCAACATCCTTTTGTGAACTAGTAGAAGGACCACCATAAGTAACATTAGAAACACCTTCAACTTCATCTACCTCTTCTGAATGACTAACACTGGGAGTTGACAAAAGTGCCACATTCCCAGAACTAGTACCATAGTTTCCACCCATTTTTAGACTTTGTTCAACAATTTTAAAGTTGTTGAACAAATCATTAAGTTTCATTGTTTCAATTCCTGGTTTGTTCATCCAGACAATAACATGAGTATGGAATTCATCAGGTAGACTTTTCAAGAACTTCATGTTGAGATCTTCCTTCTCTGTCTCAACACCCAACACAGCTAACTGACTGACAAGCTTGTGTAATCTTAAAAATAGCTTATCAAGAGACTCATTACTAAAAGCAATAAAGTTTTCAAATTGTTGCTTTAGCAATATCTTTTGTGTTTTCTTGGTAGTTTCATTACCACCAAACCATGCACAAATCTCTTCAAAAAGAGTTTTTGCATCAAGATACTTGCTAAAAGATAGCATCTGCTCACCAGGAATGGTCATAAGCAACAAGTTTCTTGCTTTCTGATCATTTCTCTTTTGTATCTTTTCTTCATTTGAAACTGGTCCAGTATTTCTTTTTCTAACTGTTTTCCCTTCAATAAGAACATCTGAATAGCCTAGAGTGAAGGAATCACCATACTGAATTATATCCCAAAGAGCATAATCTTGAACCATAAAATATTGCTCAACTCTCATCCTCCATAACTCAAACTCATTCGGTTTGATCATGGGCAACTTTGCAGCAACATTGGTTTGAACATCTTGTACATCCATTTTTGTTTCTTCTAAAAACAACTATATCAGCCTTGCTCTGATACCACTTGTTAGGATTCGACACACGGTTAAGGTGGTTAAACCTTGTGACTTTGTGTGTATGATATATTGAGTTAATATGATTAAGTACGCGGAATTTACTTAACCACACTTAGAAGGTTATTTGTGATGTGGAAATGGAATGGTTGTGTTAGTTCTATGACAATGAACAATGAAAGCTTTTCACCAAAACGATTCAATATTATTCAAAATAATACGAGTGATCACTATCACTAGGGTTACAAAGACCTTGAATCTTATGTTCTTACAACTTGTGATATTCTTGTGTTTGTTCTATGTCTTAACAGTTATGAGTTCTAATAATAACACACTTGGACACACACATATCACTTGACTAAGATCTCTTTTATAGTCCAAGAGATCTATTACAATATTGCTTAAAGTCTAGCCGACTTACTTGTTAACTTATCTTGAGTGTGTCAGTACATAAGATACAACATGTATCTGTGTACACAACTTGTTAACTAAGCACATGGGGTAAGATATTATCTACCGTATATTGTTGACCAAAATACAAATAATATCTTTTCATACTTATCCACTTAGCAGCAGAATGTTCATTAGCAGCAGCAATGAGTTATCACTTAGCAGCAGGATCAAGTACACTAGCAGCAGGATCAACAACAACAGAATGTTAAGCCTAGCAGCAGAATCATTTATCACTAGCAGCAGGATCAAATCTTCTAGCAGCAGGAACAAACTTTAATAGCAGGAACCAAATGCACTAGCAGCAGAATCACACTTAGAGTATTTCTTTGATTAGAACCCGATATTTACTTTCTTGAATATTTAATTCCCAACACTAGTAATCCTAGTGCTCATCACTGGCAAGCAATTCAGAGGGTACTGAAGTATTTAAAGAGAACTATTGATTATAGTCTCTTATATAGTGGTTATCCTTCAGCATTAGAAGGATACACTGATGCAAGTTGGATTAGTAACACTGAAGACAATTCGTCTACCAGTGGCTGGGTATTCCTACTTGGTGGAGGTGCAATTTCTTGGGCATCTAAGAAGCAAACTTGCATCACCAGTTCAACAATGGAATATGAATTTGTGGCTTTAGCAGTTGCTGGTAAAGAGGCTGAATGGTTGAAAAACTTGCTTCTTGAGATTCCATTGTGGCCTAAACCTATAGCACCTATTTCTATTCGTTGTGATAGTGTTGCGACATTGGCAAAGGCTTATAGCCAGATGTACAATGGGAAGTCTAGACAGTTAGGTGTCAGGCATAGCATGATTTATGAGCTTATCATGAATGGGGTGGTATCTATAGAGTTTATTAGATCTCAACAAAATTTAGCTGATCACTTGACGAAAGGTTTAGCTAGAGACTTGGTTATAAAGTCTGCTAAAGGGATGGGTTTAAAGTCCAACTTAGTCACTGAATGCTAAGACACCCAACTCCCTCCTGAGGAAACTTGGGAGCTGAGTTCAATGTGGAAAGCTGAACATTCAGTGGACTGGAGCACATGTTTTACAATCATCCCAAGGTTGTGCTCGGAACCTGCTAGAAAGGAGGATGAAGTACTTACTTCTTAATGGTTAATTTCTTTGAAAAAGTGTTTGGCAGGAGCATGAATAAAGAGGAACCACCTATGTGAATGTTGAAGTTTTGCCGCTTCAGGGAGCTTTGGACTTTTGGCTCTTACAACATTTATGAATTGGATATGGACACATGGCTTGTAAAGTGTCAGGAGCGTTTAAGTGTTTGAAAACTTGTGTGTATTTTATCTTCAGGAATTCAAATGGGTTGAAGGGTTCAATTCTTAGAACACCCTGATTCTCGAATATTTGAACGTGTAATGTACTAAGATGGAAATTCAATCCTTAGGATATTTTCGTTTATGCACTTGTTTTGTTTAATGTTTTATTTTCATGCAAAGGAAGTGAACTAAATTTGGGGAGGATTGTTGGAAAATTTAGTGCACTTGAGGGATCAGTTCACACCTGGTAATGGGTCAGGAGGTACGGAGTGTACACCCTTCAGGTCCTTGACTACCCTGACTCAAATAGTAGTTAGGAGTAACTCATCAGAAGGTTTAATCCTTCACTAAGTTAGTACTGCTAGTACTAAGTTTGCACTGCTGGAGCAGAGTTAATACTGCTGGTACTAATTTAGTACTGCTAGAGCAAGTTACTAAGTTAGTACTGCTGGGATAAGTATGTAACTGCTTTGACATATTCAAGTGGCAGTTAAAACTGCCTTTATGACCACGCTTAATTGGTCATGTAACCACTATTGGCTATAATTGGGATAATTATGAGGCGATTAATGGGCCGATTAATCCTTTTAATTCCATTTGACTAGCTGTGAGTATTCTCCTATAAATAGGAAGATCAAATTATGCATGAGGGAGATGACACAGAAAACATAAACACTTAGATGCGCAAGGGTTATTGATTTGTGCCTAATTCAAAAAAAAACATTTGGTCTTATCCCAAGTAGATATTCGTGATACCCAGGCAATAGGGTCGAATAGTTTACTTTGGAAAGTAATAACACGAGTCTAAGTGATATCCGGTAACCATTATTGGTACGTAGTTAGGTCATTGATTATCTTCACCTTGTTCTGGGCCAACCAACCACCAACATTTCCTTCAAATTACACAAGATGAAACCACTCAATTTAAAGCCATTGCTGCAATGGCAGACTCGTTTAAATGGAAGAATGTCGTAATTATCAGTGAAGACACTGATAACATGCGAGATATGGCTGCATTTATGGCCAAAGCCTTCCAAGAGAAAAACGTTGTAACATATATGAGCCTCATTTCACCCTATGCTAGCAGTGAACTAGTCAACAAAGAGCTTCACAAGCTTTCAACTATGCAAACAAAAGTATTTATCATGCATACTTGTCATTCTCTTGCATCCCATGTTTTGATAAATGCAAAATATCTAGGAATGATCGATTCAGGATACAAATGGATTATCACGAGTAAGACTATGAACTTATTCAATTTCATGGATGATGAAGTTATTGAGTCTATGCATGGGGTAGTGGAACCAACTGGGCTAGCTCAGTTGGCCACCAATATTCCTTAGGGGCTTGGGGAGGGGAGGTTTGACTAGGGGAGGTCTCAAGTTCGAATCTCACCCAAGACTTTTATGGTATTTGGTTTACGCTCGACTTTGTCATAAGAGGTTAAAAGTCGATAAAAGGGAGATTAAATAAGATGGTTTGATTGAAGTAAACGGATAAAACTTAATCTTTAGCAAATGCAGCTTGTTAAACATATACTAAGAATCATTATTAAGAAAGAAAGACCATTGTAAATGGTGTGCTGCAAGTGAACAATCATTCTATCTTTCACTATGTTTATTGAATAATCTTTTCTATTAAGCAGGATTTCAATGAATGCAGTCGGAATCAGCCGATGTAAAAAAGAAGATTATTGTCTGTCAGACAACCATGTAGCCATACCTAGACTCATTAGATGGGTTGGCAACGATCCTCTACTAAGCCATGGCCGAGACCAAAGGACTCGGTTAATCACGCTCTAGCTACATGGTCATGGCTCATCAACCAGACATGGGTTTCTGTCTCTTGAGGAATCAAGAATACAGAGGTACGAGCCTATAGAACAGATCCTGTTCAAGTAAGGTCGTGATGGTTGTTTTGCCGGCCCTCATTTTAAATACCATTTCATTTTCCTTTCTAGCCGATGTGGGATGAGTCTTGGTTCTTTTATTTGATACAACTGGTAACCATTAAACTTGCTTCTGTTTCCCTTTTTGCTTGGTATCTGTGTTACTGAGTACAGCGTTTCTGTCATATCCTATATAGTTGGACTAATTCTCTCTACACAAAGATGATGAGAAACTCGGGAAAAAAATTAAACAAAAGTTTGTGTCGGTTTTTGCGGTTGTTATTCCATGCCATTGAATGCCTAGACGAGGATATACTTTCGTATAATGTCATTATTTGCCAGAAATACAAGCAACATAAATCTTAGCAGGTGTTTGGGTCTTCAAGATTGCTTACAAACATACCTTGTTTTATGCAGAGCCCAAAGTCTTCTAAAGCATTATAAATCAGAGAATATTGTGTCAAGAAACTACCTATATAGTGTTAAGGTTACAATTTACAAAGGAAATGGAACGTAATAAATGTTAAGAACCGCATAAGTCAGCAAAAGAAACCGTTTGTCTTTTTTTTTTTTTCTTTTTTTTTTTTTTTTTTTTTTTTTATGAACAGCCCATCTCACAACGGCTGAGTGTTCATAGCTGAATCCCGATGGAGCTACACTAATAAGGGATTGGTAGTTTGCAAGTATATGAATTCATTTAGCTTTATAATCAACAGGTGTGCATCGTTCCTAGCATATCATCCTCTTCTATGTAATCAGTTCAATCATTTTAATAATAGACTGTGCGGGTTTGATTTTGTAGTATTTGATCAAATGGGTCATTTCAGGTAAAGTAACTTTGAAATTCACATTTTACGGTCATTATTACTAAAGTAGAGTATGTGACAATAAGAAAGAACAAAACAAAGGTGTGGATGTGTAATGTGTTACCACTTGGGTTAGTTGAGCCATGATTTGATCGCAACTACTGATAGGATCGCAACTGGCCACATGGCCAACATATAAGCTCATATGGATTTGCACTCCAAGACCAACTAATAATAGAGGGGTAACTCATCAAGCTTATATGTAATGACCGCTTTATCTTTTCTTTTTCCTATGTGAGGATAGGTTTGTACCATACATAGTGTTTCATGACTACGTTGTCATCTTCATGACATAATAAAGTACATAACATAGTGGACGAGTTATCAATTGGGATGTAAAGTATCCCAATAATGCAAATACTGTGGGTGTGTCACCACTAAAGTAAGGTTTATGGCATAAAAGTATCAAGAGTTAATTTCATAAATGGTCCATGTGGTCTGTCGGGTTTAACGAGTTTAGTCCTTTTACTTTTTTTTAACGGATCCAGTCCCTGTGGTTGCGACCCATAACGGTTTTGGTCCCTTGACCAAATTTTCTGTTTGTTTGACCGTTAACTTAGCAATTTGATAGTTGCATAAAAGGGTAGTTAGGTCATTTCACTTAGGTTTTATCTTTAAACTAAATAAATAAAATCCACCAGACACACCAACATCTCTCAATCTTCTTCATCATCTTCTTTTGTTCTCTCTCTAGTATATTCCCAGCAACCACCACACACCACACACACCACCATTTCAACACTCATACACCAATAATTTAATACCCACACCACCATCACCAGCCAGCCAACACTCATCACCACTAACTCAATTATATTTTGTAATAACAGTTATTACAAAATATAATTGAGTTATTATTCTCCCATCACCAGTTATGAAATTTAAACACTCATCAGCATCACCAGCCAGCCAACACTCATCACCACCAACACTCAATACCCATCACCATCCTCACCACCAACCCACTAACTCAATACCCACACCACCGTACACCTCTAACTCAATACCCACACCACCATCACCACCACCAACTGTCGACTGCCACCACCATCCCACTATCACCTCCATCAACAAAACCATCAACAACCAACACTTTAAACCCTAACTACCCACCAAAACCAGCAATTAAACACACATGCCACAACCCCACTTATACAAAATCCACAGCCACCAACTTTGCAATCGGTTTTTAAATCTGGTTCATAGATCTTAAGAAAGCTTTTTGTTGGGTCCGTCAGTACCCAAGCGTCCTGAAAACAGGATTTGAATACAAATTAGCCCAAGTGTTAATCAATCGTAAACATTCTCAAGTCACTGAGAGAACAGTCACTCAGTGAGTTACCTTCAGGATGCTTAGGACGAGTCTAAGAAGAAAGATTCACCATTCAGTGAGGCAGAACTCCCTGAGTGTCACTTAAGCCAAAGAAGAAGGTAATGGGTTCAGTGAGTGATGACAAGAACTCACTGAACCCCAGTCTCCTCAACAACAAATGTAATTGAAGACTGAAGACCAAGCCAGAAGAATCTGAAGTCTGAAAGAAAGGCGAGACAAAGCAGGAAGAGTTTGAAAAGATAAGGAGAGGTCCTTATCAGGGCAAAGTCAAACTTTTCCTGAATGGCGTGAGAACAAGAACAGTGTTATCATTGACGCTCAGAAAGCAGTTTCAACCTTATCCCAAAATAGATTCTTGTAACTGTCAAAATACAGTTGTATCTTTGTCAGAATAGCTAGGTCATTCTTTTGTACTTTTAGTCACGGGTGCTCTTTTATACGTGTGTATAAATAGGATCATAAGGGAGAAAAGTGGACAAGTTTTGTGCATTAAAAGCTTAGAATTTCACAAAACCACATTTCTCCCCCAAAGAGCAACCTAGTCCCTGAGATAGCTCAGTGGTTCATTTATTGTTGCCACTCAAGCATAGCTTGAGTTTAGTGAGGAGAACACCATACCTTGTCGTTTCAATCCCAAGTGTTATTTCCGCTAACACTTGGGTATAGATTCTTTTGATTAATTTCTAATAAGAATTTAAACGTTGAAAAACTTGTGCTTTATCTTTTACGTTTTTGCTTATTTGTTTAAATTAATCAATACGTTAATTCAGCCATAGAACACAAATAGATTAACTTTGTAGTTATTTCTGCTTGTGTAACAGGAACAACAAGTGGTATCAGAGCCAGGTTTGTAAAATCTTTCAAAAAAAAAGAGTGCTCAAAAGGTTTTTAAAACCAAGATCCTACTATGAATGATATTAATGTGCCCCAGCATGTCGATAAAAAGGGAGGAATCTATTCAGCTGTTGCTCCCAGACTCGAAGCTGGAAAATTTAGCAAGTGTAAAAAGCGAATGCTTTGCTACTTGACTAGTATGGAACCATACTACATCACTTTTATCAATGAAGGTCCTTATGTCCCTAAGACTGCTGAGGGGTTAATTAAACCTGAAGCTCAGTGGACTATAGATGAGAGAAGGGTGGTCAATCATGACCAACGCCTGAAAAGCATAATTGTATCTTTTTTTCCTGACGATACAATGAAATCAGTCATTAACTGTACAACAGCTAAAAAAACTTGGCTTGACTTGGTTCATAGCTTTGAAGGTCCCTCAGATACCAAGGAAAACAGGATTATGGACCTGAAACTTGAGTATAATAATTTCAGGGCAAAGGACTCTGAAAGTCACTCTCAGACATATACCAGATACAAGACCCTGATAAATGAATTATCAAATGATGGTGTAGTGTTGTCTAAGCATGAGATCAATGTTGGCTTTATCAACAGTCTTCCTGAGAAGTGGCTAAACTTTTCTCAGGGCCTCAGGAATGCTAATCACATTCAGACCCTTGAGCTCCCTGAGATCTATGGGAAATTTGTCTATGAGGACAACTTAATCTCAAGGAGATACCCTGACTCTAAGAAAGCTCTTGAGTCCAAAAAGGCCCTGACTTCCTCACCCATATCAACTGCCTTCTATTCTAATGGTGTTGTGCACGATTTTCAAGAGGATTCTGATGATGAGGTTGATGAAAGAACTAGTGAGGAGTATCTAAATGATTTACATTTAGAATTTTAAGAAATGACACTCCTTGCTAATTCAAAACGTTTTATCAAAAGAAATCAGTCAAACTTTTCAAAAGCTAAAGCAAATGAAACCACTGAATGTTTCAAATGTGGTAAAAAGGGTCATTTTGCTAAAGACTGTTTTTCAAAAACAACCTCAAAACCCTCTTATAAATTTTCTGGAAACAGTTCTTCATCAGGAACTAGCAAGTTTCAACCCAAAATGCTTTAGTCGACCCAACATTTTCAAAACAATACAGTTCAAAAGGGTCAAAAAGATTTTGAAGAAAAATATAAAAAGCTAAGGCTAAACTTCCTCTCCTTGAAACCAATCCCTTAATGTCTCAGGCTGCTCAAACCCCCAAACCTGTTCAAGCAAAGAACAAGGTTCTAGTAACTGAAGCATATGATTGGTATGAAGAAGAGGTCTCCTCAGATGATGGTGAAATTCATGTCAGTGCACTGATGGCACTTTCAGATGGTGATCAGCTGGCTGTTGGAAAAAGCCATGCTAGAAATGGAGAATGGGTCAACATAACCATGAAAAAGGTAAATATTTTACTTTCAATGGATGATGATTCTGATTGGTAGTCTTATATGAATTACATTAATGTTGATCTTAAGTTTTTTGAAGAGCAGAGACTCAATTTGTTGTCAAAATATAATAATCTTGTGTTAGAATTAAATAAGTGTAGAGATGAATTACTTGTTTTAAAACAAGCCAAACTAGAAGCTGTTACACTTCAAATTCAAAACACTGAAATTTTGAAACAAAATCAAGCTCTCCAAGCTGAGCTTAACAAAGAAAAATCTGTCATAGAAAGCTGGAATAAAAAGAATCCTAAAGTCTATGAAACTGTGAGTCTTATATCTAGTGAAAACAAAAAAAATCATAGGAGAAGACCAACTCACTGAATCCCCCAGTGAGAGTCACAGTGAAAAGTCTTTTATTCCAACTGGCATATCTTATGACCAAGAGATGATACCCAAGTCTAATGACTGGATTGTAAGAAGCAACTCAGTCAGTAAGTTGCCTAACTTTGAGACTGGGAAAATCTTGGAGCCTGAAAGTCAGGCTATAAAGGATATGCTTGGATTCACTGATAAACCCAGTAGTACTGAGTCTGTCCAGGAGTCTGAATCAGAATCACTTGCACCACTCCCACCTCTGAAAGTTCTTCAGGGAGCTGCACCAAGCTCAGAAATCACACCATTAGTCTATTCTCAACATTCTCCAAAGGAGAAGTCAGGATTGGGAAAAACCATCCTGAAAAGGCAAAAACCTGAAGTCTCAGTTCCCACTGATGACTCAACAACTTCAGTCCCTTCTGAAGTAAAAACAGAAAGCCCTGATTCAAAACTTGATCAGTTGGCTGAGCTTGTCAGGAAGCTAAGTGAGAAGATTGAATCTTCTGAGAAACCTTCTCAATCTAAGATGAAGGAACCCAAATCAGCTTCCTCAAGCATCACCAAACCAAAACCCTCCAAACCTCAGCAAAGGTATGAGCTGTGTGGCTATACTAATCATCCCGCTGATGATTGCTTTAGAATCCTTTTCTGCATGATATGCAAAAAGGAATATCACAGGACCACTGATCACCAGTCCTACACAGCCACATCAAAAATTGCTAACTTTAAAGCTCAAGCTTTTAAGTATCCTTCTGATTCTAAGCAGAAGCAGAAACAAAAGGCTAAGCCTTTTCCTCCTTGCCCACACTGTGGCTTCCATGATCATCTTCCTGAGGATTGCCTAATGGACACAAGTTGTGACATATGTGGTGATCCCACTCATGACACCTCAGGACATGAGAAGGTCATTCAAACTAGAAGAGGAATCCCCAAATCATCCTCTCAGCCTACTGAGTCCACTTCTGCAATCAAAATGCAAAACCTGTGGAAGCTCAGTCTATTCAACCACTGACCATGCATCAATTGTTACTTTTAAGAAGGCTATTAAAGCAAAGCCCTCTAAGAAGAGGGGTCCTAGAAAGAACTAACTCAGTTTACCATTTGTGCAGAGACATGGCAGGGAGCCAGTTTGGCATCTAGATAGTGAATGTTCAAGGAGCATGACTGGTGTGAAAGAGTATCTGCACAAATATGTAGAAGAACCAGGACCTAAGGTGGTATTTACTGATAATTCATCATGTCTCACTGAAGGTTATGGTTCAGTAAACTGTAGTGGTATAGTCTTTACTAGGATAGCTTATGTCAATGGTCTTAAGTACAATTTAATCAGTGTCAGTCAACTATGTGATGCTAAATACATAGTTCAGTTTGATGATAAGCAAGGAACCATCTTCAATGAAAATAAGGAAGTAGTCCTTATTGCACCAAGAAGACAAGATGTTTATGTGTTAGACATGTCTACTCTAACACAGAATGGAACTTGTCTCTTTGCTAAGGCCACTGAAACCCTCAACTGGCTTTGGCAAAAGAGACTCTCCCATCTGAACTTCAAAAACATAAACAATCTTGTGAAACAAAACAAGGTCCTTGGCTTACCATCACTTGTGTTTTCAAAGGATAAACCATGCTCTGCCTGTGAAAAGGGTAAACATCATAGAGCATCCTTTAAAACCAAAACAAATTTCTCCATCAGAAGCTGCCTTCATCTACTCCATATGGATCTCTTTGGACCCATCAGTCCTAGATCCATTAACCATGAGAAATATACTCTGGTCATAGTGGATGAATACTCAAGATATACTTGGGTTTACTTTCTGACCAAAAAGAGTCAGGCAGCTGGAACAATCATGTCCTTTGTCAGGAACATTGAAAACCAAAATGACATTAAAGTCAAACAAATCAGGACTGACAATGGGACAGAGTTCAGAAACCATGAACTTGAATGTTTATGTGATGAGAGAGGTATTTCCTAAAAATTTTCCTCCCTATACACACCTGAACAAAATGGTGTTGCTGAAAGGAAAAATAGAACACTCATTGAAGCTGCTAGGACAATGCTAAATGAATCAGTCCTATCCAAACACTTTTGGACTGAAGCAGTCAAAACTGCCTGTTACACACAAAACAGATCCATCATTGTCAAGAGACATAGCAAAACCCCTTATGAGTTATTCAAGGGAAGAATTCCTGACATCAGCTACTTTCATGTCTTTGGGTGTCCTGTGTTTATTCATAATCACAAGGATCACTTAGGGAAATTTGATGCCAAGGCTGATGATGGATACTTCCTAGGATACTCTCTTGTCTCAAAAGCCTTCAGGGTGTTCAATACAAGGAGACAGCAAACTGAGGAAACATTTCATGTTACCTTTGATGAGAGTACTGAAGCAATCAGATTCTCAAACACCTCAGTGGAAGAGATAGGAATTGATGATTCATCAAGATATCCTCCTGATGAATATCATCCTGAAAATAATCCTTCCACTCAATATCAAGCAGATGCTGATATCTCCTACTACATTGTCCCTCATAATCTTCTTTACCCAACCATCACTGAGTTTGTTGAAGCACAAACAAGTAATGATGCAATCAATCAGTCTGAACAAAGTGCTTAGGAACCAAACAATCTCAGTGATCAGCCAACCCAGTCAGACACTCAAGATCCTGAAGATCATCAAGTGTCTGCACCAGAACCTACACCTCCACCCAATCAGGCCTCCACAAGTTCTAATCAGTATCCAAGACCTCAAGACAGTTGGACTAGGTCTAAAGATATAGAACTTGTCAATATCATTCGAGAACCTACTGAAGGCATGCTCACTAGAAGCATGGCTTCCAAACTGAAAGCAGCCTCAGCCAATGAATGCCTATTTGTGGACTTCATTTCCACAATTGAACCCAAAAGTGTCAAAGAAGCACTTAAACATCCTAGTTGGGTTCAGGCCATGCATGATGAACTGGAATAGTTTGACAGAAACAAGGTAATGACCTTGGTCAAATGTCCTCAGGATGTTACAGTCATTGGCATGAAATGGTTGTTCAAAAACAAAACTGATGAAAATGGCATAGTCATTAAAAACAAGGCCAGACTTGTTGCCAAAGGCTACAATCAGCAAGAAGGCATTGACTATGAAGAGACATTTGCATCAGTGGCAAGGATGGAAGCCATCAGGATCTTTCTTGCATTTGCAACCTACATGAACTTCAAAGTGTACCAAATGGATGTTAAAAGTGCATTCTTAAATGGTTCACTGAAAGAAGAAGTTTATGTTCAACAACCTCCTGGATTTAAAAGCAGTGAGTTTCCTGACTATGTCTGCAAGCCTGACAAAGCCCTATATGGACTGAAACAAGCTCCCAGGGCATGGTATGAAACTCTCTCAGCCTTCCTCATCCAAAACAAATTTCTCATAGGCAAGATAGACAACACATTGTTTATCTATAGGACAAAAAGTGATGTCATTCTTGTTCAAGTATATGTGGATGACATCATATTTGGCTCAACAAGTTATAAACTTTGCAAACAGTTTGAAAAACTGATGGCAAAGAAATTTGAAATGAGCATGATGGGAGAACTCACTTACTTCCTTGGACTGCAAATTAAGCAAACTGATAAAGGAACCTCTATCAGTCAAGAGAAGTATACCAGAAGCCTACTGAAAAAGTATGAGCTCAATGACTGTGCCTCAGTCAAAACTCCCATGGTTCCCCCAAACAACCTTGGTCCTGACCTTGCTGGTAAACTAGTCAATCAAACTCTATATAGAGGAATGATTGGGTCACTGATGTATCTACTTGCATCAAGGCCTGATATCCAATTCTCAGTCTGTTTGTGTGCCAGATATCAGTCTGATCCAAAAGAGACACACCTCACAGTTGTGAAAAGGATTCTCATGTACCTGAAGGGTACTCCAAGCCTTGGATTGTATTATCCTAAATGTTCAGGCTTTGATCTCAAAGGATACCCAGATTCGGACTATGCAGGCTGCAACATGGACAGAAAAAGCACCTCCGGCTCCTGCCAATTTCTTGGTAGAAAATTAGTCTGTTGGAGTGCTAAAAAGCAACAATCAGTTGCCTTGTCCTCAGCAGAAGCTGAATATGTTGCAGCAGCTAGTTGTTGTGCAAATGTACTATAGATGAAAAGTCAACTCAGTGACTATGACATCCATTACAAGATGGTCCCCATCTTTTGTGATAACACAAGTGCAATTGCTATCTCAAACAACCATGTTCTTCATCAGAGAACAAAACACATTGATATTAGATATCATTTCATCAGGGACCATGTCATGATTGGTGACATTGAATTACACTTTATTCCCACTGAATATCAGTTAGCTGATATCTTCACCAAACCATTGGATGAACCAACTTTCACAAGACTGAAAGCTAAATTGGGAATGTTGGATATTGAGAATCAGTCCACTGATTGAATTCATCCAACTAAGTGTAAATTCTGAAAACCTCAGGTCCCTGACTCAATGTGTCTCTCAATGAAAAAGATCACTGAATATCCTCCCTGAACCCCTCAAACTGAATGAAGAAATCATTCAGGGGCCTCATGATGACATTTAATGCTATACTTAATGCTCTAAGTATCTAGTTAGTAAATGTCCGAGGTTGGTAACTGAATACCTATTTAATATAGGAATATATGTTCTTATACCAACTGGCCTCCACATCATGGGCCCCCACTTCATCATCCCTTTTCCCACTAGGAATTTATTGCCTCTTCTCACACATAATATATATGTGATGATGTAACTCTGCAAATTACACTTTTTGCAGATGGCACAACTGTTCACCTCGACTGTTGCGCAAAACCCGGGAAATTGGAGTGGTGGCATTTAATGCGGATCTCAAACATTTTATACAAAATGGTTTTCAAACTTGAGAAAAACCCACTTAGTTCCAAAATAATCCCTCTTCTCCACTTCCCTATAAATACCCTCAAAACAGAATAACACACACATGCTTTTAGAAATTTTAAAACAAACTCTTGCCCTTTTTTTCTTCAAAACTAGTATGTGTTCTTCATCTTTAGACCCAGACCATTTTTACTTGCAAAACCAAGACTTTTTAAATGGCTACTTCTAAAGCTATAACCTGCGCCCCAAATGTGGAATTCACAATGGAGGGCGTGGATTTGACCAAGAACAACGTCGTAGGGAATTTCGCCTACCCGAAAAAATTTTCAGCGTATAAGAATGTAGTTAAATACCTTTAAAACTGCTTTCTTTCTACGGCCTTTACAAAAACACCCCCAGTCATATACCATAACTATCTTAGGGAGTTCTGCTGTACAGCAATGGCAACCAGCCCTGATGACATCAAGGACACCTTAATCACGTTCTCAGTGATGAATGGGAGAAAGACCCTCTCCCTAAATTACCAAACCTTTATCAAGGCCACAGGTCTTGATTTCGCTGAAAACTTCGACCCTCATCCCACTGAAGCAGAAGTGAAAGTCGAATTGCTTTTACTAGGGCCACATGATGACAAGCATCCTGAAGTGGCCCCAGGAACCTTATTGGCCAAAGCCCCAATAATTAAGACCTGGTTTCCTGCTGTCTGGAGGATCCTAATGACCTTTTTCATTCAGGTCCTTGGTGGCAATAAGTCCTCCACGGAGCAATTGAACACATCACAACAAATGATTGTGTTCAGCCTCCTGGAGGGCAGAAAAATTGATATTGGAGAAATGATCTTCAGAGACCTCATAGCTAAGCTATCAGGGAAGTCTAGGCAAAGACACATGTCTTATCCTAGATTCATTTCCTGTATGCTTCATGACTTGTTAGGCTCTGAGTATGTTAGACCAAACATCCAGGGATCTAACCCTGACATCTTACACAAGGCTAACTACTCAAGAGACCTTACTAAGGTTACACCAGTAGCCCTGACCACATACATGTTGATGGTCATTCAGGGCGAAGACGCAATATCTCCTGTGCTTTCTCCTTCAAAGAAGGAGAAGAAGAAGAAGGCAGGGTCCAGGAAGGTGGTTCAACCCAAACCACTCGCACTAAGACTACTGCCTCAAAGCCTCAAGAAAGGCAACCAAAGGCCAAGACCACTGAGACACCCACAACTGAGACCCTTTTGGCCACAAAACAAACGCCAACGGAGGGCTCTGAGAAATCACCCTCAGGGTCCTCGGGTAAACCCGCTCCACATGGATCTGCTGACATATACAAGTCAGTGGGGTCAGGACTCATCTAACCTTCACATCCCGATGAATGCATTCGTCAATCACCACCTTTACCTGAGGGAGTACAGGGTCCTATACCCTCAGTAGAGCAGCACCACTCTGCTGAGAAGGGGACCCACACCCCTTCACATCCTGTTTATGACTTTAAAAAATCACAGTCAGAGTCTCAGGGAGGACCGGCCCCTAAATCTTCATCAAGGCAGCACAACCTTGGTGGAAAGGAGGGCCTCAACATACCACTTCCCGTTTACGGTCCTGAGCAATCACACTCAGGGTCTCAGGGAGAAACGGTCCATATATCCTCGTCAGGGCAGTACACCCCTGGTGAGAAGGGGGACCTCAACATCTCACTGCCTAGTGATAGTACTGGAGAACACCCACCAGTCCTTGAAGGCACTCAAGGGGACAAAGACTCAGGGGGCATACGACCACCCGCTGATACGGAACCTAAAACCCCCCACGGCGGATCTAGTCACTCGGAAACTAACTCCATGGACCAGGCTGAGAAAACCCACTCTGTTCTCCTAGAGGGGTCAGGACCTGGCCACAACAAAGGTGAGCCCTCTTTTGAGGGGGAGCCGAATTCCCAAAAGGTTCCTACTCTGGCAGATCTCGAAAGACTGCTAAATGACGAGTCAGAGGAGGAAATGGTCAATTTTGTAGACGACGATGTTTTTGGTGCTGGGGATGAAATGGAGAATGACACTTACAACTCTCCTCAGCACCCTGAAAAACTACCATCATCTCCTCCTCCTGAGGATCAACAAGAGCCCCAAACAAATCCAACAACATCATCATCATCAGGCACTCCTAAAGACTCTGCTCCTGCCACTTCTCCATATTTGCAGAAGTATGATAATGTTCTTCCACTCACTGAAAGGCAGCTGGTAAAGTTCTTCCGTAAAGCCAACACTGCTCTCTTTCGTGAGATCACTGAAGAACAATGGGATCAACACACTGAAGCAGCAGTCTCCTATGCTGACTTCAGGCTGCTGTTGAAGAATCTCAGGGAAAACTGCTTCAGGTCACCTCTCTCACTGACAAACAACTAGGTGACCTGAGGGCATCTCTTGATAGTCTGAGTTCTGCACAAGACATGCAATTCTCCAACATCTTGCAGACTCTTGACTCTATTCAGGAAGAATTCAGAGATAATCCAACCTTGATAACAAAGCTGACTGAGTTCATGGATACTCAGAAGACCACCTCCACCAACATTGCTGAGCTACTCAAGCTTCTCCAAGAGGTGGATCTTAAACCACTAAGGTCTCAGCAAGATACAATTCAACAGTCAGTCGCTGATACCCAAGAGTGCCTGAGAAAGATATCATCAGCTTTTGATCAGCTCTCCAACAAGTATAATGAGCTTATCAACCACTACACCACAAAATTCACTGAACTCACCACAACTCAAGCTACCATGGCGGAAGACATCTCTGCACTGAAGAATGAGACCACTGATGTAAAGAAAATGTTCTCCATCATACTGACTCTTCTTCAGACCTCTCCGGTTGTCCCACCTCCTCAGTCAACAGATGCTTATACTGAAGCACCAGCATCTGTTGAGGGGGAGAAACTTGATGAACCTATCCCTTAACCTACAACTTCCTCTGCCCTTGTTGTTGCTACCATTCCTGTCCAACCTAAAGCAACAGCAACGGAAGTCCCTGAATCCTCCTCCAGTCAACCCCCTCCCACTGACAAAGGGAAAGGAATCATGGTGACTGAAGATTCTCCACCACGATTACAATTGGTCAAGGCATCAACGGAAAGGCGTCCTGACCCTGATGAGCCTTTTGAAGTCGACTTAGACAATGGGAGAAAATTCAAGGGAACTCCTGAGGAAGTGGCTGCAGTCCTGGAAGAACAGGATAGACTCAAGGCTGAGAAACTCAGTAGGCCTGTAATTGTTGAAGTGGCCAAGGAGGTAATCAAGGAAACTGACCAGGTCATCAAGGGGGATGAATTATGTAGGATCGATTCAATATGTTGATTATGTGGGATTCGGGAGGTCGGGGATTAGGGAAGAACAAATCCATGGTTAGAGTTAGAGAGAGAGAGAGAGTAGAGTGTGGGAAGTTCTAGTGAGAGAAACACACTAGTTGTGTGTGTGTATTAAAATGAACAACCAACCCTCTCCATTAGATAGAGAAGGGTATATATACTTCTTACAATAGACGCCCCACATGGGCTGTGGATTGAGCTGACAATGGGTAAAGACCCGACCCAATACCACAAATACTACTATAACTAAACTAGTATTACTATAACTAAACTAATACTAATAAGCCTACAAGCTAACTTAATGCTAACAGATACTCGGGGTGACCGAGTCTTTCATATGAATATTTATATTCCTAACAATCTCCCCCTAAGGGAGGTCACCCCAGATATTACAATTTGAATTCTAGCATTCTAATGAACTTAATTTCTTAGCTCGTAGTCTTTGATTCTTCAAGGTCTTTAATCTTTGTACTTCAAGCAATGATCTTGTGATTAATGTTCCTTTGGCATGTGTGATCTTTGAGCTTGCTTTGAGATCATCAGCCACAGTAAATCTCCAAATCATCCTTAGTAGTATCGCCTCCATGTGATGCAGTGACCATCGGACCGTCATGCTCACACTTTTCTAGATCAGGAGACTTTGCATCAGAGTTGCGGAAGCATTGCTGTAAGTCTCTCAACTTTCATGATCCTTTGATAATGAATTGGTCGTGTGAGCATGGGGTGTGGATTGACATGTCTCTACTGGAATTAGGTACCACCATCACCATCTTTATATAAATCTGAAATAAAATAGTTAGCAATAAAGTTGGGGAACGAATATGGCTTTGTCATTCACCCGGTGTGGTTGGATTAACCTTCGGTTCCGTGAGGACCGGCCTGAGATCAGGTAGAATCCCCTTTAAAGAAAATTCTCCTTGACAGGACTTTCCAGCTTGTTGTAAAGAATCCTCTAACGAATTAACATCAGAATCATCATACTAAGCATGTTCTCATACCGGAACGTCTCAAAGCAGACAACACGGTAGAGTGAATAAGTAAATTAAATACCCACTATAAACTTTTGAAAGAGATCTTTGACCGTTTTGGACTCTAGGTTGTTTAGACCTTGATCTAGAGAACATGATAACATAGGCGGAATATTCAATTGTAGAATCAATATTATCACAACAAGGTTTTTTCAAACATCTCTTTGTTATTAAACTAGCCTCAAAACTATGTGATCAAATATAGCACGGTTACACTCTAACAGGGATCAAAGATCCTTGAGGCTTAAACAAAACTAACAACATCAGACGGTTTCTACCCAAACCCTTGTCTGAAGTTCCCACACACACTCTTTTGATGTTTTACATACTGATACACTTATTCTAAGCACACTCAGACACTACATAAAACATATTTAGTATCTAAGCTAAGATCTCCCTTTTATAGAACAAATGAGATCTTTACAAAGTTGATAAGTCTTGTCGAACTACTTGCATGTTATGTGTGTCAGTCCCTAAGATACAACATGTATCTGTGTACACAACTTGTTGACTGATCACTTATCAAAGATATTGTCTACCGTATATATTTGACTTTTATACACAAATATCCTTTTCATACTTATCCAGTCAGCAGTAGAATACGCGACACTTATTCACTCAGCAGTAGGATCTTTTACTCTAGCAGCAGTATCTTTCAGCAGTTGTATCTTCAACACTAGTAGTAGAATCAAATACACTAGCAGTAGAATCTTTTATGCCTAGTAGTAGTATCTACTAGGTGTATTTTCCTTATCTTCTCAGCAATCCTCATGTTTCATTCTTCTTGTTTTGTATCATCAAATCTATAAAACCCAACAATCTTCCCCTATTTGATGATGACAAAACAAATACGTTCTAGTACGAACTTCCCTAGACGAAGTAGAGAAATTGAGATAATTAAATCTCACCATGAATGAAACAATATTGTCTTCCCCTTAATCCATGCCATCCACCATAATATCTCTTCCCCTTTTTGTTATTGATGAGTGCCTATTTACTCATCATTTTATGCCCATATAATACATAAAAATAATTAAAAACGGCCAAATATACCAATTTACACTGCAAATATCCTTGGTTTGTGTTTTTATGTATTTCAGATACAAAGGATTGAAAACAGAGCAAAAATGGACATTTTTTGGTCAACTAGACAACATTTGTGCATTTGATCAAGTGAAGAGAAAGTCAAAGTCAACCTCGAGATATGGCATTTGGATGAGCATGGAAAAACGAACTCAAAATCAAATTCACATTTCACCATTTACCCTAAACCTAATTACCCTAAACCTTTTTACCCTAAACTTAATTACCAAATCCTAAAACTAATAAACCAAAACCAAAACCAAAACCTAATCCTAAAACCCGGCCCAACCCAATTAAACACAACCCAATCCACAAACCCGGATCCAACCCAACCCTCCTAATTAATAAATCTGGGTCAAACAAAAGTCAACCCCACCTTTTTTTTATTCCTTTCCCTTTTCCCGCCATAACCAAAAGCTAAACCCACTCAACCTTTTTCCCCTGCTCCTAAGACAATGCCTGCACCAGCCACCCTTCTTTTCACTGCACCAGCCACCCTTCCCCCCCCCCCCCCCCCCATGTGCAACATCCTCACAAGTCAACTATTGCCAAGCTCGCAATCCAAGTTTGGGCACCAAAATCCCAATTAAAGGCTGAGATGAACTCAGAGTTAATCCAAGGGCTCACAAGCAATCACAGGAAGCACAAGAGAGAAGAAAAACCCTAGATAGGACTAGTATAAATAGAATGAGATGTAAAGCCCTTGAGGCTAGTTAGCAATTAGTTTTTAGATTAATTTTAAGTTTTAATTTAAGTTGTTAGTTTTACTTTATTTTCAGCTCGTTTAGTTTTAACTTGTCTTTTTCTTTCAAGAATTGTAATTTATTCAAAGTTTAATGAAAATTCAAGATTTTAGTGAAAATCTGTTATTTCAAATTCTATTCAGTAGTTATTAAAAATAAATCATGAGCTCTTATTCTGATTCCTTTAAGCTCATTTAAGCTTAATATAGCTTTTGTGAGCTTAATTGTGTTTAAATCTTAAAATTTCAAAAAAGTCAACATAAGTCAAAATTAAGCAATGTGGATGATAAGCTAACCCTGGAAGAGCTTATTGCTGTCACCAGCTTGTTTTTAACAAGCTGGAGCTTGTTGAGAAGCTCCTCGAGCATTAAAGCCCTGTTTGAGCAAGGGCAATTGTGAGTAAATTTCAAATTTTTGCATTTTACTGTTCATCAGCTTATTATTGTGCTTATTTATGTTATTTTAGCTTATTTGTCCTTGTTATTGCTTATTCAAGTTAATTTGATAGGTTGTGCTTGCCTGTTCTTAATTCACTCTTAAAATCATAAAAAACCATAAAAATAGCATATCTAGATATAGCTTATATTAGTGCTTATTTTCTGTTAAATTTTGCTTCTTAGGACTTAATACAACTTGATTCATGTTTGTCTTTCAAAATATCAGCTTATTTTGGTCTTATCTAGTGTAAAATCCAAAACAGTCCCACATAAGGGAGTGTTTGGCACAAGTTGAAAAAGGGTAAAAAATGATAGGTACTGTTCATGTGCATTTAGGTGAACTTTGATCTTGCCTAAATTAGCTTAGTTTAGTAGTTTATAGGTCAATTTGATTTGATTTGTAGGATTTCATGGTTTTAAGTAAGTTAGTATATGTTAAATAGAAGAACCTGATCTAGTTCGCTTATTGTAGGATTAGGATAATTCAGCCCTTGTTTTTTGTATTTCACTATTCTATCTAGTGTGTTAAGAGGATCTTCAAAGGTTGGTTTGATCTAACTAGGGTCATAATTAGTTTTGGGTCATTTCTGTGCAAAATCAACATCAGTAGCCTATCTCCATCAGTTTTGATCTATCATTTTCTAGGTTCTGATTTAGTACTTATCTGTGGAAGTTTATGCTTGATGTTCATGATTCTGAGCCTTTTGGATGTTGTAGTTTAATGATTCACTCAGTCATTTTATTTTTGAGCTTATTTTCAGCTTAAAAATAAGCTCCAAAGTGGCCTCAGTAAGCCATTTTTGGCCTGCAACTCTTTTTATATTTGCTCAATCAGCCTTTTGTTTATAAATTTTAACTAGTTCATTATAAGCTCATTTGATCTCAGATTTGGTACAAATACTTTTTGGTAGCTTATGTACTTGTTTCACATTTTTTGAATTTTTTTTAATTAGCTTTTAATAGCTTTTCAGTAGCTTAAAGTCTTCCCTTTAGAACTGTTTGGCCTGCAACAGACCCAAGTAGCTTATTTAGTTATTCAGTGCTTATTGGCTTTTTGGTCTGCTTTTCCTTTTCTCATTAGCTTATCTAGATTATCCCTAGTCTGATTTAGCTTTTTCAAGTTGCACTTTAGCTTTTGTTAGCTTATTTCCCCATTAGCCTTAGTTTCCATAGTTCTTATTAACATTCTGATATTTAAGAGCTTTTTCTGAGCTTATTTGTTGATTCTAAAAATAAGTTGTTTTATAAAAAGTACTTATTTCATCTCATTTTAAAAGTTTCAAAAAGAAAAAAAGAAAAAACAAAATAATTAGCAAAAAGGAGGCCACAGGATTCGAACCCTGGACCTCCTGCACACAGCCAAGCCTCACACACACCACACTTAACCAACTGTGCCCTTGGGTCTTTTCTGCCCAAGGGAGTTGGTCAATTCGTTTTAACCACGTTTTGTCCCTTTAGCTTATTAGCCACCTTTTGCTTATTTCCAGCTTATCTGGATAAGCTGGTTCAGTGGTTTTATTTTTCTTATGATCATTTCATCTTTAAGCATTTTCCTGCAAATTTTTAGAATTTTACACTTTCATTTAGTATTTTTTATACATTTTTCTTTTCTAAATCGTTTTTAATTCATAATAAATAAAATAAAAGTCAAAAAAATATAATTCTTTTTTCTAAAATTTTCTTTTATCATTTAGAACTTAGGAAAATTAGTTTTGCTTACCTAGGGTTAGCATTTCTTAGTTTTCACTTTAAGCATGCTCGTTTTTGGTTTTCCTTTACGTTTTTGTTTACGTGTGCTTTACATTATTGTTTTACTTGCTTATTTAGTTGTTTTTAGCTTATGTTTATAAATTTTAGCTTAAAAATCCAAAAATCTCTCTTATTTCACTATTCACGACACATATCACGACTCGAATTCACAAAAATCCATTCATTCCTTTGTTGGGAAAACGACTCGGGTTTACATAATTTCCTTTGTAAATCCTTGGAAATATTTATATATTGATTTCAACCAATCAGTTATCAACAAATAGGAAATGTAAGCAGTGAAAACTTCCCCTATGGTGATGCACGAACATAATATGATTAAACACATCATAATATACTTCCCCTTAAATCAATGTGTTAACCATCTTCATGATTCTTCAAATCTGTAGGCTGTGTGTAATGATGAGGAAAACCAGTCATTTCTAACTTGATGGTGAAGCAGAATAAACCAACCTTGTGTCTTATGTCTTGTACTAAAACTGACTTTGAACGTATACCCAAATCGATGTATAGGGAGACCGCAATCTCTTGACAATAAACTCATCTCCAATGAGACACTGAGCACTACAATGTAACTCCTTTAAGTGTTTGTCAATTCGTAGTCACTTGAATTTGAACGAACAAACAAGTTATCTTTAAAGTGTAAGCAACCACCTTAAGATATAATAAAACACAACCTTAAAAAATTCAGCTTCATCTTCAAATAAGTAACAAATAACCTTCTTCGCCAATAAGAACAAATAAAAACGAGCCTTTAAACCTTTAAGAACATAATCCTAACTCTCTGGGTGTGTATTCTTCCCCTGTATGTGTAAACAGAGAACTCTTTGAAAGAAAACCAAAAATTCGACCATACCTCAACAGTTTCTACAGCAGTTTTCAATGATGCATATGCCATCTAAAGCTTCGATTGAAGATCCCTCCGATGAAAATCTTCCTTGATATGCCAAGAACCTTCAACAAAAATTTTAGCCCGATCCAACGGTTAACGAATAAGCTATAGCCTTTGCAAAACTGCCCTGCAGAACCTTCAACAAAAATTTTAAACCAAAATCGAATTTTTCATCCTTTCTTCAACAAAAACTTTATAGAATCCTAGATCGAGAGCCCCCGACTCTGATACCAATTGTAAACTTTTGTAAGAGATCTTTGACCATTTTGGACTCTAGGTTGTTGAGACCTTGATCTAGAGAACATGATAACATAGGCGGAATATTCAATTGTAGAATCAATATTATCACAACAAGGTTTTGTCAAACATCTCTTTGTTATTAAACTAGCCTCAATACTATGTGATCAAATATAGCACGGTTACACTCTAACAGGGATCAAAGATCCTTGAGGCTTAAACAAAACTAACAAGATCAGACGGTTTCTACCTAAACCCTTATCTGAAGTTCCCACACACACTCTTTTGATGTTTTACATATTGACACACTTCTGTGTTTAAATTCTAAGAACACTCAAACACTACATAAAACATATTTAGTATCTAAGTTAAGATCTCCCTTTTATAGAACAAAGGAGATCTTTACAAAGTTTATAAGTCTTGTCGAACTACTTGCATGTTATGTGTGTCAGTCCCTAAGATACAACATGTATCTGTGTACACAACTTGTTGACTGATCACTTATCAAAGATATTGTCTACCGTATATATTTGACTTTTATACACAAATATCTTATTCATACTTATCCAGTCAGCAGTAGAATATGCGACACTTATCCACTCAGCAGTAGGATCTTTTACTCTAGCAGCAGTATCTTCCAGCAGTAGTATCTTCAACACTAGCAGTAGAATCAAATACACTAGCAGTAGAATCTTTTATGCCTAGCAGTAGTATCTACTAGGTGTATTTTCCTTATCTTCTGAGCAATCCTCATGTTTCATTCTTCTTGTTTTGTATCATCAAATCTATAAAACCCAACACCCACTGATTAATGAGACCGTCAATTCATTTCCTGGAACAAGTTTGATTCAAATGTGAATCGCCCCATTGTTTCTTTCTAGTTGTCACAAGTTTGATCCATGAAAGATCTCACATGTCACCCACCAAGAGCTTGTTTGATGTTGGCTCTAGAAGGATTTCCATCTTCATTGTGAATACTTTACGTATCACTCGGATGTTCTAGAAATACCACAAGGATAATGCGTAAGACTCTTAATATATATTTTCTTACTTTTCACGGTGTATGAAACAGCAAGCATATTGGAAGTGTGTCCTAATGAGATTCATGGATGATCTCTTGGCTCTAGACTCAATAGTGCATTTTGATTTAGTGAACGGAGGCTGGAGAGGACTGCCACCTTTTCAATATCGTCTAACTCGGAGTGAGAGAGACGATAGAAATGTATTGATCTCCGTGACAAATGTATCTAGAGTCCTTTCAGGGACCTTGAGTGGCTAGGGAGGGTTGTGCAGCATATCACTGGGTCCATGATACTTGTCTTCAATGTCAACAATCAACTAAGTGATTCTGACAGCATATGTATTGACCCGGTTTCTGCCTAAAGTGTAAGGAGGGCTTCTTTCTTTTCACCCTTTATCTTTACATTTCTTTTTCATTCTTCAACCCCTTCAGCGCTTACCGAGATTTCATCACTAGCACCTTGTTGGGTTTGTTCAAGTACTAGCTCCATCTCAGTCGGCACTCTTCCCTTATTCTCACTTTTCTCCTTTTTAATCATACCTAAGGACTTCTACACTAACTAGTGGATTGTCCCTGGGAAGATCCCTCCGGTTCTGGCTGGATCATGGGAACTGATACCTAACCTTACCATCCTTATAACTCCAGTACATTTAAATAAGATGGTCAGTCTTTGGTATTCTTTCACAATTTCCATAATAAATCATTCGCTCCCCCTCAATATGTGCATCGATATACGAAAGAGTTTAGCACATATGAGAGAGCCTACACTTGAGTTCAAAAGATCACATTTTATCAGTTTTCATATTTAAATCACATTCTCTCCCCCGATCAAAAATTTCAAACCTTTTGAGATTTGTGATCCCAATTGATTTAAATAAGTTTAGAAAATATGGGAGAAAATGTGGTCAGGTTTAATATGTATTCTGATAATGGAACATTATTATGCTCCCCCTCAATCAATGAGGGAGAATGTTAGTGTCAGGTATGATAAGTTTGAAAGATATTTGAATGACACTCATACACTGACACATAACAACAAATTTTATTCACTTGCTTATTATGTACAAAGTGACTTGTTTTGATGATATAAAGTTTTTGAAATCACTCTCCCCCTCAATCGATGACCCGTCTTCTATTTAAATAGTTGTAGTCATTGATTGAGTGATAGATTCTTATGAAAAGTTCAATTCTGATTGATATTCAAAAATCATGGTACCACCAAGTTTGGCACAAATACTTTCCTGAAGAATCATAGATGTAAAAGTATCTGTGATGTAAAGAAGACTTCTCTTCTTATACGAGAAATGATGCATTGAAACGTACATCAAATTGAAGAAACATAGATATAAAGTAATCCATGCCCTGGTGAACTTCACCCGTTGCTAGGAACAACCGTCTTTTTGGCGACGTGCTTTCCTCATTTTGAAAAACGGGTTGCATATCCGAAGTAATAGCAAACCATCATGACATGTTTTAACAATTTATTTTAACTTCTGCTCGAGCTTCATTTAAAGTCCCGTGTCATTATTGAATGACATTTCTAGGACCGTAAATGTTATCGATAAACAGAAGACATGCCTGGAGGAACTATTTATGGTATTTTTGTGTTTTTCTGATTTTTATGGTTTTTATAGGTTTTATATTTTTCTATTTTCTTTCTGGTTTAAAATATATACAAGTATATATGAAGCAAATATATACAAGGATATATGAAGCAAAACCATTACTCCTCAGTCTCTTTCTGAAGGCTTTTGAGTGTTTCTGGCTTCAGACTCTTCTCAGCAGCCATCACTTTACTTGCTGAAGAAAAATGTCCGCAAATCTAATTAGGGATTAAATCTGGCTTTTCACTCTCCCCTAATTAGTGCTCTCCCCCAAACTGAAAACCTTTCTGATGAATGCCCAGAATATGAAGAAGTCTTTTGATAGCCAAATGCATGCCGTCTTTAGTCTTCTAACACACAGCGGAAAATGTAGAGCAGACTGTAGACTCGACCTTCTTCAAGATTTTCCATTTGGGGAACAGAATATCAACATCTTCATCTCACCAAATGCATTTCAGTAATCTTACATATAACCCATCAGCCCGTAACGTACACATGAAATGATAACACCAAAGTAACAAGTTGAAACACTGATCATCTCTAATTTGTATCATGAGACATTAAGCCCGATCACGTGAACTTGTTGTGCATCTTTGGCGTACACATTTCTCTCCCCTGATGGTTACGATTAATCAGACCGTGACGTACACATGAAATGATAATACCAAGGTAACAAGTTGAAACACTGATTATCTTTAATTTGTATTGTGAGTTTTAAACATCTTGATTGTGTGGATCGGGTGGTATTGGATTGTGGAAGATTATGATGTTCATGGTGGAGTTAGAGAGAAAACTAGAGAGAGAGAGAGTTGAGGGAAAACTTGTAATCTATTAGATTGAAGTGAAAATGTGACAAGAGTTCCAACCCTTCCCAAGTGTGGGAAGGGGTATATATAGTACCTAATATTGGTGCCCCTAGTGGGCTGTGAAGTGAGTTGACAGTGGGTAAATACCTGACCCACTCCACAAATATAAATAAGACTAAGCTAATAATACTCATACTAATAATAATAATAATAATAATAATAATAATAATAATAATAATAATAATAATAATAATAATAATAATAATAATAATAATAATAATAATAATAATAATAATAATAATAATAATAATAATAATAATAATAAGCCTACGAGCTACTTAAATGCTAAATAGATACTCGGGGTGACCGAACCTTCATCTGAATATTTATATTCCTAACAATCTCCCCCTAAGGGAGGTCACCCCAGAAATAATAATTTGAATTCTAGCATTCTGTCTTGTGTGATTGACTTCGTAGCTCGTAGTCTTCGATTCTTCAATGTCTTGAAACTTTGTGCATTCAGCAGTAATCTTTTGATGACTGAACGGTTGTCTTGGATGATCTTTGAGAATTCTTCGAGTTTATCATCCAACATTTGTCTTCAAGTCATCTTTCAGCAGTATGTCTCCATGTGATGAGTTAATCTTTGAGTCGACATGCTCACACTATTCTGAGTCATGATTTTCAACATCAGAGTTAGCAGAAGCAGTGTTGAAGGTCTTTTTGGTTATCATGACTTCTT
Source organism: Artemisia tridentata subsp. tridentata (assembly GCA_021014915.2). Taxonomy (NCBI): domain Eukaryota; kingdom Viridiplantae; phylum Streptophyta; class Magnoliopsida; order Asterales; family Asteraceae; genus Artemisia; species Artemisia tridentata. Next base: position 106,797,792 of record CP139506.1, on the reverse strand, counting down.
TTGAATACGATGATGATGTAGTGTGAGCATGTGGTGATGGATTGACATCTTTTCAGCAATCAGCTACAACCGCTATCAGCTGCAACAGCAATCTGCTACAATCTCAATCAGCTGCAACAGCAATCAGCTACAATCGCCAGGTGTTCCTGCATACGACAGTTAGCTATAAAACGTCCGGTACTTACAGGTTCGGACTTCGAGATTGTTAACAGCATAGTGTGAAAACTCTCTCTAATCCTTACCAAGACCGTTCCTAAATCGGAAACCCACAGAGGGTTTTAAAGATTTACCATAGCAAATCAACGATTAGGTGAGTCGCTGGAGATCACTCCACGACTGTAGACCGTTTGAAACCGCCGCGATCACTAAGCGTAATCCACAAGGAATTACCAAAGTGACCTGATTTCAGGGCTGCTTGATGTTGACCCTGGCAGGAATTTCCATTCAATCATTGAGAATTACATATGTAAATTCTCTCATAAATGTTCTGGCAGATTGCTAAGATCTGCGTAGGACTCATAAGTTTACAACTGGTGTCCTTAATGTTGAACTACCAGTGTAGAAAAAATTCGTGTCCCTATGAGATCTTATAATGCATCTCGTGGCTCTAGACTCAATTGTGCGTTTTGATTTGGTGATCGGAGGCTGGAGAGGACTGCCACCTTTTCAATATCATCTAACTCGGAGTGAGAGAGACGATAGAAATGTATTGAACTCCGTGGCAATTGAAACAAGAGTCCTTTGAGGGACCTTGAGTGGCTAGGGAGGGTTGTGCAGCGTATCACTGGGTCCATGATACTTTGTCTTCAATGTCAGCAATCAACCAAGTGATTCTGACAGCATATGAATTGACCCGATTTCTGCCTAAAGTGTAAGGAGGGCTTCTTTCTTTTCACCCTTTATCTTTACATTTCTTTTTCATTCTTCAACCCCTTCAGTGCTTACCGAGACTTCATTACTAGTACCTTGTTGGGTTTGTTCCAGTACTAGCTCCATCTCAGTCGGCAATCTTCCCTTAATCACACTTTTCTCCTTTTTAATCATACCTAAGGACTTCTACACTAACTAGTGGATTGTGCCTGGGTAGATCCCTCCGGCTCTGGCGGGATCGTGGGAACTTGTACCTAACCTTACCATCCTTATAACTCCAATACAATAAATAAAATGGTCGGTCTTTGGTGTTCTTCCACAATTGCCATAAACCAAATCTTTGAAAAATCTCTCAAAGTGTTCATGATTCTGAAACACATTTTTGCTAACACTTGAGAGTTTTATATTTTTCAAATGCTCCCCCTCAACATGTGCTCGAATGATTGTTTTATAAATATGCACATGTTAGGTAGAGCTCGCACTTTTTTGAATTGATCAACTTTCAGTGAACATGACCGATTCGAGACACGCTTACATCACTGGTTAGACCAGCTTGAAATTATTACCCGGCCTGGTCAAGTCCACAGAAAGTTTCTCGAAACAGTACACTCTACTCAGACACATCCTTTTCGAGACACGCTTACATCACTGGTTAGACCAGCTTGAAATTATTACCCGGCCAGGATATGTCCTTTCGATTAATGACAGTTTGTGTTTCGTCAATTCATTGGTTAAGTCTGAGTCACGATCTCATGCGATGCCAAATCCTTTTTGTCCATTTGCCCCCCTCAATATGTGCATCGATATACGAAAGAGATTAGCACATATGGGAGAGCCTAACGTTTAAGTCCAAAACATCACATTTTCATCAGGTTTCATATTTAAATCACATTCTCTCCCCCGATCAAAAATTTCAAACCTTTTGAGATTTGTGATCCCAATTGATTTAAATAAGTTAGAAAATGTGGGAGAAAATGTGTCCGATTTAATGTAGTCTGATGATGGAACATACTATGCTCCCCCTTAATCTAAGAAGGAGATTCACTGCTTATTTTGCACAAATTGATTATTATGACACAAATGATATTGACCTTTTTGCACAGATGATGTGATCATCCGCTTTTCTGAGGGAGACAGTGGTCAACATCGATTATCCATCCACCAACAAAACTTTCCCACATGTTGACGATCTCCACTTGGCGAGATCAGAATAAGAACTGCTTTGTTGAAGTGAAGGTGGTGGTGGTGATGACAGTGTTGTTGTTGTTGTTGCTGCCGATGTTGTTGTCGAGGTGAATTCTGAGCCAATCAATAGAGTTTGAACGTCTGATCAAATGGTTAGAGCGGGAACTGGTACATTCATTTTGGCTATGGAATCTGCATAAGAATATCAACACAGATATACATACATACAGATACACTATTCCTTAATAGCTACCCCATAGCAGCTTGCCACATTATAATACCAAGTTCATCTTATAATCAAACCACAATTAGGAAATACGTCAAACCACTATCTAGCATGAAGAGCAATTAGCAATCATGAGCATGGCAATTCACATAGATTTCAATATTCAATTCAGGATCTTAGGAACGAGATTCTATCATGATAGTTATATACCTAAGCGAATCCTGAGAACCTATGCACAATATCAACAACATTTAAGCAGCAATCGACTAACAAGAGTCAAACAACATTTGAAACTCATTCATTCAGATCATACAAATGTCATAGGAGTATTCAAGAACATCAAACATAACTGGTTTTCTTACTTCTTTTAGGTTTTGAGTCTTAAAGTATTTAGGGGATTAAACGAGGATTCCAAAGTGACACAAATGAACCTTCTAGATACATAAAGCTAGGAAACTATAAGCAAATTGCACATAATGTCCTAAACTTTCTAGCAACAAACACGTTTGGCCATTTGATATAAAGTTTTAGCAAGATCCTCTTCAACTAATACCCCATTAACTACAAAACCATTTCTAACAAGTATGATTTAACCAATAAATCCGTTTGATGATATAAAATTTGAATTCACTCTCCCCCTCAATCAATGACCCGTATTCTAGTTAAATATTTGTAGTCGTTGATTGAGTGACAAATTTTATGCACAATCCAAGTATAAAAGAATTTCAAGCAACACAAAAATCACCAAGTGTCTTACAAATAATTTTCAGAAGAATCACAGAATGAAAACTATTTGTATACAAAGAAGATTTCTCTTCTTTTTCAAGAAATGATGCACTGAAACGTACATCAGATCGAAGAAACATGGATATAAAGTAATCCATGCCCAGGTGAACATCACCCAGTTGGAGGAACATCCATCTTTTTGGCGACGTGCTTTCCCCATTTTGAAGCGCGGGTTGCTATCTAAAGTAATAGCAAGCCATTTAGACATGTTTTAACCATCCATTTTAACTTCTGCTCGAGCTTCATTTAAAGACCCGTGCCATTATTGAATGACATTTCTAAGTCCGTAAATGTTATCGATAAACAGAAGACATGCCTAGGTGAAACTATTTTTGGTATTTTCTATTTTTTTTTAATTTTTATGGTTTTTCTGGTTTTACGTTTCTCTATTTACAAATTGCAGGTATTCTATATATCTATTTACAAAATGGTATAAGATATGAACAAAAATGTATGAAGCAAATATATACAAGGATACGAAGCAAAAACCATTACTCCTCAGCTTCCTGAATCTTCTCCGCTGCCATTGCTTTACCTGCTGAAGAGCAATGTGAGCACATTTAATTAGGGATTACTTCTGGCTTTTCACTCTCCCCTAATTAGTGCTCTCCCCCAATCTGACAACCTTTCTGATGAACACCCATAATAGGAGGAAGACTTTGGATGAACGCCCATAATATGAAGAAGTCTTTTGATAACCAAATGCATGCCGTCTTTAGACTTCTAAAACATAGCGGAGAATGTAGAATAGACTGTAGACTCGACCTTCTTCAAGATTTCCCAATATGGAGGAACAGAATACCAACCATCTTCATCTCACCAAATGCCTTCCAGTATCCTTACATATAACCCATCAGCCCGCAGCATACACATGAGATGATAACACACAACAGAGAATGTAGAATAGACTGACGACTCGGACTTCTTCAGTCTTTAGTATAACACCAAAGTAACAAGTTGAACCACTGATCATCTATAGTATGTATCCATCCTTGGATATTAAGCCCTGATCACGTGAACCTGTTGTGCGTCCTTGATGTACACATTCTCTCTAATCCCCTGATGGTTATGATTAATCAGCCCATGACGTAACAGTGAAACGTTAATACCAAGGTAACAAGTTGAACCACTGATCATCTCTACGGTTATCAACACCGGAATAAATGATTAAGCCTGATCACGTGAACCTGTTGTGCGTCCTTGGTGTACACATTTCTCTCCCCCATGATGGTTACGATTAATCAGAATCATCATCATGATGTGTACATGCAGCGTAATGACGTGTACATGAAGCATTGACTAGAAACCCTTTGTTGCTGATTGTACCAGCCCGTGAGACGATGTCGATTAGCATTCCATGACCATGTTCTTCAACACCTTGATAGACAGAGGAAGATGTAGTGTTGGAGAACCATGGTTTGCACGACTCCTGAATTGACGTATTCAGGAGTCGTATGACCATTTCTCAATCATCAATCAACATGTAGATTAATATTCACCCTTTTCCCCCCCTCAAAAATTGCATATGCCTGCCAACTGCAATTTTTGATGATTGAACTAGTGAATAAGAATACCATCAACGGTAAGTAGCTCCACTTGACGGTACTTGAAGACTGACATGTTTTTTATTCACCCTTTCCCCCCCTCAAAAATTGCATATGCCTGTCAACTGCAATTTTTGGTTGAATAAGTGAATAATAGTATACTCCAATATGCGTCGATCCACTTGAAGACTGAATAAGCACGGAAAGAGCATGAAACTTGATGATGAGAATGGCCATAAATAAGAAGACTCCTCTTCTTTTGAAGATAAAGTGCACTCAAGCGTACACTTTTCTTTTCTTTGATGAACGAGGCCTGAACTGATATGAACAGGCGTCATAATCAATGAAGAACGAGGCCTGAACTGATGTGTTCAGACGTCATCGTCAATGAAGAACGAGGCCTGCACTGAAGTGTACAGACGTCATTTCTCTCTCTTCTACCTCTCTCATTTAACTCGTTACCAACCCCATTATCATTTTGTCGGCTTGATGTCGTGACCACTGATGGAGAAAAACCCAATATGATGAACTTGAGACTGAAGTAACATAACCCGAACTTGTGACTTAAACTTGTACTAATGCGTGACAAAGAGCGATGTAGAGACTTCGTGCAACATTGAATCCCTAAGTACTCTATACTCTTCAACCAACCAACCATCAAGTATAAGATGTACATCACCTCTTGGATATCCACAACTTCGTGTGACACTGAGCACTACAACGTAACTCCTTAAAGTGATAGTTATTTTGTAATAGAGAGAAAGAAAAAATAACTAGATATCCAAGTCCTCGTCATTGTAAATGTTGAAAGCTCGAACAAGGATCTCGAAGAATCTTCATCCAACCACCCCGATATCTTCAGATACTAAGTACACGCACCCATGAAATTTCACTTCAGCCTCAAATAAATAATAATGAATTAACGCCGTAGTCACATCTTGTCGTTTAAATGCCCCGATCTAGCCCTTTATGATGTTTTAGCTGAACGTTGATAATGGTTTTAACCCGATCATGATCAAGAGCGCGTAACCCATCATCACGGGATTTTACAAATCTATGATTTAAACCGAGAAATAAGTTCTTTCACGGGATTTTACAAAACCAAGAAGAAACCGTGAGACAGTAACAAATTGAATGTGGCATGACTGATTTGATTTTGGCGAATATCAGTTTGGGTTAAGAATATCCCGTGAGAATTGCTGATCACATCACAACTTATAAGACCTTTGGCCAACTAACCAACCTCGAACACAGACAACGATTTGTGACCACTTGATGAAGGGAACCCGATATGCCAATATTGAAAACTGAAGTAGAAGTCCCCAAATTTGTTACTTAAGCTTGCACTAATGTTGGAAGAACGGTGTAGAGAATTAATGCTCTAAGCAAATCTCCAAGTGCTCAATACCCAACCAAAGTATGAGACAATAACACCTCTTACGATTATCGACAACGTCATTGACGTGTGACACTGAGTACTCTATAGTAACTCTTAAGTGATAGTTACCCCGACTGCTGGTAACTAGATAACCTAAGTCTTCAACTTAAAATTTTAAGCACGAGCAAGTTATCATTGAAGGTCATGCATCCAACCAACCCCGACTTCAAGATAAAATAAGTAGACGCCTTCGTGAAATTCAACTTCAATCTCAAATGAGGAATACCAAATGAACTTCGTGATCATCTTGTGCTGTTGACTAGCCAAAAAGAGAAGAAACATGCGCTAATTCTTAGCAGTGCCCATGACTCACAGTCAGTCCTATCAAGTATGACTGTCTAACCCAGCTGCTTGGATGTCATCAGATGCAGTGCTTGGTATAGTTGTCATACTGTATACAGGATTTTACAGTTCTTGAGATGTAACTGAGAAATAAATTCAAGAACAAACTGCACAACAGTAAGTATCAAACCGCTGAAACCTTAGGCAACTCGCTAAGACCCAACCCGCTGAAAACTAAACCACTGAAACTGAAACCGCACAGATTCAAACTGCTGGAGACTGAACCACTGAATCCTGAATCGTTACGATCTGACCCACTGTAACCGGAACCGCTAAGATTCAAACCGCTGGAGACTGAACCGCTACGATCTAACCCGCTATAACCGGAACCGCTAAGATTCACATCGCTGGAGACTGAACCGCTAGGAAACACGCGCTAATTCTCCCCCTCAAAAAGGGCATGCAATGACCTTTTTGCCAAAGCAGAGAGTCCATGATGGTTGTGAATTTGTCAGGCACAATACATGGAAAGAGGCCAATAAAACTACTGCAAAGAGGATGGTGATGAAGACTGTCTTGTAGTAACCCTTTGTTTGTCTCCTCATCAATGGTTTAGTAGATTAAAAATTCCCTGAAGCTCATAACATACCAAAACCGCTTGATGAAATGTGTTTAACTTTAGAATGTGTAAAAGGTTAAAACACGTCTCTGAACAATCCACCTCCTGACTTTAAGTCTGACCGCCTCTTGAGAAGATCTTGTACTACAATCCCATTAGAAGCTTGAGAAACAACAATCTCTTAATGAAGCTTGATAAAAAACAAATCCGCGACTTATACTTGCACTAAATTTGTGATTTAGAACCTATATTGAGCACAATAACGTAACTCCTTTAAATATAGGTAGTGGTATATACCCAACCTTCCATCCTTTATTGTATATATCCACTTCTTGAACTTTCAAGTCTAATCACCATAAATATGCTCGAGCAAGGGTCATCAAACATCGTGCATCCATCCAACCCCGAGATGTTTGAGACACTAAGTACACCAACCCGTGAATTAACAAGCCAACCAAGCTACCATAATTTCCCAATTCCTACCGATCTCGCAGCACAAACTAATCCCCAAAAAATAGTCAAACCCCGTAAGTTTTATTATGTCTAAGTCCAAGTCCAGCCTACTTGTCCAAAATTAATTTGACGGGATTTTACTACTCTTGAGATTTAAACCGAGAAATCGAATCTTTCGCGGGATTTTCTAAAATCTACAAGAGAAACCGTGAAATCAACAAGAATAGCCTAGAGTGAAGTGCAATACTAATCTTCGAAATTCAAGTCAAAGAAGTCAAATCTCAACTTGATCAAATCGCAACAAGTCAAGTCGTAGTTTGTTAAATCGCTACAAGTCAAATAGCAACTTGTCAACTCGCAATTAACCAAATTGCAATTAGTCAACTGTAACTCAAATCGCAAAGATCAAATTGCAGGCTCACTCAAGTCGTAGGCACCAATAGGACAATGCTGCCCAATCCACAACTCGGTAATCATGTTGACCTTCATATACCCAAATACAAGCCGTGACGCGAGTATCCTCGAGAAATTTGTAACACCAAAACACCACTCTATGTCACCAAATAACTATGCCGAGAATTTAACACAATATCTAACACGCACCAAAAACAAAATTCAGTATAATATGTATTAATTTCCACCCAGGCCGATTCATACAGTTGATATGCCTTGAGCCCACTACACAAGTCATATTCTCGCTCCATCAATTAAGCCCAAAACTACCAATCTTGAAGACAATTTCGCTTAAGGCCCAAGTAAAATTCAATATCAGCCCAATATCAATTCTATTATCTCTGTTATAATAAAACAGTCCGGATTAGCAAGCCCACTCCTAATCCATCACACCCTAATTGTTCGGTATATAATACACATAACCAACATTTAATCCAACCCTAATCGCTAACTAATCCGCCCCCTTCTACCTAATATTTCTCCCATCTCATCTTAATAAACCGATCTCATTTCATCACCATAAAAAATATCATCAGTCGATCATTATTGTGTAATCAGTGAAGACGAACACAACACAGACCCACCTTTACATCTCTTGTTATTTGCAGCATCATCAAAAATCCAGAAGACTTTAAAAGATTCAAGATCCTTGAGGGGTCTCGGGTAGGTATTGTATTGTCGTTTTAGTTTCATGTTTACGTGGTTTTAACAATCGAAAGGATGATACGGGTATAACAATAATTGTTATTCACCGATCTTTGTTTTCGGATATTAAAGAAGGTAAGCCTTCAATAAAATCTGTGATGAATTCTTATTTCGTGTGTTAGACCTTATGTGGTCTTGATGTTTCGTTGACTAACACGAAAAAGTATCTGAGATTTAATACGAGTCTTGGTTCGAATCTTAGTTTGAGATGAGGCAGGGAATATTTTTAGTTCGAGTTAGTGATACTTGATTGTTGTCGGTTGTTGTGTGATGTTGTTGAGGTTTCTGTTATTGCAGCAAGGTAGTTTGTTTGGTCTGGTAATGGTTATGAGTCGATTTGTCCTCCTTCATCTTCTTTCTTACTTTTTTGTTCTGGTTTGACTTTACTGGTTCGACTTGGTTTTACTGTGGGTTGACTCGGTTTGACTTTTGCTAACACCACAAATCGCAACCAAGTTACCATTTGGGCACTGTTTTGTTTAGATTTGACCACAAAAATTTCTTCAAGTCGTAACAAATCATTTAGACACAAACCGCAACTTTCATTCAAATGATGCCAAATCGTAACACACAACAAGTCGCAACTCTAGTCAAAACGCTAGAGAAAGAGGACAAAACGTAGCAGACTGTAAAGTCACTTTCTCCAGTTTTGTTTTCTTTTCCGGTTTTAGTTAAAAGCCAAAACGCATAAAGCGAGACTGGCAAATCGCTACTCAATATTTTCCTTTCAAGTATACTACAGCAGCAAAATCAAAGTACAACCAAGAAGTCCACACAAATCGCAACTGCAAAGAAACAAAAGTGTCATTTTCACATGACACTGTCTTTTTCCCTTTTGAGTTAGGTTCCAAACTGCAACTTAAAACTGTGTTCAAACCAAAACACACATCATCCAAGTCTACCACAAAACGCAACCAAGAACACCCTTCAAAACCGAGCTTATACCTTCTCAAATAAGCCACAAAAACTGCAATAAGCAAGATAAGAATAGCTTGTGGTGTTGCTTTTTCAACCGCATGATACACAACAACAAACCCGTTTGACCACAGTGACAAAAACAACATCGGTAATATGAGAACTTATGTACTAGGGACCACCCTTTTTGACCTCAAGGAAACCACGAAAAACATGTGGGTGGGTTGTAATAATTGGACCAAATCATGCATACAGATATACGAACATATGGACCAGACAAAAATTATGGACCAGATCATGAATATATATGGACCAACACAACAAGAACATGTGGACTATGAATAGATATACGAACACAAAAATTAGACACTGACCAAATCGTGAGCTAGTATTAGAACATCAATAAAACAATAATCCAAGCACACACAATCAACCGAACCTAACCATGGCTCTTGATACCAATTGTGAGTTTTAAACATCTTGATTGTGTGGATCGGGTGGTCTTGGATTGTGGAAGATTATGATGTTCATGGTGGAGTTAGAGAGAAAACTAAAGAGAGAGAGTTGAGGGAAAACTTGTAATCTATTAGATTGAAGTGAAAATGTGACAAGAGTTCCAACCCTTCCCATGTGTGGGAAGGGGTTTATATAGTTCCTAATATTTGTGCCCCTAGTGGGCTGTGGAGTGAGCTGACAGTGGGTAAAGACCCGACCCACTCCACAAATATAAATACGACTAAGCTAATAATACTAATACTAATAATAATAATAATAATAAGCCTACGAGCTATGTAAATGCTAAATAGATACTCGGGGTGACCGAACCTTCATCTGAATAGATACTCGGGGTGACCGAACCTTCATCTGAATATTTACATTAATCCGATCACGTGAACTTGTTGTGCGTCCTTGGTGTACACATTTCTCTCCCCTAATGGTTACGATTAATCAGAATCATCATAATGATGTGTACATGAAGCATAATGATGTGTACATGAAGCATTAACTAGAAGCACTTTATCACTGATTATATCAACCCGTGAGAAGATGTCGATTAGTCGTATGGCCATTTCTCAAACATCAATCAACATGTAGTTTATTCACCCTTCTCCCCCTCAAAAATTGCATATGACTGCCATTTTTGATTGAACGAGTGAATAAGAATACCATCAACGGTAAGTAGATCCACTTGATAACTGACATTTTATTTATTCACCCTTCTCCCCCTCAAAAATTGCATATGACTGCCATTTTTGATTGAATGAGTGAATAAGAATACAATCAACGATAAGTAAATCCACTTGATGACTGACATTTAGTCTATTCACACTTCTCCCCCTCAAAAATTGCATATGAGGTTGCCATTTTTGATAAAACAAGTGAATAAGAATATACTCCAATGTACGTTAATCCACTTGATGACTGAATAAGCATGGGTAGAGCATGAAGCTTATTGATGAGAATGGTCATAAACAAGAAGATTTCTCTTCTTCTGAAGATAAAGCGCACTCAAGCGTACGCCTTTCTTTTCTTTGAGGAACGGGGCCTGCAGTGTATTCAGCAGACGCCATCTGTCGATGAAGAGCGAGGCCTGAACTGATGTGAATAGACGTCATCTCTCTCTTTTCTACTTCCCTCAGCTAACTCGTTACCAACCCCATTATCATTCAGTCGGCTCTTTGTCGTGACTACTAATGGAGCAAACCCAATATGATGAACTTGAGACTGAAGTAAAATAACCCGAACTTGCGACTTAAACTTGCACTATTGTCTGACTAAGAACCAATACTGAGCATTTCAATAAAAGTAGAATCTGTGGAAAACTAGAAGGGGGGTTGAATAGTTTTACCGGTTTTTAAGTTCTATTAAAATCTTCTTAAAAGTTTACTTATTAAAAACCTTGATTCGAATCTTATGTGTAATCAATCAACACCAATATGAAATACACACTAAACTAACTAATAATAAGTAAAGTAAGTAAAGAGAAAAGATGGAAAGATCAAACCGGGATAAAGGATTTATAGTGGTTCGGCTACGAAGCACCTCTTCGCCCTACTCCACTCCCCGAGTACCACACTCGAGAGTTTCAAGCACTATGTCAACAAGCTCCCTTAAGGCGGAGAAAACCGTACATGTCACTTATCCTATTTCTGACACTAAGCTAGATGTCGAGTGCTAATCTTAGCTAGCACCAATCTACCACGATCCACTTGATCAAACACTCAAGCCCAATGGCTTCAAGAGATCACCAAGATCTCGACACGATCACAATGATCAACACTCACTTAACTAACACTATCCTAATGACCCTTGATCATCTTGATCAATCACACAAGCCCAATGGCTTCAAGAGATGTTCACTATCTCTTATAAGATCACAATGATCTTCACTCACACTCTCACAAAAGAAAAATGATCTTGATGTATGCTATGATACAATCAAGTATGTAACAAATGTTACAAACAACCTAACAACTATAACTCTTGTATCTTCTTGGATACCTTGAGTTCTTCTCTTGCACTTGAAGAGGAATGACAATACCTTGTATCAACTTGGATACTTTGTGTTCTTCTCTTGCTATTGAAGAGGAATGAAGGGATCTCTAAGTTGGATGATTGGATCACTCTTGAACAAAAGAAAAACTAAACTAAATGATCAAGAAAAGAAAATGGTGTGAGGGATTTAAACTTAGAAGTTTCTGTGTGTGAAAGTAAGGGTGCCTAAAATCTGTAAAGTGGGTTGGTATTTATAGGCAAAGAAAATCTGAACGTTACAGGTGGACGGCTCCACTAAATCACCCACGGCTCCACTAAATTTAGTGGAACCGTGGAGCCGTCCCAGACAAAGACGCTCCAAATTTTGTCTTTTCTGGTGAAAACTTATTTGGGGAAGTTTGGAGCTGATTTTGGGGGGAAAAATAGCTGTTATGAATTTTAAACTTATTTTTCCATTAAAACATTTCTTAATTATTCAAAAATAATTTGTCGTGTATATTTTTGAAAAAAATGTTTTGTCACATTAAAATGTGAAGTCTTAAAACCCAAAATCACTTCTTTGATCATTTGTCAAGTTGTAAGTTTGTTCTAGAGTGATTTGCGTGGAAACGGGATCTTCCGATTAAAAACTTGTTTATGTTAATTTTAACATAACGTGATTTCATATTTTGTCATCCTCAAAACGTGAAGTAATCAAAAGATATAAATAACGTTTTTAGAACATTATTTGCATCAACAATCTCCCCCTTTTTGATGATGACAAAACATAAACTCATTTTAAGTTAAAATTAGTTTTAACAAGTTTTTAATGAGTTTACTCCCATTTCTCCCCCTTTTTGTCAAAGCAAAAAGGTTGCAAGGCTCCCCCTTGATGTATACTCCCCCTTATTTGGAGAACACCAAGGAATCGAGCAATGATTCGTGCTACAAAACAAGGTTAGATAACATATATACAAGATCTAACATGTAGCATTTAAGATAAAAATCCAACCATAAAATGAGTGACTAAGAAGCCAAACATAAAATTAAAAAGAAACAATTCTCATAAAAGCCCATTCATTCATAAGGAAAAACTAAATGTCATACTAAGGTATGACTACATTGTAGAAGCAAAATAAACAAAAGAAGGCACATATACATCCATAGTAGTATGAGACTTCAAGATTTGCTTCAAATGGCAAAAGGGGTCCTAAGCTTTTATTGGTGAAACTAAACATAAGTATGTTTAGTTTGGGCTATTGTGTGGTGGTGGAGGTGGAAGGATGATGGGGCCTATTGGTGGTGTGAGGAGATGCTCAAGGTATGAAAACCTAAAGCTTAACTCATCTCTAAGGCTCATGATGAGATTTTGGTTGTGGTGGCAACAAGCACAACTCAAGGTATGTGAGTGTAGGGGATAAAGAATAGGATGACCCATTAAAGGTTGTGGTGATGGTGATAGTGATGAGGATGATGTGTTGGTGCCAAGTTCAAAGGGTGATGTAGGTGATAGGGTTAGTGTGAGAGCCAAAGGTTGTGGTAATGGTGATGGTGAAGTGGATGATGTGTTAGTACCAAGTCCAAGAGGGTTTGATGGTGATTGGGTGAAGGTTAAAGCTAGTGGTTGAGGAGGACTTGGTTGAGATAAAGGTGTGTTGGTTCTAATGGTGGTGGAGGATGAAGATGTTGGTTTGGTTGAGGTTTCCTTGGATGGAGCTTGGGGTGTAGTGATGGAAGATGATGATTTGGTTGAGGTTGTGGGTGTGTGTAGATCATCTTCATCATCCAAGGTGAGATCAATGAAAGTTATCTCTTTGGTGGTTGGTTTGGTTGAGGCTTGTGGTGTGTGAACACTTTTGATCCATTGATCAATAAGAGAGGTTTCATTTGTTGGTTTGATGTTAAGCCTTGGTTTCTTGGCTTTGTGTGAAGTGGTAGCAATAGTGGAAGACATGATAGTTGTATGGTGAGTGTGATAGAGGACTGGGCACCAACATCCCACTAAGAGCATTGGGTGTGATAACTAGCATAACATTCTTCATTCGGGCCTCACATGTGCCACATCATCACAACACAACACAACTAACAACCCCCCCTTATCACAACACACCACAACTTACTCATTTGGGCCCCACCACTATCTTTTTTTTTTTTTTTTTTTTTTTTTTTTTTTTTTTTTTTTTTTTTTTTTTATCAAATACACAAATAAACTAAAAACAACCATTTCATTAAATTAAAAATACATCACAATACATTTAAAAACAAAGTTCGGATAGGAAAAAAAAAACGATACGGAAACATAAAATACCGATACAACGGCTACTAAGAAACATACTTATTAAAGAAACTAGTTATCATGGTGTTGTTGTTGTTGCTGAAATTCTTCCCATTGATTTATTTGCCAAACATGGTCGATGAGAGCTCGTTGAAGCGCTGCGTGTGTGCGTTTATCACGTAGTTCCTTCGACTTTTTCCGTTCCTTCGAATCAAATAATCCCGCATTAGACGTGCCTCAGCAATTTCACGTTCCCGTGGAATGTATGACCGTCTGCTAATTTCGGGTTGTTGTTGCTGAAACAATTGCTCGTTCTCGAATTCTTGAATCATATCAAGCTCTTCAAGATCATCGTCGCCGGAATTAGATGTGTCACTGTTGGTTGCCGTCGAAAACATCGGAAACATCTTGGCAGTTTGGTTTTGTTGTCAGTTTTATTTTTTTGTTAGTGTGTGTTGAGTGATATGTATAAAATGTAGATTGAGGAGTATATATTTTAGAGTTGGGAGCTAAAAAACAAAAAAAAAAAAAAAAGGGCCAACGTTCAAAAATTAAAGTTGCAACGTTCACATTGTCAGATTATATCTTCGTCGTCTGCACAATGCACACTCCACGGCGAGCCACGGCGACAACGGCCGGTGTGGCGGCGAGGAACGGCGGTTCACGGCGAACGTCCACGTCGGATGATGGCGAGCTACAACGGGTTCCATACCCAATGCTCTAAGGGTGGCAATGTATGATGTTAGCTTATATAGCCAAATCAAAACATGCAAAGTTGAAGAGGATGTTGGATTTGGGGATTTGGGTGCGTGGGAATCAGGTTATGTTTGCAGATTTCCAGGAAAAGAGAGTCAAAAAGTGGAAGAGAATAGTTAATTTCATCTTCCCAGGGCACGTTACCCCTAAAGGTACCACGGCACCACTAAATTTAGTGGAGCCGTCCCCTATTTAGTGGAGCCGTGGCCTCCAGTTGACTCTTTTTCCAGTTTTGCAGGTTCTAGGCTACCTAAAATGGGTAAATCTGGGGAATCCATTTTCTGCAAATCTCAAAGCCTCAGTCTACTAAAGAAAAATCACATAGAATTCCTAACACTAGTTTCAACTAGCAACTAATATCATCATGTGATCATCTATGCTTTTAGGCAACTATTAAGCATGCATCAATCCTAAGCAAATTTTATCATGTAGTGCATGCAATAAAATAAAAGAAAATGCATGAATTTGCCAAAGCTCATAAAGATAATAAAACATAAACATTGATTAACTAATCAAGGTAACCAAAGTCAGGTAAGAAATGTTAAAACACTTCAAACTAGTTTATGTTAGATGGACATTGCCATAACCCCATTAATAATATCTTAATAATACTTAAGTTAATAATACTTCTTAAGTTAATCCTATCTAATCCCTTCTCTTCAGCACACCTTCATTCATCATCACTTGATGAAACATCATAGCACGATATCGAATCATCATCATGATTCTCTCGAGATGATGTACATTCCCATTATAGAGTTGTGTAGGTTTTTTGGGTTAAAGGTGCCATGGTGGGATTGACAAAGGTATATCGATTGTTTTGGAGGTGAGGGAAAGAATTCATGACAAAATGATATAGACGAGTTAGCAACATGCCATAGGGTATTGCCTTATCGGTTCGACCCCTGACACCGACAATTCTTCTTGCTTCAAAGTAGGCAAGATTGTAGGGTTGCTCGGTGACTAGACAATACAACATATGAGCACAACACGCCGAAAGTTGCTCACGGTTGTGAGGAAGACAGAATACATTTTCACGGATGACTTCTATCCATCTACATAAATGTGGATGAACTTCATCAACACATACTTTAAGTGGATCTAGGTCATACTCATGAGAATCGCGAAACTCAATGTCACCGTTTTATTTAAGAAAACCGTGAACTTTTTGAGGAAGACGGATGTGCTCCTTAATAGCACGTGGAGTGGGAATAGGAGTATTGTAAGGACCGGACTCAATTTGGTGACTCGTGAGGGCTTTGAGTGACCAACTTTCCATGTAGGAACATTGTCCATAGTTCGGAAGTTGAAGAATGTTTGCGAATTGGTCAAGAGTAAGTGAGAATTCTTGATTTTGTATCACAAATTGGATAGACAAGGTTTGATCCTCATTATATACGAGTTTGACTTGTCTATAAAACTCAAGGACGAAACGAGGACAAATGTGATCATTGATCCAAAACAAGCAATCGAATCCGATTCCTTGAAACATTGTTTGGATATAATCATGATTTAGAAAGAAGGGTTCGACAATACGTCCTTCGTGGAAGAGACGAGACTCAAGGTGACGGAAGCTTTGTATGTGGGAAAGTGGGGTATCTGGTTCGCGTGAGGGTTTGGGAATGTACTCAGCTGTCAGTTCATGATCGTAATCAAACATGTGAAGCACCATGTTACCTAGGAAAAAATTATTGAGAATTAATATTGTGAGATTTCATTTAAATATATGTGCCTAGTGTGTGCATATATGAAAACGATGTGGAGGTGCGGTAATCTTGACTCTAAAACAATCCTAATGAGATTACCCAAACGCTCCTAACTTCACTTTTGCTCAATCAAATATGTTGAATAATACATATTAATTATGTAAATCGATCCATATTTGAGAGTTCATATATGCATGCTAAAACGTTTTTAATTTGCATCAATCAATGCAAGAAAAATGATGATCCTAGACAAGTGAACTTTTTCAAAAATGATGGAATTGGGGTGTTTGGCAAACGGTTCAATGTGGCGCCAAAAATCTAAAAATTGAAAAGCCTCAAAGTTAATCATTCCTAATCCATTTTTAATCATCCTAGACATGATTCCATTGAAAACAGTTAATCTTAATCCAATTTAAATTGGAAAATTCGGACTAGATTATGCAATATAAGTGGGTTTATGAAAATCCTAGGTTTAGGGAATCATGTAAGTACTACATTGTCTAATCCTAGTCCTAATTTCACAAAAGTTCATCAAAAATTGAAAATCCCCAATTCGAATTTATGCATATGAACAAACCCTAGACTCAAATTGAAAAGAAATTAGACATAGATGACTTACAATTTTTGTTGTAGTGTTTAGGAATGTTTGATTACAATGCCTTGATCTTGATTAGCAAGTTAGTTATTGGATTTTGGTGTTTGTTCGGTTTGTGACAGCAGGAGGGAATGGGTTTGTTTGTTTGAAATGAGTGTGCAGAGGAAAGTGGAAGAAAAATGGGCATTTTCTCAGATACACGGTACCACGGTACCACTAAACATTAGTGGTGCCGTGCCACTTTAGTGGAGCCGTGGGTCTGTAAGGCCCATTTTTGTTATGTTTCGACTCTTGACTGATTAATCTTACTTATTTAGCAAGACTTTTTGACGCGAGGAAAAAGTTTATACCTAATAAACTTTTTGACGAAAACGATTAGGCGAGAGGACAAGGAATGACCTTAGTATTTCCAAGGAAATAATCAAGATGTCATCGGAGGAAAATAGGATTGACTTTCAGTATTTCCCGTGAAATAAGTAAAAGTCGTGAGTTGAGATTTGGAGAATGACTACAATATTTCAAATGAAATATTTAATTAGTCGGGAGACAAGACGTAGGGAATGACTTAATATTTCCAGTGAAATATTCAAAAGTCATGTGACGAGACGTGGGGAAATGACTTAGAATTTCAAGTGAAATATCTACTAGTCATGAGAGGAGTGAAACGGATGACTTAAGAAGTCATTTGACGAGTCATGAGAAATGACGTTAATATTTCCAATGAAATATTAAGAAGTCATGAGACGAGGAATAGACGATGACTTTAATATTTCAGGAGAAATATTTAAATAGTCATAAGAGAAGTGTGAAGAACGCGTAGGTTAGAATATCAACGATGTTGTCTTTTTAAGATAAACTTTTCTAAGAAAATATTTTTCTTTTGACATTATCGTGACGGAGGAGATGACGTACTTCGATGAGCTTCGTCTATGAGCAAACTATGGGGTTCCCGGTCACGTCTATTTGCATCTCGGTTGCTAATCTTCACAGGAGGATTATTGAGAGGGACGTCTCTTTAGATTAGAGGTTGCCTCATCCATAGTCCTTATTGTCATGCCTTTCTGGCGCTTACGTACTCGACTTCGATTGTGGAGATAGCAAGAGTTGTTTGTTCTTGAAGAATCAAGACGTTAGGCAACAACCTATGAAGGTGCAAACGCCACTCTTACTTTTTCAATCCACATTCTTTCCCGCATTATCATGGTTGATATAGACAACAATTTATACATCAATCCCCTTGAGATATCATGATCTCAAGTGTATAGTGCCATTAATGCATCGGAAGATACATCAAACACTTTTAAGGTAAGAAGTTTTAGGATCCTTTTTACAAGTGGGCACAAAGCCAGACACTAGACATGATGCAGGGCCTACTTGTCGTTAGGTAAACCAATTTACCTATCATGCCCCTAACCTAGTGATATCCTCGCACTCACTTCATCGTCTCTTGTGAGATTCATTTTTGCGGATATGGGCGTTAATGTTAATTAAGATTTTTCTAAGCTATGTATCTTATACATATAGTATACTTAAGTTTATGGGGATACTTTCTTCAGGTAGTATTATATACAGGCTGGGAAAGAAACTTGATTCACTCATCATTGCTCATCTCAAACTTGTCACGCATGATCTTTGAGCGATCATTGAACATTTCTGGACAATTTGAGTTTGTTATGATAATCTTTGAATAATATTTGAGTCATGATGAAATGTGAATTTCGTTTCTTTGTGATAGTGCCTACTAAGTTAGATTCTAACTACACTATATGTCTAGCATTTCTACCAACAAAGGGTGTTTTAAGAAAGCGTACCTGAGCCTGAGGTGTTGCCCTTAAAACTTGAAAACTAGACTACCTTTGTTTGAAAGCTAGGCACATGAGACATGACTTGACTTTTGCGTCACAAGATTTGTTTGATCACAAATCATTCTCCATTTGTTAGACTTCAACTTTATTTACAACCATGTTTATCTAGCAAAACAGAAGTTCAAACATCTGGTCCCCAATATCTCATGGGTCCAAAGTTGTTAGAGTTAAACATCCTACGCATTCGTTGCATTTGTTTAGGATGTGAGAATGGAGGACACATTTCCCATGGTAGGTAACTTTGAGATTGACGGTTACTCCAAGTTATGGGAAAGTCACTTGGATGATTTTGTCTTCTAAGGTTACCTCTCGGTAGAGGAGTTCTAGACCGAGGTTTGGGTGAATTTATTTTTCTAGGTGGAGGAGTCGTTGACCTAGTGTCGGGCTTTACAAATCCAAGTTCAGGAGTTGACGGGGATTTGTAAAGGCTTTTAACTTCCTCTATGCTAGCAATAGGTACTTTAGTACCATCTACAACTATGTGACTTGGTTTAGGACTTAAGTTATTTTTCAAGATTGACCCAGTTCTGAATTCAGCACTAGACGGTACCACGGTACCACTAAATTTAGTGGTGCCATCTGTACCTTTAGTGGTGCCGTCACCTTCAGACTCAGAAACTTCAGTTTTACAAATTTTACTTGTTTAGTACTACTTGTAGAAGCCTGATTTGATGTCAAATCCTAAACCGTACGGTCATGTTCATTATATCTAATGTTTTCAAGCATCTCATTAAGTACTTTTGTTCCTTTTTCAAACTTAATGATTCTCAAAGCATTTTCTTTGAGTTTTTCGTTTTCTACTTGAAGACTCATGCATGACCCACATCCTAAGTCTACTTCTTTATTTTTCTCAAGTCTTTTGACTTGATCCTTTAGTTCTAAAATTAGCAATTCAAGTTCTTGCAATTTTAATTTTAGTTTTGTGTTTCTCCATAAAATCTTAGAGCTAACCTCGCATAGTTTATTGTATTCGTCATGTAACCTAGTGTCATCTATTGACGAATTATCATCACTATAGTAAGAAGAGTCGGAATGTACCTCATTAGAAGCTTGAGCCATTAGGCATGTTTCATCGTTGGGCTTCTTCTCTTCTTCTTCACCGCTATCACTCCAAGAGCCTCCTACGAAAGCTCGTTGGTTGTTGGATTTCGGTGGTTTGGGACATTCTCCTATGAGGTGATTAGAATCTCCGCATCTAAACATCTCCTATCACTTGTCCCATTCTTTTCAACTTGGTTCTTTTGTGATGTCTTCTTTTCATCACGAGGTTGCCTAACGAACCTACCTCTTCTCCTAAAGAACTTCTTAAAGTCCCTAACCGCTAATGCATATTCTTCATCTTCACTATCGGAACTCGAACATTCCTCATCACTAGACTCCTTCTTGGCCTTTAATGCTAGAGATCTAACTCTTTCACTTTTGCCTCTAACTATATCGGAGTCTTTCTTGATTATCATCTCGTGAACTTTCAAGTTTCCTATTAGTTCGTCGAGTGACAATGTCGCCAAGTCCTTTGACTCTTCAATGGCGGTGACCTTTGCTCTCCATTTAGGATGTATAGCCCTAAGAAACTTCCTAACATAATTCTTGCTAGAGTAACCTTCATCAAGAGCTTTAAGACTAGTGATAATAGTATTAAATCTAGCAAAAACACTATCTATTGACTCATCTTCCGAAATGGAAAATTGTTCATATTGTTGAACAAGCAAGATCAATCTTGTTCTCTTTGACTTGATTACTACCTTGGTGAGTGACTAACAAAGTTTTCCAAATATCTTTTGCCGTATTACACATGAAAATTCTTTCAAATTCCTTTTTAGGCAAAGCATTGTAAATCATCATTTTAGCCTCATTATTTTTGGCTAGTTTTCTTTTAAGTTCATCACTTTGTTTATCATAAGAAACTATTTCATCCTTTTTAGTTTCCAGATTCATTTGAATCGGTTTAAAGTCACCCTCGGTAATAACATGCCAAAGATCAATGTCTTTTGATTTCACATACGTTTCGAATCTTGTTTTCCAATAAATAAAATAATCGGTTTCGAAAAGTGGTGGTCTTTGCATAGATTGCCCTTCTAGATATTTGTCAGAATCCATTGATCGATTCAAGTTTTAAAATACAATATACTTTAAAATCTTGACTGACGTGGCTGCTGATACCAATTGTGGAAAACTAGAAGGGGGGGGGGGTTGAATAGTTTTACCGTTTTTAAGTTCTATTAAAGTCTTCTTAAAAGTTTACTTATTAAAAACCTTGATTCGAATCTTATGTGTAATCAATCAACACCAATATGAACTACACACTAAACTAACTAATAATAAGTAAAGTAAGTAAAGAGAAAAGATGGAAAGATCAAACCGGGACAAAGGATTTATAGTGGTTCGGCTACGAAGCACCTCTTCGCCCTACTCCACTCCCCGAGTACCACACTCGAGAGTTTCAAGCACTATGTCAACAACCTCCCTTAAGGCGGAGAAAACCGTACACGTCGCTTATCCTATTTCCGACACTACGCTAGATGTCGAGTGCTAATCTTAGTTAGCACCAATCTCTCACGATCTACTTGATCAAACACTCAAGCCCAATGGCTTCAAGAGATCACCAAGATCTCGACACGATCACAATGATCAACACTCACTTAACTAACACTATCCTAATGACCCTTGATCTTCTTGATCAATCACACAAGCCCAATGGCTTCAAGAGATGTTCACTATCTCTTATAAGATCACAATGATCTTCACTCACACTCTCACAAAAGAAAAATGATCTTGATGTATGCTATGATACAATCAAGTATGTAACAAATGTTACAAACAACCTAACAACTATAACTCTTGTATCTTCTTGGATACCTTGAGTTCTTCTCTTGCACTTGAAGAGGAATGACAACACCTTGTATCAACTTGGATACTTTGTGTTCTTCTCTTGCTATTGAAGAGGAATGAAGAGGATCTCTAAGTTGGATGATTGGATCACTCTTGAACAAAAGAAAAACTAAACTAAATGATCAAGAAAAGAAAATGGTGCGAGGGATTTAAACTCAGAAGTTTCTGTGTGTGAAAGGGTGCCTAAAATCTGTAAAGTGGGTTGGTATTTATAGGCAAAGAAAATCTGAACGTTACAGGTGGACGGCTCCACTAAATCACCCACGGCTCCACTAAATTTAGTGGAACCGTGGAGCCGTCCCAGACAAATACGCTCCAAATTTTGTCTTTTCTGGTGAAAACTTATTTGGGGAAGTTTGGAGCTGATTTTGGGGGGAAAAATAGTTGTTATGAATTTTAAACTTATTTTTCCATTAAAGCATTTCTTAATTATTCAAAAATAATTTGTCATGTATAATTTTGAAAAAAAATGTTTTGTCACATTAAAATGTGAAGTCTTAAAACCCAAAATCACTTCTTTGATCATTTGTCAAGTTGTAAGTTTGTTCTAGAGTGATTTGCGTGGAAACGGGATCTTCCGATTAAAAACTTGTTTACGTTAATTTTAACATAACATGTTTTTACATTTTGTCATCCTCAAAACGTGAAGTAATCGAAAGATATAAATAACGTTTTTAGAACATTATTTGCATCAACAGAATCATATACCCATCCAACCATCCTTAACTGTATATGAACTTCTCTCGAATTATCCACAGCTTTTTGTGACACTTGAGCACTACAACGTAACTCCATTAAAATGATAGCTATACTCTGTGAGCACAACAACGTAACTCCTTACATCAGGTATAACTAGATAACTCAAGTCGTAATCATTCTAACGGTTATAAGCTCTAATAACGCTCAAATTGTGCATGTTTTTAGTAGCGTTATTCGTGTTTTTATATATGTTATTTGGTTATATTTATATGCTTTTGTTACTAAATCGTACCAAAGCGTGTTTGCAAAGTATATGTAGCCAAAAACAGGAAAAAGGAAGAAAAAGAAGAAAGAATGAGGAAGAAGGTAGTATTTATGATGATTCGAAGATTTTCTTGTCAAGATCCAATCAAATAGTCATTTCAAAGAATGGAGGTCCAAGTATGCAAGTTGACAAGCTTCAAGATAAGGAAAAGATCAAGTTTGGATGAAGAACCAAGAACCAAAAGGAAGAAACAAGCCGAACGAAAAAAGTTCAAGATTAAGTCAACAGCATTACTCCATCCGATCGGATGCAGCCCGCAACCGATTCGGATGGAGGCCAAGGTTGAAGACCAACTGATCGGTTGGATGAAATACCGATCGGTTGGATGGTGCCTGTTTTACCAATCTTTATCATTAAGTTATGTGTCTTCCTTTCACCGATTCTAGGGCCTTCTAGTGATGATTCTAGACCATTCTATCTTCTTGGAGGCCAAGTTGAACCATTAATGACCCTAGGCTTTGAGAATAGTATAAATAGGACCATTTGTGAAGAGTTTTACACAACAATTCATAAACCATTCACCACTTATCAATACCAATTAACTCTCTAATCATCAACCATTCTCACAATACTTTCAAATTCGTCCTTAAAAGTCAAGGGAACTTTGGAGGTCCAAGAAGTCTACACTTGGAGGTCAAGACATCAAGAAGTCAACACCAATACTTTGGGTATCAATACTTTATCATTTGTAATCTATTTCCAACCATTGTAAGACTTTCAATTATGGTTTCTAATGTTCAAAGTTCTGAGTTTATGTTAGTGTTTGCTATGAGTGGCTAGTGCCTTTGTGCACTTGCTTAGATGATGTGTATTGCTTATTGATTTGCGTATGATTGTGATAACATGTTTTAATTCAATTTCAAGTTGATTCTAAGATCCAATTGTGATTAAGTTTCGTAGTGACATTTGTTGATCAAGTTTAACTAGTTGCTAATAATTTTAAGGGTCGAAAGAACTATTGTTATTAAACTAGTTATAATCATTTGTCTATGAATGGTTGTTTTTACCCACTATTCTTGATTAAACAAAGAAAGTTAATTGTGTTTGTAATAAGAATGCTTTTGTCTATCAAAATAGGATTGATTGTAAACCATTTCAAGGGTCGAAAGATTAATAGTTTACTATCAATTGTGACCTTTTGTCTATGATCGGTTACCTTTTGTATTGACCATTTCCTAAGCTTATTTGATAAAGCAAAAGACTATTTTTGTGTTTGAGTTACACCAACTTATGAACCTTGAATTGATCTTGAATTGATTGGTTAAAGGTAATGCTTGTTTTTATGAACTAAAATCTTGACGAAGGTTTAATTTGTAGAAACAATAGATTAGTTCACCAAACTAATTATCATAACCAACATGTTATCCAAAGTTATCACAATCATGCTAATCAAGAGTAGTATGTTAGTCTAAGCAAGTGTAGTTTTTAATCATTTGAATTATTATATTTTCATCATTGCTTGTTTAAGAAATTCACTTTTAGTAGCTTACGATCCGATTCACTCACAAATCCCTGCGAACGATCCCGACTTACCATCATAATCTTGCTATAACGGACGAGTTCACTTGCTCGTATGTGTTATTTCTAGATTCGGTAATTCACCTTTATAAATTTAAAACTTGTACACACGTGTAACACATCAAGTTTTTAGCGCCGCTGCCGGGGATTTCGATTGTGTTTCCGTAAGTTTTAGAAGTCCATTTCTCACTAAGTTCGTTTTCATAAAATAAAATAAAAAAAAAATTTCCAAGCTGACCATCCGATCAGTTTCACATCTATCCGATCGGATCCCTTCAAACCAATTTTACCGAGACAACCATCCGATCGGTATTACACTTATCCGATCGGATCACCATGTAACACCTAAAATCTGAAAACATGTTACAAAATGACCAAAATGCGCCTCTATGAACCGAATGGAATTAATACTATATTATTATGTTTTAAAAAGTAATAAAAATGCATTTAAATTAGGAAATCAATCAAATTAATTCCCTAACAAATTTTCTGTGATTTTGACAATCACCCCTCCCCTATGACTCGGCACACCCAATTTATTTATAATAAATCTCATCCAAAACCCTAAAATCCTTTACCGAGAAAACTAAAACACACACACAAATTCATAGCAACTTCATACGATTTTCTGGAGCTCAAGGGATAATTTTCTGGTGTTGTTCTCGATCAGTGGAAGCCTAGAAAATTTGGTTTAAGTCGTGGGGATCGCTCGTTCGCTCGCTAACAATTATTTTGTCATTCGATAGGTAATAATCCAAACGATTCATACGACTTTTCTAAAATCCATGTAGCATTTTTCTCATGTTCCTTACGTCGTATATGCTTTGTATAAAATGTATCTAAGGTCGTGGAGGCTGTGGTTGATCGTTGGAGAAGTTTTGACTCGCTAAAATCCATTCGATAGGTGTATTTTGCTCTCGACTCTTTCACACGTTCATTCTTCGAATTGGTATTTTTCCTATGATCTTTCAATCTCATATAACTCAGATAAAATGTGAAAATCGACCCATGCAACCTAAAATAAATCGTACGAATTAAAGTGGTTAAAATACGTATAAAACACAATATATGTTATGCGAATTTTCCAGGTGTTGTAATCATTTTTCTTGGACCTTATACGACTCATGTGACCTGGGAAAATTAATGTTTCGAATATTAGAAGCTTGGGTTGATCGTGGTTAATTTTGTACATGTCGCATAAATTGGAAAGGTTGGATCGAATGGGTTTTAAAAACCCTAACTGCGATTAGGGTTAGGGTTTGGGTATTTTTCTGAGGTAATTAATGCAGTGTAATGATGGTCTAATGATTGGGACATGTTTGGTTAAATTTGGATTAGGGTTTCGAATTATAAGTATATACGATTGGAATTTTTAAAACAAAAGGGGGCATTTTGTAACTTATGAAACTGATGGGTCATTTTTGTCATACTCCTTAAATCAGGGCTGATGTGAGAAAAAAATATAACATGTGGGTCGTTAGTGTAAAATATGGAACATGTTGATTTAAATTGGAAATTGTAGATATATATATGTCGAATTGATAAATAGATAAATAGAAGGACCTGTTTTGTAATTTTGGAATACTTGTGGATGCTTCGTATAAATGGTTTTATGAGGGACTTAATATGTAAATTGGATATTAAATGGATTAAGGTGTAAATATGTTAGCATAATAACGATTTGTGGTTTTATTTAAGTTAAAGGACTAAATGTGCAATTTATGAAAAGATGGGGACTAATTCGTACAACATTTAAGATATGGGATATATTCTGTAATTTTGAAATATTGAGGGCTTGTTGTGTTAATATGGATATATAAAGGGTTAAAATGAGATTTAAGTAAACTATGGGGTTTAATTTAGAAACTTATAAACTAGAGGGTATAAAATGTAAAAATGGGAAATCCTTAAGGGTTTAATTCGTTAACTTGATTACTTGAGGGTTTGTACGAATTATTTAAAGTATTTTCATTCTTAACCTTTGACTTTGAGATAATTACGGTTATAACCCTATACTTTGAAAAGTGATCATTATAAACCCTAAACTTGTGAAACTTGCTAAAATACACTTTGTATCCATAATACGTTATTTGGGGCTTAATCTAAGAATGGAAACTTACCGAAGATGGAAACTTACTAAATTTGGAAACTTACTAAAAAGGGAAAGTTACTTAAAACGGAAAGGCGATTAATTAAGAATGATTTGTAATCCCTTTCTACTCCTTTAGGTGTAAAGAAGGAGAGACTTTGAGCCGTTTCCCATATTCTGTGCTTGCTTTGTTTTTGCTTTCGTCATAAGGTACAGATACTCTGCCCTTTTTCAGTAAGGGTTCTTATATTCTATACATTGATTTTGAGTTATGATTCAGTTAAGATTTCCCAAGCCATTGCTATGTTCCCTTTGAGTGAACTTTTGATATTACTTTTGATATGACTTTGAGATGCACCTTTTGATATATGACCTTTTGTTATGACTTTGAGACCTGACTCTTAGTTTGATACCCGAGCCATTTTCTGTTTTCCTAGCCAGGAAGGTAACCTGGCCATGTCTGTGATGCACCACTGGCATGACTCCCGTGTGGGGGAGTGATTTCTCACACCGTCCCTTTTATATTATCTGCCATGGCTACTTGACTTTGAGATTGACTTTGAGTTTGGGGCGTATGGGTTGCAATCCTAGGTTCGTTTTGTTTAGTGGATTTAACTATGATTTTGAGTATGACTTTGAGGTGACTGGTGCTTGTGTGCAATACACGCCTTTCACATTTAGCTGGAGCAAGCTACTCCACTATTATGATACATGAGGACACCCCTCATATTATCTGGTTGCCTGAGAGGTATCCCCTCTGATTGTGAGACTATGACTTTGAGATGTTGACTTTGCGACTTGACTTTGAGTTCTGGGCTCGTGGTAGATGACTATCCTATATTTCCTTACTATTCTTTTGCTTTGATTATACCTTATGATATTCCCAGTGTTTCACTATATTTCTGTTTCGTATTCTTTGCTTTATATTTGTATCTGTTCACTGAGCATTGTAAGCTCAGCCGCATTTCTTTTCCTGCGGCAGGTATCTAGCTGGGAGTTGGATTTATGCTTGGGATGAGAGTTAGTTGGAGCTAGTACCTTAGATGACTACCTTATGTTTAGACTTTTGTCTTTTGAACTGTATTTCCTTGTTCATTGATGTTGGATTATTTCTCTTTCATTTGAGACTTATGTATTATGAATTCAATTCTTGTTGACTTGGTTTATTTAATGATTATGTTTTATGGCTTCCGCTGTGTATATGTATGTATGCTTTGATTTGTCACCATGATGTGATGCTTCTACCCTTGGCGGGTTGGGGTGTTACACACCAACCCTGATTTTTCAAACTGTTTCCATTCTTTACTCGTGTGTTTAGACATTGCCTCGATTCTCTTGGGAATAGTATGAACACTCGATCAACTGGAATAGAACCAATTTCACCTTTTTCAGATCCCGAACGTTTAGTCCAAAGACCAAGAAGAAAAAGAAAACCCTTTGTTCCGTTAGCCAATCGTGTACCAAGAGTACGAAACCCACCGTTTGATAACCTTTTTGAAGCCAAATTCGTTTATAACCCATTTACTAATCAACCTTTTCCCATGGCTGACGATCAACCCATGTGGGAAGTCAACCGAGCCGTAGCACCCACTCCTGGAGCTGCTATTGTTGCTGTCAACCTAGGTGACAATTTCACCGTGAAAGGTCACCATCTTTCTATGATCAAGGACCGTCAATTCGATGGCCGTTCGAGGGCCGATCCTTACAAACACATTGCCGAATTCATCGAAATTTGTGGCATGTTCTGATATGGCGACACCAATGTGGATGCCATTAAACTCAAACTTTTTCCATCATCACTTGTTGGAGATGCAAAAGTGTGGTATAACGAATTAACACCAGGAATTATTAATACTTGGGAGGAGATGAGGCAAGCTTTTGTAAGCCGATTCTTTCCACCTGCCATGTTTGACCGACTCATGGGAGAAATTCGTGCTTTCACACAAAACCTTAACGAATCACTCGTCGAAGCCTGGCTTCGTATGAAAGATTTGCTTCGTAGTTGTCATGGACATGGTTTAGGACGAGGAACCATTATCCAAATCTTCTACCATGGAATTGATGAAGCATCTCAAGGAATTCTTGATGCTGGAGGAATTTTTCTTTATAAGACTCCTAACCAGGCATATCAATTGCTCGAAGACCGAGTTCTTCTCAAACTCGATTGGTCAAAAGATGCCAAAACCAAACCCTTACGAAAAACCATTGCTTTTGCTGAAAGTTCCGATACCTCTAAACCCATGGAGAAAATGGAAACCTTGGTTTCAAAAATCGACTCGCAATACAAAGATCTTAAAGGAGAAATGAAAGAAATGCGAGACGGTTGTAACAACTGTGGAGGTAATCACCCATCATCAGAATGTGACGATCAACCAATGGACCAACCCAAAGAAGGAGAAGCTAATTATGTCCAACGAGGATACCGTGGAGGCGGTTATCGTGGTAATTATTACGGATGAAATTCTGTAAATTGGCAAGATCGCCAACAAAGGGATAACAATCGTGATTCTCAACCACGAGTAGACAATCAAACTCCACAAACCTTCGATAAAAAACTGGAAGAAACCGATTTTGAAAAAATGATGAGAGAATTCTTAACTGCTCAAAAATCCACCAATGAGTTCGTCAAGAACCAATTTTTCAATCTCAAAACCAAAGTTGAGCAAGGTCAGAAAAATCATCAAGCATCTATTCAAGATCTTGAAAACAAGTTCGGTAGACTTTCTGATCAAATTTCTTCCCGACCATCAGGTTCATTACCAAGTAATACCCAATCCAACCCTAAACCAACATCATCTGGATCAAACGATAAAACTTATCGTCAACCACAAACGAGAAATGAGCATATCAATGCTGTATTCACAAGAAGTGGTCTCTCTTATGATCCACCACCCAATCCAAATGATACCACGATCATCAATGATGATAGTGAGGATGAAGCTGAAGAAGCCAAGAAGGAAAATACCACAAAAACACCACCCAAACCCAACCCACCAGTTAAGGCGTACACACCAAAAATTCCATATCCTCAGAGCCTTAAGAAAGAAAAGATGGAAGAACGTTATAAGAAGTTTGTTGAAATAATCAAGGAGGTTAGACTCAATGTACCCCTCGTTGATGTTCTAGCTGGAATGCCCAATTATGGGAAATTTTTGAAAGAACTTCTTAATAACAAAAACAAGTTGGAGCAAATATCCGCTACCTTTCTCAATGAAGAATGTTCAGCCATTGTTCAAAACAAAATTCCACCAAAACTCGGAGATCCCGGAAGTTTTCTGATTCCATGCATGTTAGGAAACAACATCACATGCGATGCTTTAGCCGATCTAGGTGCAAGTATCAATTTGATGCCCTATTCGTTGTATTCTAAACTTTCCATCAATACTTTGAAACCTACAAGGATGAGTATTCGCTTAGGAAATCATTCTTACCAATATCCTATTGGAATTGCTGAGAATATGCTTGTCCAAGTTGGTAAATTCATTTTTCCCGTGGATTTTGTGATCTTAGAAATGGTGGAAGATAGTAGAGTACCTCTTATTTTAGGAAGACCTTTACTAAACACAGCTGATGCGATCATCAAAGTAAAAGGAAAGAACTCAATCTTGGAGTTGGAGAAGGTAGAATTACCTTTTTAATCGATAAAGCAATGCAATATCCACATTCCAGTGATGACACTTGTTTTAACATAGATGTAATCGATGAAGTCACTGATGAAGAATTGGATGCATTACTTGATGATTCTGATCCATTCATGACTACTTCAGAAAAAATAGTGAAACAAACTTTGATAAAGAATTCGCTGATTTTATGGAAGTAAAGTTTGAAGAAGATGAGCAGAAGTTGAAGAAGGAGAAATAATAGAAGAAGATTTTGAGGAAATCACTTTTAATGATCAATTGAGAATCAAAACATCACTTCAAGAACCACCAACTAATCTTGAACTGAAACCACTTCCCGAAAATCTTGAATATGTTTACTTGGAAGATAATTCACTTCTTCCATTAGTCATATCTTCGTTGCTCAATGATAAGGAAAAAGAATGTCTCATTTATGTTCTCAAGAAGCATAAAAGAGCTTTTGCGTGGAAAACATCTGATATCCCAGGAACTAGCCCTGGTTTTTGTAAACACATGATCAATTTCGAAGAAGATGCTAAACCCGTTGTAGAAAGACAACGTCGACTCAATCCCAACATGAAAGAAGTTGTTAAAAATAAATCATCAAACTTCTTGATGCCGGTATCATTTACCCCATCGAGAATAGTCCTTGGGTGAGTCCAGTTCACTGTGTTCCGAAAAAAAGGAGGAATGACTGTTGTGACTAACAAACAGAATGAATTAGTTCCTACTAGAACTGTCACTGGATGGCGAGTATGTATTGATTACAGAAAATTAAATAAAGCCACCAGAAAAGATCATTTTCCTTTACCTTTCATGGATCAAATGCTTGAAAGATTAGCAGGGAACGAGTACTTTTGTTTCCTTGATGGTTTTTCAGGATATTTCCAAATTCCTATTGATCCTGTTGATCAAGAAAAGACTACATTCACATGTCCCTTTGGAACTTACGCTTATCGGCATATGCCTTTTGGTCTTTGTAATGCACCTGCGACTTTTCAAAGGTGTATGATTGCTATATTCCAAGACATGCTTGAAACATCTATGGAAGTTTTCATGGATGACTTTTCAGTTTTTGGAAGCTCATTTGAAGCTTGTCTTTCTAATCTCGATAAAATGCTCGAAAGATGCGAAGCTGCACATCTTGTTCTCAACTGGGAAAAATGTCATTTCATGGTGACTGAAGGAATTGTGCTAGGACACAAAATTTCCAGTGTAGGAATGGAGGTTGACAAAGCAAAAATCGATGTTATCACCAAATTACCACCTTCAACAAATGTTAAGCCGTTAGAAGTTTTCTAGGACATGCCGGTTTCTGCCGTCGTTTCATTAAGGATTTTTTCAAAATATCTCGTCCAATGACGAAACTTCTCGAAAAAGATTCTGTTTTTGACTTCAATGCAGATTGCATGAAGGCATTCGAAACATTGAAAACCCAACTGACTAGTGCACCCATTATGGTTTCACCTAAATGGTCACTACCATTCGAGCTCATGTGCGATGCAAGCGATTTTGCTGTTGGAGCTGTATTAGGACAACGTGAAGGAAAACATTTCCGTCCTATATACTTCACCAGCAAAACACTCAACAATGCTCAACAAAATTATACGGTTACGGAGAAAGAATTGTTAGCCGTTGTTTTTGCTTTCGACAAATTCAGATCTTATCTTGTGCTTTCAAAAATGATTGTGTTCACTGATCATTCAGCACTCAAATATCTGTTTACCAAACAAGATGCAAAACCGCATCTTATCCGATGGATTTTGCTACTCCAAGAATTTGATATCGGAATAAAAGATAAGAAAGGAGCAGAAAATCTAGCTGCTGGTCATTTGTCTCGTCTCGAAAATCCAAATTTGGAAGAATTAAAGGAAGACGAGATTGACGATTATTTCCCTGATGAAACTCTCATGACTGTTGATACACTTGATGAAAACGAAATACCGTGGTTTGCATATTATGCAAATTATCTCGTTGGAAGAATTCTCAAAAAAGGATTAACTTATGCCCAACGAAGTAAATTCTTTTCAGAACTAAAACACTATTATTGGGAAGAGCCCTATCTTTTCAAGATGTGTCCCGATGGGATGATCAGAAGACGTGTTTCTGGTTCTAAAACAAGAAGAATTCTTGATGAATGCCATCATGGCCTGACTGGGGGACACTATGGTCCTTCCACCACAGCTAAAAACGTTTTTGATGCTGGATTCTATTGGCCGACCATTTTCAAAGAAGCTTATACTCTTGTTCAAAACTGCGATGCTTGCCAAAAATCCGGTAGTCTTTCTCGTAGAGATGAAATGCCTCAAAAGAGCATTCAAGTCTGCGAAATATTCAATATTTGGGGAATCGATTTTATGGGACCATTTCCTAAATCGCACAAATACGAATACATTCTCGTTGCTATTGATTACGTCTCCAAATGGGCTGAAGCCGAAGCTCTACCCACAAATGATGCACGAGTTGTTGTTAATTTTCTCAAAAAGCTTTTCGCTCGTTATGGAATTCCTAAAGCTTTAATAAGTGATCGAGGAACCCATTTCTGTAATAGGCAAATGGAGAAAATAATGAAACGATATGGAGTTCATCATCGTTTCGCCACAGCTTATCATCCACAGACCAGTGGTCAAGTCGAAAATACCAACAGAGCCTTAAAAAGGATACTTGAAAAAACGGTCAAAGACAATCCCGCCGTTTGGTCGAGAAAACTAGATGATGCTCTGTGGGCATTTTGTACGGCTTATAAAACACCAATTGGTACAACACCATACAGACTTTTGTATGGAAAAACCTAGTCATTTGCCGTTCGAAATCGAACATCGCGCTTACTGGGCACTCAGAAGCTGTAACCCTGATCTCAAAATAGCTGGAGAGAAGAGATTTTTGCAATTGCATGAACTCGATGAACTAAGACTCCAAGCTTACGAGAACTCCAAGCTTTACAAAGCTAGAACCAAAGCGTATCATGACAGAAAGCTTAGAATCCGGAAAGAATTCAAAGCTGGAGACAAAGTTCTGCTTTTCAATATGAAATACAAGTTCAAAGCCGCTAAGCTAAAACCGAAATGGTTCGGTCCGTATATAGTGAAACATGGATTTCCATCTGGGTATGTTGAATTACATGACAAACAAGGTGGAAGTTTCATTGTTAATGGTCACCGAATTAAATTGTACTATGATACGGAGCAAATGAACGAGATTTCTATCAAAGAGATTGTAGGATATTCAATAACACATAAACACAAGATTGGAGCTTGTATATGGATCGAATGGATGAGAAGTTAGAGAGAGAAAGTGGGAGCCTTTAGTAAGAGAAAGTAACTTGTGATCTATTAGCTTGAAAGGTCCAACCCTCTCCTTTGGTGGAGAGGGCTTTATATAGTGCTACATAATATGTCCCTAGTGGACTGTGGAGCGAGCTGACAGTGGGTAAAGACCCGACCCACTCCACAATAATAATAATAACTAATCTACTACTATTATTACTAGTAATACTACGAGCTATTTAATACAAAGGAATGCTCGGGGTGACCGAGTCTTCAACTGAATATTTATATTCCTAACAATCTCCCCCTAAGGGAGGTCACCCCGGAAGCAATGTTCAGACTTCAAGCACTCCATCCATGAATCTTGACTTCGTAGCTCGTAGATATTGATTCTTCAGCTTCATTAGTCATTGTGCCTTCAGCAGTGTTCTTTTGATGACCGTTCTTTGTTTTGGATGATCTTTGAGTATTCTTTGAAGTTATCATCCAACATGTGTCTTCAAGTCATCTTGTGGTTTCGTCATCATGAGAAGTTGTGATCTTGGAGCCTTCTTAGAGATCATCGGCCACCATCAATCTCTGAGCTCATCCATTGTGGTAAAACCTCCATGTGAATTGTTGTGACTGTTGGACTCGCATGCTCACACTTTTTCTGGATCATGATAGATTTCATCAGAGTTGCAGAAGCGGTATTGTAGGTCTTTCAACTATCATGATGTTTTTGATAATGAATTGGAAGAGTGAGCATGGAGAGTGGATTGACACGTCTCTGCTGGAATCAGGAACCACCATCGCCATCTTTATATGAATCTGAAATAAAATAGTTAGCAATAAAGTTGGAGAACGAATATGGCTTTGTCATCCGTTCGATGTGGCGGTTTGATGAACTCAAATAAGTACATTTTATTATCATCATTTATCCTATTTATTTGACTTGTTTTATTATATTATGTATGAGAATTGATATTTAATCGTTTACTTTTGTAATTCTCAGGTAAAAACAAGCATTTGGTGAAACTAAGCGATTATGGACTAAAAATGGAGCAAAATGATCAAGATTGGAAAAGGCTGCTGAAATGAAGAGATTGAAGACCATTTCCTGACTTTGAAGAATGCACGCATGCAATTCTGTCATGCGTTGCATATGAAACTTTGGTCAACAAAGAAGAACCAACTTGTTCTACTCCAGATGCGCCGCATTATACTTATTACATACGGCGCATCACTATCAAGATTTCACCAGTTACGATCCAAGATACAAGAAGACATGCGCCGCATACAATTATGAAGATACGCCGCATCTCAAGGCGGTGTACGAATATTCTGGAATATAATAATCTTGGACCCCACGCGAAGTTACCTTGATACGCCGCATCGGACCAATCCGATGCGCCGTATCGGCCATATACAATCCTTACCAAGAATTCAAGAAATCAAGTGAAGATTAGAAGCTTAATGAAGAAGTCATGATTACAAGTCGACACTTGAAGATGCTTTCGTATTTTGGCCATAAAATCTTCATCCGGACTCCGATTTAGTTGATTCAAGCAGCCACGGAAAGAGAAAAAGGAGATCTACTTGTATCTGAAGGAGATGCGGCGCATCAGGTCTTTAGATGCGCCGTATTGGGAGATGCTCCATATCAGATTTATAGATGCGCCATATCGGGTCAGTTTCAGACTTGGAGGCTACGTTTACTTATAGATGCGGCGCATCTAACTCTCTAGATGCGCCGTATCGATCCAGATTTCAGAATCTATAAATACCGAACTCATTAACGAATTAGGGCATCTTTGGGAACCTTTAGGGTCATTCCCAGACGATCACAACCCCTCCAAACAGCAGAAGATCACGCTAGAAGACCTAATTATCTTTGAAGAGTATCTCTAATCATTGTAACGCATTCATTATGCTTAATACTCTATTAATTACGATTATGTTTATGCACTTTGTTATAGAGATTATGGGCTAACACCCTTATGTGTTAGCCATGTTTATGATTATTTGATATTTTGATGTGTTTCTAATTCGATTGGTTGCTAAGTCTTCGTTTTAATTATTTATGTTAGTAGTTTGTTTTATTGTAATAGTAAGCTTTAATTCATCAGGATTGGTGGCTTGTGTAATGTGACAACGGAAAGATTGCACTCCCTTTAATATTGCTTTCCCATCAATTAAAGTTTATATGTTGATGTCTTTGGTTACTACTTATTAGTGCATTGATAACCTCTGTGTTTATTAGTGGCCTGCGCATTTGACTACGGAAGAGAATGTGGCTCCCACGGTTATAGCTAATCTGATCAGTTAAATATAACTTTTAGACATAATTAATCATTAAGGGATTTCTCGCCGATAAGATTAGAGCCAACGAGAAAGGATTAATTACATACACTTCATATAAAACTAGCAATAAAACAAGTGACAAGCTATTTAAACATAAACACAATTATTAAGCAGCTTTATGCGGATTCCAATGGAATCTAGACTCTAGGTACAAGAGGTAGGATGGACCGCGCCTAGTCTTGAGCAACAATCACTGCAGGTCTTAGAACTTATTAAAACTTAATCATATATGAAACTTGGTTAACACACTCTTCATATCTTTGGTATTTTCTCTTGTTTGTTTATCTTAGTTTAGTTAGAATAAAACCAAACCCGTGCCAGTCTCTCAGGCTGAACCCCCCTTTACGTTAGTTTAGGAGAGTCGAATACCTCTAGAATTAGTATATTAGAAATCTCACTCTTAGTGATCGACACCCTACTTACCAACTAAGCTACATTGATCGGGTACACTGCCCGTTAGTGTTGTTATAGGTTAAGTCGGCAAAATATAAATGTAAAACTTGATAAGGAATAATCACCTATACAACGACACATCAAGTTTTTGGCGCCGATGCCGGGGAGTGAATTTATCTATTTGCTAGTTTTATTGGTATTTTTATGTTTTTAGTTTATTTTTTGTGTGTTTGGTTTATTTGTTTTATCGTTTGTTTGTTGTCTGTGTGTCTGTCTCAGAAGGGAGATACGGCGTATTCTTGTCTATGAATACGGCGCATCTATCTGGTTTCAATACGGCGCATTCTTGTCTGTGAATGCAACGCATTGACGTTCTGTTGTTTAAATAAATAAATAAATAAATAAATAAAAAAATTTGCAGGAAGATAATACGGCGTATCCATTGTCTGTTGGATACAGCGTATTAACTTATGTCGATACGGCGTATCTATTGTCTGTTAGATACGGCGTATCGATCTTCTGTGACCCCAAAAATATTTTTCGTTTTTTTTTATTTTTTGTGTGTGTTTAAATAAAAAAAAAAAATATATATATATATATATATATATATATATATATATATATATATATATATATATATATATATATATATATATATATATATATATATATATATTTTTGCATGAAGCTAATTCGGCGTATCCATTGTCTGTTGGATACAACGTATTAACTTGTGTCGTATAAGGCGTATCCATTGTCTGTTGGATACGACGCATCGAGATTCTGTTACCCAAAAGTGTATTGTTATTATCTGTTAATTTGATTTAGTATTTTGATTAGGTTTTTCTTTTTAGCTTTATTTTTTTTATTCTAATCACTAACTCTGTTATATATTAGTTAAATTGCATTCATTGTATTATTTTGCATATTTTCTGTTTTTGTGTGTTTTTATTTGTGTTTATTTTGGTTTGTTTTTATTAGTTTTTATTTTTCGTATTTTCTGCATACTGCTATCGTTGTACTGAGTTTATTCAAACGATACGGCGCATCTGATTTCTCAGATACGGCGTATTGCGTTTAATTTTTATAAAATACAACGCGTTTAATTAATTCGATACGACGCATCTTTCCCCAAGATACGGCGTATCTGTTTTTAATAAGAAATTTTTTTCAAGCGATAACGCGATACGACGCATCTGTTTTAGCAGATACGGCGTATCTATTATTTTAATTAAAAACAGTTTTCGAATTATTAAACAGATACGACGCATCGATCTCTGTGATACGGCGTATCTTCTGAATCAAAAATCTTATATTTTGAAACGTAACGAAAATACGGCGCATTAACTTTTGTTAATACGACGCATTTAATTTTTATAAGTATATCGATTTTTGATAATTAAAATTGATACGGCGCATTCTAATTCATAAGCGGTGTATCTGTTTTCTGAATAAAAGTATGATTATATTTTAACGTAATAAGATACGGCGTATCCAACTTTCTGGATACGGCGCATCGTCCGCAGATATCAGCCGTTTTTATTCTTTATATTCGTTTCTTAATTCATTAATTTATCTTCTAGCGAACAGATACTACTGACGATTTTACCTATGATAACAGGTTTTGCTATGGAAGATATGTCAACGAACGGATATCTTACTAAAGGAACAAAACAACATGATTAATGGATTGGCAATTGAGTGCACCAATTGTCAACGGTGCTTAACAAAGTTCTTTTGGTAAAACACGATTTGAAAGGGATTAAACTAGAGGCGGAAAGTCAAACTTTCAAATGTGATCGGTATTAAGGAGCTGAACGTGAGTCTAACTTGAAGACTCTGGAATAAAGACAAGTGATGACCGGGAGACAACCCGGATTTATCTTTTAATTTTCTGTTCTGTGTCGAGTCAGTCAGGCCCGCAGCAGATACGGCGCATCTCAATCCTGAGATGCGACGCATCTCCTGCACTGGTCATATCTTACTTTATTTTTTCTGCATTTTTTTTTTCGACTTTAAACTTTTTATCAGTTTATTTTAATGCGGCGCATCCCTGGTTAAGGATGCGACGCATCTTCTATTCTGATTCGTATTTATTCCAGGCTCAATACGGCGTATCTTTTTCTATAAGATACGGCGTATCGACTGACCTGATGATGTACAGTTTAATATTTCCTACAGGTTGTTGATGCGGCGTATCCAATATCCCATGGATACGGCGCATCGACACTCTGACCTGTAATTTTTAGTATTTTTATTTTTCTAACCAATGATTAACGAGATGTTCTCGAGTCTATTTTTCTGTGGTCTCTATATTTTTACAGGTCTGGGCAATTGAAGGTATTGATGAACTCCCATATTACATAAGCTCACATTCTTACATTGGAGGATCATACCGAGCAAATCTCAGGGGAGTTTTCCGTTCTAATTCTTTTAATTTCCTGTTTTTAATTTCAAATTAAACAACGAGGACGTTGTTTATCTTAAGTGGAGGGATGGAGAATTAGAACGTTTACTTGTCCTTATTTTTCAAAAATATGCTTAATATGTACTTAATATGCTTAAATTTAAAAAAAAAAATAGCATGTTTTTGTTTAAGATCTAAGTTACATAGCTGCACACATGACGTTATTTTCAAAAATTGTGATTTTTCAAAATTCACAAATCTATGAGTGTGCCGGTGACTTGTAAACTTTAGAACTTGGCTTGTATACTATTCGAGACCACCATAATAAGTATTATTTATATAATTGGAATGACTTGTCTAAATTGGTAAATTTCTAGGATTACACCCAAATAGCCTTTATATGTTATGTGATATTAGCTAACTACACTGATTAGTTAACCCCCGTATAAACCCTTTTGTTACTCTCATTTATAGAGTAATATACCCCTAGAAAAACACTCAGAGCCATTCCTTTCGTTTCTTACACCTTTGTTATAATGTTTCGTTACACCCTTACACCTTAGCCTACCCTGTAGATTAAAATCCGTGGTTGGTTAATTGATTTAGGCAAAGTGTGTTTCCTTACATTACCTGTGTTCGCGTGCGTAATTCATTATCTTTGGTTAGGTCGGGAAATTGCACAATGCAATTGGAGTGAAAGTAAATATTGTATATCTTTGAGTTTATTTTTCGTGTGTTTACTACTTTCACTATTACCGTTATTTCTGAAGTCATGAAAAGTATGGAAAAATTATCCAGAATTATCATTATAGTGATGTGGTGAAATTTTACACATCTTTGTTTATGTTTCAAGAATAAAAAAAAAAAAATAATAAAAAAAAATAAGAAAAAAAAAAAGAAAAAAGAAAAAAAGTTGGATGTTTGTTTTGACCAACTTATGTAAAGTTTTGTATTAAGTGGTCAATATCACCACTATTTGTTATATATTATATTTATGGATTGAATGGGAGTTGAACGTTATGGGAACGCCAACTAAAGGATATTCTTTGATTAAGATCTTGTTGAGTATAATTCGTGTCTACCTAAAGCGTGTGTTTCAAGTGTTAAAGCGTGAGTTATTCTATGATATGAGTCTTATTCATGGGATGGTTGGGATAGTGATTAACCACACTTAGGATTTTAATTTATCTGTTTTGTTTATTTTTCATTTTACACCAATTTGTATCCTAAATATTATCCATACCCTATATTATTCTTTATCCAAACCTTTGATTTATTGAGATTAGGGATTTGAGCAATCTTAAGTATCGTAGTCGTGGATTCGGCTATGTATTTATGATTTTGTCGCCCTTTTTGATATAATATTATTGGTGAAGATTACTTGGTCCTATCTTTAGCCTATTCGAGTTAAGGATTTGAGCAATTGCAAGTATCGTGTTCGTGGATTCGATCATGTATTTGTGATTTTGTCGCCTTTTCTGGAATTTGAGATCGATAGAGATTAAGAAGAATGATTAACCTTTAAACCTCAAAACCCTTTTTACCGCTTTAGACTTGTTATTCCTTGGCTTTATTGGAGGAGATGTGCATACTTGCCAAGCTTATGATAGAATATTCGTCGCGACTGGACAGTTAAATGATTAGATTTGCTTTTATCAGAATATTTTATTTTACTTCTAATTCGTTAAGTGTTTGGTTGTGTGATTATGATAAAACGAATACATGCTTAAATATAAAAATAAATCCTAATATCTTTTAGGATACATTTTCATAAGATTAATTCTAAGGTTTACTTGGGGACAAGTAAAGTTCAAGTGGGGGGATATTTGATGAACTCAAATAAGTACATTTTATTATCATCATTTATCTTATTTATTTGGCTTGT
Organism: Artemisia tridentata subsp. tridentata; assembly: GCA_021014915.2. Classification (NCBI taxonomy): domain Eukaryota; kingdom Viridiplantae; phylum Streptophyta; class Magnoliopsida; order Asterales; family Asteraceae; genus Artemisia; species Artemisia tridentata. The sequence goes on along the minus strand of CP139506.1, from coordinate 106,757,210 downwards.
TTTATTATATTATGTATGAGAATTGATACTTAATCGTTTACTTTTGTAATTCTCAGTTAAAAACAAGCATTTGGTGAAACTAAGCGATTATGGACTAAAAATGGAGCAAAATGATCAAGATTGGAAAAGGCTGCTGAAATGAAGAGATTGAAGACCATTGCCTGACTTTGAAGAATGCACGCATGCAATTCTGTCATGCGTTGCATATGAAACTTTGGTCAACAAAGAAGAACCAACTTGTTCTACTCCAGATGCGCCGCATTATACTTATTACATACGGCACATCACTATCAAGATTTCACCAGTTACGATCCAAGATACAAGAAGACATGCGCCGCATACAATTATGAAGATACGCCGCATCTCAAGGCGGTGTACGAATATTCTGGAATATAATAATCTTGGACCCCACGCGAAGTTACCTTGATACGCCGCATCGGACCAATCCGATGCGCCGTATCGGCCATATACAATCCTTACCAAGAATTCAAGAAATCAAGTGAAGATTAGAAGCTTAATGAAGAAGTCAAGATTACAAGTCGACACTTGAAGATGCTTTCGTATTTTGGCCATAAAATCTTCATCCGGACTCCGATTTAGTTGATTCAAGCGGCCACGGAAAGAGAAAAAGGAGATCTACCTGTATCTGAAGGAGATGCGGCGCATCAGGTCTTTAGATGCGCCGTATTGGGAGATGCTCCATATCAGATTTATAGATGCGCCATATCGGGTCAGTTTCAGACTTGGAGGCTACGTTTACTTATAGATGCGGCGCATCTAACTCTCTAGATGCGCCGTATCGATCCAGATTTCAGAATCTATAAATACTGAACTCATTAACGAATTATGGCATCTTTGGGAACCCTTAGGGTCATTCCCAGACGATCACAACCCCTCCAAACAGCAGAAGATCACCCTAGAAGACCTAATTATCTTTGAAGAGTATCTCTAATCATTGTAACGTATTCATTATGCTTAATACTCTATTAATTACGATTATGTTTATTCACTTTGTTATAGAGATTATGGGCTAACACCCTTATGTGTTAGCCATGTTTATGATTATTTGATATTTTGATGTGTTTCTAATTCGATTGGTTGCTAAGTCTTCATTTTAATTATTTATGTTAGTAGTTTGTTTTATTGTAATAGTAAGCTTTAATTCATCAGGATTGGTGGCTTGTGTAATGTGACAACGGAAAGATTGCACTCCCTTTAATATTGCTTTCCCATCAATTAAATTTTATATGTTGATGTCTTTGGTTACTACTTATTAGTGCATTGATAACCTCTGTATTTATTAGTGGCCTGCGCATTTGACTACGGAAGAGAATGTGGCTCCCACGGTTATAGCTAACCTGATCAGTTAAATATAACTTTTAGACATAAGTAATCATTAAGGGATTTCTCGCCGATAAGATTAGAGCCAACGAGAAAGGATTAATTACATACACTTCATATAAAACTAGCAATAAAATAAGTGACAAGCTATTTAAACATAAACACAATTATTAAGCAGCTTTATGCGGATTCCAATGGAATCTAGACTCTAGGTACAAGAGGTAGGATGGACCGCGCCTAGTCTTGAGCACCAATCACTGCAGGTCTTAGAACTTATTAAAACTTAATCATATATGAAACTTGGTTAACACACTCTTTATATCTTTGGTATTTTCTCTTGTTTGTTTATCTTAGTTTAGTTAGAATAAAACCAAACCCGTGCCAGTCTCTCAGGCTGAACCCCCCTTTACGTTAGTTTAGGAGAGTCGAATACCTCTAGAATTAGTATATTAGAAATCTCACTCTTAGTGATCGACACCCTACTTACCAACTAAGCTACATTGATCGGGTACACTGCCCGTTAGTGTTGTTATAGGTTAAGTCGGCAAAATATAAATGTAAAACTTGATAAGGAATAATCACCTATACAACGACACATCAGCTTTGTCATTCGTTCGATGTGGCAGTTGGATTTAACCTTCGGTTCTGTGAAGACCGACCTGTGATCAGGTAGAATCCCCTTTAAAGAAGATTCTCCTTGACAGGAATTTCCAGCTAGTAGTAATGAGTCCTCCAACAAATTGATGTCAGAAACATCATACTAAGCATGTTCTCATACCGGAACGTCTCAAAGCAGACAACACGGTTGAGTGAATCAATGAATTAAACACCCACTGATTGACGAGAAATTGATTAGAAAAATCACTTGCGTGTCACTGGACAAACATTTTGTGCAACACGACAAGAGTTTTATAAATTGAATCACATTTCTTTCAAAACCACTTTTGTTTGAATATTTTCACAATCAATGTGCTCGAAATTCAGTTGGTGAGCACATTGAAAGGTTTTCCAAAAGCGTCCCATCAATCCATATCCTGGAACAGGTTTGATTCAAAATTGAATCGCCCCATCGTTTCTTTCCAGTTGTCACAAGCTTGATCCATGAAGGATCTCACATATCACCCACCAAGAGATTGTTTGATGTTGGCTCTAGAAGGATTTCCATCTTCATTGTGAATACTTTACGTATCACTCGGATGTTCTGGCAATACCACAAGGATAATGCGTAGGACTCTTCATTTACATTTTCTTGCTTTTCACTGGTGTCCTTAATGTTGAACACCCAATGTAGAAGTGACACGTGTTCCTATGAGATCTTATGATGCATCTCGTGGTTCTAGACTCGAAAAGTGCATTTTTGGTAGTCGGAGACTGGAGCGGTGTCTCCTGTTTCAATATCAACATAACTCGTAATGAGCGATCGATAGATTATGCAGGGTTCCCCGTGAGAATGAAACAAGTCCTTTTAAGAGAACTTGAGTAGTTTAGAAGGTTTAGTGCAGTGCGTCACTGGGTCCATGACGTCTTGTCTTTAATACCGGTGTTACCTTAGTAACCACCAGTAGCATATGAATTGAACCCGGTTTCTGCCCTAAGGTTGAATAATTGGAGGGCTATTTCTTTTCACCCTTTCTCATTTCATTTCTTTTTAATTCTTTAACCCCTTCTTTCTCCTTTCTCATATTACTCCTTTTTTCATATCATACCTAAGGACTTTCTAATACTAACTATTTGGTATTGTCCTTGGGTAGATCCCTCCGGCTCTGGCGGATCATAGGACGGTTTTCCTAACCTTAGCCACCTTATAACTTCATGACTATCATATGTTGCCATTTACCAAAATCCTTGAAAAAATCTCTCAAAGTGTTCATGATTATGAAACACATTTTGCTAACACTTTGAGAGTTTTATATTTTTCAAATGCTCCCCCTCAACATGTGCTCGGATGATTGTTTTATAAATTTGCACATGTTGGGTAGAGCTTGCACTTTTTGAATTGATCCACTTTTAGTGAATATGACCGATTCGAGACATGCTTACATCACCAGTTAGACTAGCTTGAAATTATTACCCGGCCTGGTCAAGTCCACAGAAAGTTTCTCGAAACGGTACACTCTACTCAGACACATCCTTTTCGAGACACGCTTACATCACTGGTTAGACCAGCTTGAAATTATTACCCGGCCAGGATATGTCCTTTCGATCAATGACAGTATAGGTTTCGTCAATTCATTGGTTAAGTCTGAGTCACGATCTCATGCTATGCCAAATCCTTTTTGTCCATTCGCTCCCCCTCAATATGTGCATCGATATACGAAAGAGTTTAGCACATATGGGAGAGCCTAACATTTGAGTCCAAAACATCACATTTTATCAGGTTTCATATTTAAATCACATTCTCTCCCCCGATCAAAAATTTCAAACCAGTTGAGATTTGTGATCCCAATTGATTTAAATAAGTTAGAAAAATGTGGGATAAAATGTGTCTGATTTAATGTTTTCTGATAATGGAGTATACAATACTCCCCCTCAAACCAAGAGAGAGTGTCACTGCTGATGTTGCACAATGTTTAGAACAAGGTGTCAAAAAATTTGAACAAAGACTCTCCCCCTCAATTAATGACCCATTTTCTATTTAAAGAGCTGTAGTCATTCAATTTAACGAGAAGTATTTGTAAAAATTTAAGTCCAATTTACCACCTTGTGAAACATCAAAAAACTCTCCTAAAGAATCATAGAACTGGAAAGTTTATGATATAAAGAAGATTTCTATTCTTTTACACGAAATGATGCACTGAAGCGTACATCAGATCGAAGAAACATGGATATAAAGTAATCCATGCCCAGGTGAACATCACCCAGTTGGAGGAACAACCTTTTTTTGGCGACGTGCTTTCCCCAGTTTGAAGCGCGGGTTGCTATCTAAAGTAATAGCAAGCCATTTAGACATGTTTTAACAATCCATTTTAACTTCTGCTCGAGCTTCATTTAAAGACCCGTGCCATTATTGAATGACATTTCTAAGTCCGTAAATGTTATCGATAAACAGAAGACATGCCTAGGTGAAACTATTTTTTTGGTATTTTCTATTTTTCTGATTATTTTTTTTAAGGTTTTTCTTGGTTTTAATATTTTTCTATATACAATTTTCTGGTTCTATAATTTTCTATTTACAGAATGTTTTAAGATATGTTCAAACTATATTATTCAGTTTAAGACAATGATGAAATGAATACCGAAATGAGGATACGTTCAGTATGTTGTAGAAATCTGTGGTCAATCATCTCTTAAACTTTCACCACCAAAGCTTTCGAGGCTCCTGAAAAATCGACGAAACTTGAGCCTTCCTAATGTACAGCTTTGATAGCTTCCCCCCAAACCGACAATCTTCTTACTGAGCAGATTCTAAGCTCTCTTTCAAGCTTACATAAGGTAAGTGTACAGCGAAAACCGTAGCAAACCACATCAAGAATTACTGCTCCTTTTTAAGAATAATCATCGTGATTCTCCGTTCGGGGATCCTCAAATAGATCAGCAACGAATCATCTCACATTTGAATAATTCTTCTCACATTTCTTCCCGCTGAAGATTGAAGAAATGCCTACAAAAAGTATCCAGAGACCACTTCCCCCCAAGTAGTTGAAGAGATTCAAACAGTCTCATTGTATGAAGCCCGAAAACCTGAAGTACACACTCAATCCCATTAATGAAGTCGAAAACGTAACATCAAGATCAATTAAGACCTAGAAATCCCCTTTTCTCCTTTCAGGAAATTGCAGATGAGAATTGTTACACCAACGTCAACTAAGTCCCGTGTGTAAGCAATTTATCCCGTGTGTAGTCGAAATGATAACACCAAGACAGTATCTTCCCCCACGTAGTTGGAATAATACATCAAGACTCACGAGTTAAAACACTGATTTTCTCTGCGGTTATGACATTTGTCTTCCTGGAATAACTTCATTTAAGAAGAAGTATAAAGTTCATCATGTGTACTCGTTGTGCGTTCAGATGTATGTCTCCTTCCCCCTTGCTGGTTTTGATACTGATGACGTATAGTCCGCATTCGGGTTAGGAACCCGACCAATGGAGGCTACTACCACTCAAGCCCATCACGAATGGGCTCGAGCCCATCACGAATGGGCTATCACGATAACGGTTTGGGATCACGAAGGCCCAAACCCGAAGTTATTTATGGTCTTGATATAGGATATCTCTTATTTATGAGATATGTATCAAACAACCGACCTATACGGGATACGCTGAGGAGTGAGGAACACGAAACCAACAAGGGTTTCGTGTATAATAAAGAGTCTCTCGACTCTCATTAAAGGTACGATCTACAACCCTAACTCTTCAACTAAACCCTAAAACCGATTACTTACTCTCACGCCGGAGGATAATCGTGGGAGACAATCCCACGATAAGCCTAACGGTTTCTTTTTGTTTTCTTAGTGCGCAGGTCTCAAGCATTAAGATCTAATTGGTACGGAAACAAGGAACGCCCAACTTTTGTATCAACAAGTGGCGCCATCCGTGGGACCTATACACTAAGAACTCTACGAAGAACTAGAATGATGAAGCATGGAAACCGAAATCAGCGGACTCCGCTGGCAAAGAAAACGCATGACTACCTATTGGGGAAGAAGCAGCAAACTGACTCAGCCACTAAGCAGGCCTCTGGAACAACCAGTGGGCCCAAAAGCCTAGGATCATACTCAGATCTGGCTTTTACTCCAGTAGAACCGATCACAAGGACTACCCATGCTACTACAACAACCACTAGCGCGGTAGATCTACTGCGCACTCCTCTCACCATGCCAGAATTAAACTTCACTGAGCCGCCAAATGCGCCCACCCGAAACAAGGGTCCTGATTTGGAAACAGACATCCTCGCGCTAGAAGGAGTCGTGCCTGAACTAGCGCCAAGTGATTTCGTGTCCCAAAACTACGAAACCTTGGTTGCGCTGATGCGAGAGGAAGCAAAAAAGAGGTCAAGTCAGAGCCTGCAAGCCAGGCTCAACTTTGATCCTGAGCATGAGGCATCCCCACCGCGTTACCGAAAGGAAAGGCGCGAGAAGGATGGCCGCCGACACCCTGTGTTTACTAGGATCGGAAGGAAAGTTGTGGACGATGAAGCAGCCGACTTACAGTCTCTGGAGGAGCATGAAGATGATGGACGGCGCACCAATGTCCACGCTAGACTTGGCAGTCGCAGGATCCATGATAGACTTGGGCGACGATGCTCCCCAAGCGAAAGCCCTTCAAGCTCGGATTCCGAGGATAGTCGGCGCAAGCGCCGCAAAAGGGTAAGCTCATCCTCAAGTGACTCCTCGGACAACGAGGAAAAAGAAACAGGACACTGGAAGTCCAGGAGAAGATACCGTGACCAGGAGGACGAAGATATGTCTCGTCCCTGGCGCCGCCAAAAGGTTGACGCATTCACTCCGCGCATAGTGATTTTTTAGAAGATAAGAGAAGGCGCATGCCCGCCAATGTTAAAACTTATGATGGGACAGGTGATCCTGATGACCACCTAAAAATTTTTGAATTAGCAGCAACCATCGAAAATTGGCCACAACCTGTGTGGTGCCATATGTTTAACTCTACATTAGTGGGGAATGCGCGAAACTGGTTCAGTATGCTTCCACGTAGAAGCATCGATGGGTTTGAAGAGTTGCGGAAGGCATTTCGTTTAAACTTTACTCAGAGGAAGAAGTGCGCCAAGAACCATGTCGAGCTCGCTAGGGTAAAACAGTGCCAAGGGAAATCCACAAGCGCTTTTATGGGGCGTTTTAAGGATGAATGCATACATGTCAAGGCATGTCCCGAAATACTAAAGATCTCAGGGTTTATGAACGGGATCAATAACCCGGAGCTTATCAAAAAGTTAAATGATAGGGTTCCCCAAACCTTTGACGAACTGATGAAGCGCACGAGGTCCTTTATCCAAGGAGAAGCCGCCACTGCGGATAGCAAGAAAGGCTACTCAAACTATAGGTCACAAGAAGAGCCAAGGAGACAATCCAATGACCAGAGTAGCAATCGTAATAAAAGCTATCGCAGTCAAGGAGGCAGACGGGGAAACGACAAGTATACCCCACTAACAAAGACTCCAAAGGAGATATTCGCGACGGAAGGCGCGAACTTTCAGAGACCCCCACCGATGCGCACCCCAGAAGATCGGCGCGTAGGGAACGGATACTGTGAGTATCACGGACAGAAGGGCCACACCACTAATGAGTGTGTCCAATTGCGCCAACTAATAGATAAGCTAGTAAAAGAAGGCAGATTGGACCATCTAGTTAAGAACATCAAGGATGGAAAAGACAAACAAAAGACCGGGGGCAAGAAAGAAGCACCTAAGGACAAGGCTGACACAATCTACATGATACAATCATGGCAGCGAAAGACTAGACAAAAGGTCAGCCAGAAATTTTCCCATGGAAGCGAAATCTCTTTCCCCACCTTGGCTGCGGACAACGCAGTGGCAGAACCACTCACCATTGAGATAAATGCGGGGGGTCACGATATCCACCGCATGTATGTTGATGGAGGGGCATCAGCGGATATAATGTATGAGCATTGTTTCAAGAGGTTGCGCCCTGAGATACAAAGACAGTTAAGCCCAGCCACGACTGCGTTGACTGGCTTCACAGGAGAAAAGATATGGCCCATGGGGCAACTGCGACTACTAGTCGCTGTTGGTAATAAGGAACACTCCACGACAGCCTGGATGAATTTTATGGTGATCAGATCTCCTTCACCATACAATGGCATTATTGGAAGACCAGGAATTTCGGCAATACGCGCAGTACCGTCCACAGCACATGGGATGCTCAAATTCCCGGTAGAAGGCGGCATTGTCACCACCTACAATAGCGCCGCGCCGCCTAGAGAGTGTAACACGATTACATGCGAAACAACGCACACCCAGAACAGAGCGCAGCTAAAGTATCAAACCTAAAGGTTGCAATTCACCCTGAATACCCGGAGCAAGAAGTATCGATTGGAGGATCGTTGTCTGACAAAGGAAGAGCGGCCGTGTGCGCGCTCTTGCAAAGGAATCTGGATATCTTCGCATGGGAACCAAAGCACATGACTGGTGTGCCACGCTCTGATTGCAGAACACAAGCTGAAAATCCGACAAGGATATTCTCCAGTAAGGCAGAAGAAGCGCGGCCAGGTTCCAGAGCGCGCAAAAGCCATTCTGGAAGAAGTACACAAACTTGTGGAAGCAGGAATCATGCGAGAAGTCTATTACCATGACTGGCTCTCCAATCCATTAATGGTCAAGAAGAGTGACGGTAGTTGGCGGATGTGTGTGGATTTCACTGACCTCAACAAAGCATGTCCACAGGACTGCTACCCACTACCAGAGATAGACTGGAAAGTAGAATCTTTGTGCGGATATCCCTTTAAATGTTTCTTAGATGCATACAAAGGGTACCACCAAATCCAAATGGCCAAGGAAGACGAGGAAAAAACAGCCTTCCACACAAGCCAAGGTGTCTTTTGTTATACAAAGATGCCTTTTGGCCTGAAGAATGCGGGCGCTACCTACCAGCGATTGGTAGATAATGCATTTGAAAAGCAAGTGGGCCGCAACCTAGAGGTCTATGTGGACGACCTTGTCATAAAAAGCCATACTGAAGACGAAGTGGTGCGCGAAATTGAAGAAACATTTAGAACACTACGAAAGATCAACATGAAGTTGAATCCTAAGAAATGCACTTTTGGCGCTACAGAAGGCATGTTCCTGGGATACTTGATAGAACCAGATGGCATTAAGCCATGCCCAGAAAAAACAGAGGCTGTCATCCAACTCCCTTCACCACGCACGTTGAAAGAAGTTCAGTCTCTGAATGGAAAGCTAGCCGGTTTGAACAGATTCCTGTCCAAATCAGCGGATAAGTCACTTCCTCTCTTTAAAACACTCAAGAAGTGTACAAAAAAGGGAGACTTTCGTTGGACTGCGGAAGCGGAAGAAGCTTTCACACAGCTTAAGCAACATATAGCAGCGCTTCCCAAGCTAGTCGCACCCCGACCAGGGGAGGAGTTAATTGTGTATTTGTCTGCGACTCATGGAGCAGTCAGCGCGGTGCTACTGACAGATAGGAATTCCGTACAAACACCGGTATATTTTGTAAGCAAAGCACTCAAGAAGACAGAGATTAACTACAGCCCAATGGAGAAGTTGGTCTTGGCGTTAGTATTTGCCGCCAAAAGACTGCGTAGATACTTTCAAGCGCACCCAATAGCGGTGATCACAGACCAACCTATCAAGCAAGTTATCTCTAAACCTGACGCATCGGGGCGATTACAAAAATGGAGTGTGCTGCTAGGCGAGTATAACATCTCTTATAGACCACGCACTGCGTTAAAGGGCAAATACTAGCAGACTTCATCATCGAAAAGCCAGACACCGATGCCGCACCTCCACTGAGCAAGGTAGAACTACAAGAACCATGGGTCCTGTTCACGGATGGATCTTCATGCGTGGATGGGTCGGGCGCTGGCCTTATCCTCACTAATCCAGAAGGAATGGAATTCACTTATGCACTGCGCTTTGAATTCACAGCCACGAACAACGAGGTAGAATATGAAGCCCTAATCATCGGGTTACGCATTGCAACTTGAATGGGTGTACGTAACCTAGAAGCAAATGTGGACTCCCGATTAGTAGCCAACCTTGTGTTGCGTGAATATGTGGCTAAAGAGGATAACATGGTTCAATACCTCGACAAGACCAAATCACTAATCCAAGGTTTTGACAGGTTTACCATTAAACAAGTTCCTAGAGGTGAAAACAAGAAAGCGGATGCGCTAAGCAAAATCGCATCTACAAGCTTTGCGCACCTGTCAAAACAAGTGTTGGTGGAGATTCTAAAAAACAAATCCATCTCGGATATGGAGATATCCACGGTAATAGAGGAGGAGAACCCTACGTGGATGACCCCTATTGTAGAATTTATAAGCAAAGGCATATTGCCCCATGAGCAGAAGGACGCTCGACGGATACGGCGCACAGCGCAGAGGTTCGAACTTAGAGATGGTATCCTATATCGGCGTTCATTCCTACAACCATGGCTTCGGTGCGTTGGACCTCTCCAGGCGGATTACGTACTCCGAGAGATCCACGCCGGTTCATGCAGTATGCATTCAGGACCACGGTCCGTGGTAGCACGAGCATTGCGGTCAGGATACTACTGGCCCACTATGCACCGTGATGCGCGCGATGTGATAAAGAAATGCAACGACTGCCAAGTTCATAGACCCATCCCGCGCAGACCACAACAAGAGCTAACGCCTATCACTTCCCCATGGCCATTCTATAAGTGGGGTATCGACATTGCGGGCCCCTTCCCTGTTGCAGCGGGGGACTGAAATTTCTTATTGTGGCAATAGACTACTTCACTAAGTGGATTGAGGCAAAAGAAGTGGCGACAATCACAGGTAACCAAGTAAAACGATTCATTTGGGAAAATATTGTATGCCGCTTTGGATTACCTGGGGAAATCGTTTCGGACAACGGAAAACAATTCCGCGATAACCCGTTCAAAGACTGGTGCGCAGAACTAAATATCACACAACACTTCGCGTCAGTTAAACACCCACAAACCAATGGTTTGGTTGAGCGCGCAAATCGTAGTCTAGGCGAAGGAATTAAAGCGCGTCTGGACAAGCACAAAGGAAGATGGGTGGATGAATTGTCGCATGTCTTATGGGCGCACCGCACGACAATCAAAGTTAGCAATGGAGACACTCCCTTTTCTCTTGTCTATGGGACAGAAGCTGTCATACCAGCTGAAATTGGGATGCCAACTATTCGTACCGCGGAAGTTAATGTTGCAACCAATGATGACGAACGACGTATCGACTTGGACCTATTGGAAGAAAGGCGTGAACGCGCAGCTATACGCGAAGCAAAAGCCAAGTCAAAAATGAAGGGATATTACGACGCTAAAGTTCGAAGCACCTCATTCAGACCAGGTGACTTTGTATATCGCGCTAATGACGCAAGCCACGCAGAAGATACAGGTAAACTAGGACCAAAGTGGGAAGGACCCTATGAGGTCGTTGAAGCACTAGGTAAAGGCGCGTACAAGCTGCGTGACATGGATGGCCGTGAGCTACAACGCACATGGAATGTTTGCAATCTCAAGAGATGCTATCTTTAGGAAAGGTTACGACCTCACACACGGACACCTCCGCACTTTAGTAAGTGCTTAATAAATATCCGTGTATTTACATTTTGTTTCATTTAGGCAAATGTTTTTCTTTTCACAAAAACTTGCAAGTATTAATTCAAATGTCGCGGTTTCTAGCTAATTCCGCGACACATTTCACTTTATTGTTTACATGTTATTTATGTCTCAATATTGTTGTTACTTTACTTTCTGCCTACATGGCGTGCATGCACTTATTAAAACCCACGATGGTAAAAGGATAAGTAAACCTACTAAAAAACTCGTTGAGTAAGAGGGTTGCAAACCCATCAACATCGGATCACGCATCCTTGTTAAACACCTTACTCTCAAGACGTTGGAGTAAGTTCAATGTGTATCCCAAGACGGATACACAACAATGCACATTGTGCGCGTTTAACAACTTAGGAGCTAAGACACTTAACTCCTTGATATGCTATTTGCAGTACGCTGCATATAAATCAATAAACTTGTAAATTTTATGAACTTCATACACGATTATGGATTTTTTATAAATTTTCCTAAGTATGTACACAACAAGTTGCTATGTTAGACACAACATAGACGTCTTTTACGCAAAGACAAATTAACTAAAGTACAAACATTATAACCACAATCACATTTGATACAATATGCGTATAATCGTATTTTTTCTAATCAATATTTTATTATGGACTACGAGTTCATACAAGATATAGACTTAACATGCACATATGCAACAAAATGTTAATCTATTACAAAAATTACCAAGACAAGCTACGGGTGCGTCTAAGCCCCGAACCGCCAACATGATACGCAACACTACCAGTTCCCTCAAGCTCCCTCAAAGATCACTATCTTGGGGCGACACTGTCGGTACGCTAACGGGCACTCCATCAGACCTAGGAATATGCGCAGCACCGACACCGCAAAGGATAGCCTTCCCCTTCACACCCTGCTTCTTCGCAAGCCTCATAGCATGGGCTTCCAAGGACTCCTTCAAAGAAATTTCCTTTTCAAGGGCAAAAAGGATCCAGGATGTTGCAAGGGCGAGCGAAGATAGGTACCTGCAGCTGCGATTCATCTGGCTTGAGAAAATAGTCAGCTTGTGCCTCTGCGCCCTCCGCTGCATGCCTGGCCAAGGTTAACCCCTCCATAATAACACTTATGGGGTAATCCTGGTCGCGCTCCAGTTGAGCAATATGAGGAAGGTCTAGCAGCTTCATCTTTTCCATAGCTGCGACAAGCTCATCGAAGGAATCAGCATTATAATCGGGCACTTGTGTGGCAGGCACCTTCAACAAACCGCTCTCAGAGAGCTCCTCTATAGCTTGCGCCTTGCCACGAGCAAGCGCACGCTCCACAACTTCCCCAAACGTCCCCCGCACCTCTTGGGATTCCAAAGTACCCAAAGCAGCAAGGCGTAGCCCATGGCTGATAAGCCACCTGCGCTCAGCAATAGAAGACACCAGATGTGGGTACAGCTCTTCGTCATACTCGATACTGAGCTTGCGCAGCTTGATTTCTTGCTTCTCCAGCGAGTCCTCCACAGCCTTGCAGAAATCATCTAGTCTGGCGAAGTGAGCGCTCTTGTTCTGCTCCATATACTTCAAGGCCCAAAGGCAAGTAGCCTTGTACTCTTTTGCGTCAGCGCGCTCTTGATTCACTTGAGCAAACAAGGATAACCTCTCATCAGCAAGCTTCTGAGCATACACAGTGGTTGACTCTACCTCAGCCTGAGCACCAGCTAACTGCGCCTTCAGTAGCGCAATTTCCCTATCCTTCTGCGCCAAGCTACTACCTTCACCCGCATACCTAGCTTTGAGCTGTGCAACCAATGAGGCTTGATGCGCAGCAACCAAGCCTAACTCCTCAATCAACTGATCCGTAGGCACATCTTCAGAAGCCTTGGACCCAGATCCTTGACCCCCCTGCGCAAGATGATCAGTAGGCAAGGGACTCGCCTTGGGGGGCGATTCCCCAGCGCGCGCAGCATCATCACCAGCAGCCTCAACACTGCACGCAGATAACAGAGCTAATTTATAGTATCATTGCGGAATAAAGAAATGCAGATCTAAAGATACAAGCCTAATTACTTACTTGAGGGAAGGAGTTTCAGTTGTATCCTTCTGCGACGCATTCTCCTCTGATGATGATGATGTGGCTCACTAGAGATAAGGTGGCGCCTTCTTTTGATGTACCAGCGCCATCATCCCCAGCAACTGCCTTGCGCTTCACCCCTTGGGCAGCGCCCTCAGACTCACTCACAGAAACCCCCACGCTGTCTACGAATTAGTCTGCGATAACTCTTCTATATGCATTTGTACCTCCGGAGTGGGAAAACTGCGCAGAGGAGTCGCCTCTAAAACAATTGGGGGTGTATCCTCTAGCTCCTCCTGCACGATCTCCATCGTACGCCCTGCGGTAGCCTAAAGAACTGGCTCCTCGCCATCTCTCAAAGGGCGCACACCCACAGTCACTTGTTTCGGCCTCTCCAAGCGAACAACACTGAATAGATCCATCTCTGCGCAACAAACAATAAACAAACACAAAATAAGTTAGATAAGCTACAAAGGGAAGAACGCTTACAACTAATAAGCGAAGAAGAAGGAAGAGACAAGCACCCACCCTGGATATTCTCGTCCAAAAAAGTTGGCACTTCCTCCGGACTACCGAAGTAATTGCGACTGATGCCCATGTGCACCAAAAACTCCTCTGGATATGCCTTGATCGGTATGCGATTAGCATTAATCGTCTCCGCATCCTCTGCGCTATACGTTCCGGGGATGGGGCGCTCATCTCTCGGTAATGATTCTTGGGTATAGAACTCAAAAATCCATGGAAAAATGCACTATCAACCCAAAAGAACTTCTCCCTCCAATTCCTAAGCGCATCTAATTTTTCCGTATAGCACTGCAGTGGCCCTGCGCGCTTGGAAAAGGATACCCACCCGTTCGACCACGATGTGTGGTAAAACGCGCGGAATAGATGGATTGTGGGTTCAATCGCCAACAGGCGACAATTTACTTCAAAATTGGTTATTTTTGCTGCACCTATACAGTGCAGCTGGGAAATATGAAGACGATAGTGGTTTAGAATATCGCACAAAAATAGGGAAATGGGCACACGTTGGTTAGCGAATTCGAAGAAACGTGTGTATACCCCTACCTTCCCTTGCGGGAAGTTCGCTATTAACGCAGTCGCCACCGGAACTACCGGGTGCAATGCGAGAGGGATGTAATAATCTGAGGTGAACTGAAGAAGTTCATCCGCAGATATATCGGAATTAAAATCGGATAACTGGAGAACCATGTTTAGAACTTAAAGGATTCTGAAGCGCATGCGCTGTTACCTTAGGAGTTGTTGATTTCTTGTTCGCTGTTTAACGTTTTTAACAATGGCGGCAATGGACGATTTTACTGTGATAAGCACAGTGAAATGAAGATGACACTTTATATAGGGTTACACGATCTCATGGATGATTGACATGTGTCACCCACTTGCTCTAATCGTGTGGCTGGGAACCCAAAAGGTAAAGCACTTTTTCACCCACCTCTCACGATTTACGAAGGAGATACGGATGTACTTGGACTAGATTAGTCATATTGCTTTTTTAGGCGGGAAACACTTGAAACTTCTCCGCTACGCATACCCTTTTTGCTACATTTGTTAGTCTAGCATCCGCAGTCGTTACACTACGCATACTAGACTGGGGGACATGATGACGTATAGTCCGCATTCAGGTTACGAACCCGACCAATGGATGCTACTACCACTCAAGCCTATCACGAATGGGCTCGAGCCCATCACAAATGGGCTATCATGATAACGGTTTGGGTTCACGAAGGCCCAAACCCGAAGTTATTTATGGTCTTGATATAGGATATCTCTTATTTATGAGATATGTATCAAACAACCGACCTATACGGGATACGCTGAGGAGTGAGGAACACGAAACCAACAAGGGTTTCGTGTGTATATAAAGAGTCTCTCGACTCTCATTAAAGGTACGATCTACAACCCTAACTCTTCAACTAAACCCTAAAACCGATTACTTACTCTCACGCCGAAGGATAATCGTGGGAGACAATCCCACGATAAGCCTAACGGTGTCTTTTTGTTTTCTTAATGCGCAGGTCTCAAGCATTAAGATCTAATTGGTACGGAAACAAGGAACGCCCAACTTTTGTATCAACAGATACCTCAGAATCAGCAATACATTTTACGCACAAATACTTGAAATCTTGTGAGAAGAACAAAATTAGCTCAAATGTATCAAGTGAGAATCAACCGCTACCGAAGCAATTTCTGACTATCTTTACCAACCCTTAAGTAGGCCATCTGAATTGATAACTGATGAAGCAAACCCGATATACCAAACTTGAAACTGAAGTAGAATTCCCCATTCTTGTGACTTGAACTTGCACTAATGTTGGAAGAACAGTGCAGAGAATTAGTGCTCCAAGCAAATCTCTAAGTACTCAATACCTAACCAAGGTATGAGACATTAACACCTCTTACGATTATCCACAATGTCATCGGCGTGTGACACTGAGTACTACATCGTAACTCCTTTAAGTGATAGTTACCCCGAATGCTGGTAACTAGATAACCTAAGACTTCAACTTAAATCTTAAGCATGAGCAAGTTATCATTAAAGGTCATGCATCCAACCAACCCCGACTTCAAGATAGAGTAAGACCACGCCTTTGAGAAAGTCAACTTCAACCCCAAATAAGTGAAACCTGATCCATTCCGTAGTCACAATTAGATGACCAACAAGTGATTGTTTGTTCGCTCACTTGTTCACACTTCTCCCCCTCAAAAATTGCATATGAGGTTTCCATTTTTGATTGAACAAGTGCATATGAGGTTGATCCACTGTTCACACTTCTCCCCCTCAAAAATTGCATTCGAAATTGCATCTGATGGAAGTAGATCCACTTGATGTCTGAGTGCGCATGGAGCAAGTATGAAGCCTTTAGATAAGAGTAGTCAGAAACAAGAATATTCGTATGACCATTTCTCAACTCTCAATCACCATGTAGTTTATTCACCCTTCTCCCCCTCAAAAATTGCATATGACAACCAACTGCCATTTTTGATAGACCAGGTGAATAAGAATATACTCCAACGTCCGTTTATCCCCTTTGGTGACTGAATGAGCATTTAAAGAACATGAAGCTTGATGAGAATGGTCATAAATGAGAAGATTCCTCTTCTTCCGAAGATAAAGCGCACTCAAGCGTACGCCTTTCTTTTCTTTGATGAACGGGGCCTGAGGAGATGTCAGCAGACGCCATAATGATGAAGAACGAGGCTGCACTGATGTGTACAGACGTCATAATGATGAAGAGCGAGGCCTGCACTGATGTGTACAGACGTCATAATGATGAAGAGCGAGGCCTGCACTGATGTGTACAGACGTCATAATGATTCCCCTCATATGTTGTGAGCAGCCTGTGTCCAAATGTCAAAGGACGATCCGTACAACCTGCATTTGAAAACAGAAAAAAGTGGAGATTTTGGAGTGCCGGATCCCCAATTTAAGTTGGGGTCCAGTTGGTTAGTGGGAACAGAAGCATCATTCGCCCGAGTCTCAGTAGGAGTTGGAATGCTAGTGGAAGTAGACCTAATTAAAGGGCACTGTTCTCCTGAGGAAATTTTCTTCCAATTGGCTTCCATTGACGTACAGGCACTACTTTAGATTTAGTTATCCTAGTTAAAGGGCACTGTTCTCCTAAAGTGAATTTCCTTCCAGTGGGCTTCCATTGGTAACCAACTTTAGCAAACCTATTTCCTGTTGCTTTCCAAGTTTGCTTAATTTCTCTAGCTCTCCAAACTTTCTTAACTGGGGTTTTGTTGGACAACTTCAGAAATTTCTCAACACATTTATCATGATTACGCGAAATTAAACATTCATTACATGTTTTGCAAAGTGAATTAGGGTTCGAATTATGATTCTTTTTGTTCAAATCTGACTTGTTGTTTCTCATGCGGTCTTCTACTTTCCTTTTAGGAACACTTTTAGCTGGTGAAATCCTAGAATTCTTAATGTTTCTCCTAGGTTTTGACTCGCTAGCTTTAGTGTCACTATTAACTCCTGTAGAAGGACTGATGGGAATCTTAGTCTTTTTCACTTCTAGTTGTTGAACATGTTTTGATGTGTTGGGATCTGAAGTTTCCAAGGATACCTCAAAGGTTACATGCTTGTTCTTAATTGTGGATGATGATGCAACTATTCTATCTCTTTGGTTGTGAGACTTAGGGCCCGTGCCAATGGCATATTCTAACTGTTCCTGGATCCTTTTTGTGAGGACGCAGGCATAACCTACTGCCTTATCGAGTGGTTTTCCTATTCTGTCCTCTTCCACAACCTCACGAATAGTGTCAAGTCCATCCCTAAGGTGACAGAGGTAGATTTGATGGACAGGTCTGTTGTTTCTCATGGGAAATGGAATAGGCCTCACATCAACATCGTACATTTTACAAGCAGAAATCTTTGATGTAACACAATTACAGGATGTATTTGGCATTTTTCCTTTCACCTGAGTCTTAAGATTCTCAATTTCATTTAGCAAAGAAGTTATCTTTTCATTATGACTATTTCTTGTAACTTTAATTGAGTCATATAACTCTTTGTAATGCTGTTTAATCTTAGAATTTTCTTCTCGAAAACACTCATTTTCATAATGTAACTTGTTGATGGTGTCTTGATATTGAAAATTCTGAGAATCTGAAGACGAAGGTTTATTGGTGCCATACACATCACATTTGTTGGATTTCAATTGGGCAACTTGGGCCCTCAACAGTCGAATCGTGTTTGTGTGAGCTTGAATTTTTTCATCACGTTTGCTTAGTTCAAAATATGTATCAAACTCAGGAGCATCCGAGGATGTCTTGACATTTGATATTTTGCATTTTTCTTCTAAGTGTTAATGTTTGAGTTGTAAATTCAGATAATCAACTTCTAGTTTTGAAAAATGTTTAACCATGTTATCATGGTCATCATTTTGAATTTTTTCAAGCAATTTCAAATTCTCCCCCTCAAGCTCAACAACACGATTCTGGGTAACATCTAAAGCAATAGCATACTCATGAAATTGACAGGCAGTTAATGTAGCATCAGTAGCAGTGTAAAATATGTCCTGAGCAATAAAACTAGCAATCAAGTTCTCATTGAAGATGAGAATATTCTTTCTCTCAATTTCATGACTCTTAATATCTATCGCCTTTTGTGCTACCTCATTTTCCATATCTTTAAACATTGCTTTCATGTCATTAACTTCAGTTTTAAGAACTTTTTCCAATTCTTCAAAATGTTCTTTGAGAAGTTTAAAGAATGGTATGACCTCAGTTAAGTAACACCTTTTTGTTTGTTCGAAACCCCTTTCCCCCTCTGTAATTCCTGTTGGTGTTATTCTCTTCTTACATGTTTTATCAAAATCAGCAAATAGTTGACAAAGTACATATATGCTAATAAATGTCTTACATTCAGTAGGAAGAGTTAAAGGAACTAAGTGTCTAGGTGTATTGGGAAGATACACCGTCGCAGTAGCAATTTTCCTAAGGGATGGGTTTTGGCTTTAAGCTCTTCTTCCTTTTGCTTTTCAATATCTTGAGACCAAAATATTTGTTCAGGTGTTAACTTCTTTTGAGGGGCAAACACAGTCAAACGATTCTCCTCATAATAATCATGGGGCTTGACTATTATTCGTTTGGCTATGCATTTGGGATCCTTCATTTTCTCATTCATTCTTTCCCTATTTCTATCTTCTATCTCATCCTCCTCTTTAGTGTAGATATGCTCAGGCGGGTCATGATTAGGCATAAACATCACATTGGCACCATTTAATGCAGGTTGGGCTACCTTAGCAATATCATGAATAGCTAATTTAGATTTACCTACATTGCTTTCACTATGCTTGTCACTTAACTTTTTGTGCTTATACATCATTTGGGCAGTCTGTCTGGTTTGGTCTTGTGTGTACAACTTATCCTCAAGCTTATTCTTTAAGGTTTTGAGTCTAGAAAAATCATTTAAGAGTTCCTTTTCTTTTTCTTTGAATTCTAGCTTAAGTGTAGTTATACAATTTTGTACTTCGTGTTTCTGTTTGACAGACTGTTCTAGCTGATTTTTCAAAGAATTCAACTCTTGTTTTAATGTTTCTTCTCTTACTCTAGACTCTTTAATAAGTGTACTCATTTGACCTTCTAATTTCTGCTCGCGTTTATTAAGTTCAAACTTAGCACGCTGTTCATACATAGCCACTTGTTCTTTATAAATGTTTAGTCTAGTGGTCAAGGAATCATCAGGGACAAACACAGAGTTCTCATGCAGCACATAATCATTATTTAGAACAGAAGATGCACAACTAGGTACAACAGACGCTTTGTTGTGATTCACATATTGTTCATATGGGATAACATCGCTATTTCCCATATTAGCAATATCTGACTCAACAACGTTTGTCTGTTGTACTTTGACAGGAATCTTTTGTTCATGCAACACATTATCATTATTAATGACAGAAGATACCCCATTAGGTTCAGTCGACGCTTCGTTGTGTTTCTCATGTTGCACGTTGTTCCTAGCAGTATCTGACTCAACAACGTTTGTCTGTGGCTGATGAAGCTTGTTTTCTTGAGAATTCGGGCACACAAAGTCTCTATTGGCACCAACATAGTCAAACACGTTTATCTGTCGAACATCTTTGGGAATCTTTTGTTTGTCAATCATGTTGTACAATCTGAGTATCTCTGATATAGCAGAATCTGAAGTATTTGACATGATATTAACATGCACGGGATTTTACAATTCTATGATTTAAACAGAGAAATTGATTCTTTCGCGGGGTTTTACAAAATCAAGAATAAACCGTGAAATGATGCTTGATATGTGTTATGATGAAGATCTGGTAGACTTGTTGATCTGTTTGGTATGGTTGTTGCAAGCTATTATGGCGAAATTTTGGTCTGAAAAACTTAAAACCTCAATAACTTCTTTCCGGAAGGGATTTGGGCCTTGAAAAATTTCGTTTCATGACTTCGAGTTCAAATCTCACAATATTCAGGCTGTTCCGGTCGTTTTGACAGGTGTTTCGCTGAAAACGGAGTTACGGTTCAAAAGTTATGGCGGTTTGAAGTTTTGACGTAAAAAGTCAACTTTGGTCAAATATGACAAATCGCTACAATGAGCAGATAGACAAAACGCTACAGTGATCAGAGAGACAAAATGCTACAATGAGCAGATAGACAAAACGCTACTCTGACGGACACAAAACGCTACCCACAAATCGCTACTTTCGAAAACTGACAAGTCGCTACTTTGACACAAGTCCGACACAAAACTCTAACTTTTGAAATTGGTCAAATCGCCACTTTGACTAATACAAATCGCTAACTTTTGATACTGGACAAATCGCTAGGTTACAAAAAGACAGAACTGTCACTATCTTAGGACAAAACGCCAGTCACAAAACGCCAAACAAGTCGCTATCGTAGCTGTTTGTCGTTTTTGCCAAATCCGGTAAAGGGACAAATAGCTAACTCGAGAAAGACACAAATCGCTACTTTTCTTTCCCAGCCAGACACAAATCTCCACGAAGAACTTTTTACCGTGAGACAAACCTCCATGACGAACAACCTTTGAATCTTCCAAAAACCACCACACAACGCCTAGATCTGTGATTCCAAACACCAAACACTACTCCTATGTAATCCCTAAGCTAGAAAGTACAAGATTTAACAACTTTTAACCTCTAAACAAAGCGTAAAATGGATTTTTAGGAGCAAACTATTCGAACCAAAAACAACCCCAAACTACACAAATCCGTGAATATCAACACACATGGACCTAACCATGGCTCTTGATACCAATTGTAGGATATTCACTAACACATAAACACAAGATTCGAGCTTGTATATGGATCGAATGGATGAGAAGTTAGAGAGAGAAAGTGGGAGCCTTTAGTAAGAGAAAGTAACTTGTGATTTATTAGCTTGAAAGGTCCAACCCTCTCCTTTGGTGGAGAGGGCTTTATATAGTGCTACATAATATGTCCCTAGTGGACTGTGGAGCGAGCTGACAGTGGGTAAAGACCCGACCCACTCCACAATAAATAATAATAACTAATCTACTACTAATATTACTAGTAATACTACGAGCTATTTAATACAAAGGAATGCTCGGGGTGACCGAGTCTTCAATGAATATTTATATTTCTAACAGAGATTCCGCCTGAATCAGAATATGAAGCTATAACATTCATGGCACCCTTTCCGGCCGATTATAAGAAAAACACTCCTTGGGCCGAAGAATCTGGTTATATCTATGATGTTCTTCCTAGACCTTGGGAAAGAATAAAATTGGAAAACATAGATGAAACTGGAGAAGGAATAGTGATAGGAAACGTGGTGTATGTTCCAAAATTCTCAAAGAAGAAACCAAAAATTACACCAACGTAGCAAGAAGGAAGTTTGAGTCCGGCTGATGACTCGTTAATAAAACAAGCGCTTCGCGGGAGGCAACCCATGTGTTTGCTGTTTTTAGATTTTATTTTTATTTTCAAGTGATTAAACCCCAAAGTTTCTCTAATCCCTTAGCTGAACTTAAGTGTGGGGGTGTATCACCAACTTTTAAATAAAACGTAGAAATATTTCGTGTGTTTCTTTTGTTCTAAGATTACTGCAGGTAATGATTACAAAGCTTGGATGCTTGGTTCATAGAATCATCTGGAGCAGGAAAATATGGTTTATTCTCTTATTTCCCTATTTTCATTCCTTGAAATTCGTTTATCACATTGAGGACAATGCTTAACTTAAGTGTGGGGGGTGAATAGGAAAATAAGAATAGATTGTAAATTTCGAGCTAAATTTTAAATTTTGTTTACCCTTGTGATCTAGTTATTTGTCATTTTAAGGATTATATATTAGAATAACTGGATCTATCCACTGGTAAAACTTGTAATTTTTGAAAAAATTGAGAGGTGTCCCGATTAATATTGCAATCCATTATGGAATCGATAACATTAGCTAGCACATATTATAGCTCTTCCACTACATTGTGAGGATTTAAGCATGTGTCGTATTTAGCATACATCTTTTATGCTTTGATTCTTTTGCTAGAGAGTGTGCCGGTGATTTTATTTATTCTAGAACTTGTGCTTGTAAATCATTACGAGACCATTGTGAGATCACTTTTCATTTGTGATATAAGTATATATGCGTGATAAGATGCAACCTTAGGATTTAAAAATAAGCCTTCCGTATTGATATTTAGCTAGTTACACTGACTAGTTAACTGATGCGTGGTTTTGCAACCTTACAACAGGTTTTACCTCTCGAGGGATCTCAAGAAGCTTACAACCCCACCAGGCAGTGTACCTGACCGATGTAGTATAGTGTAGTGGTAAGTACGGGGGATTGATCGTTCTCCACAGGGAATAGTGTTCGTTAGGTATGAAAAACTACTCTAATAGGTCTAAGGGTGAGAGAAGATTCTTTTTATGTTTTTTATAATTTTATGAAAGCAAAGTAAAATCTCGGGTTTGAAAGAGTGGGTGGAATTAGTTGCTAGTCAACTAACCCAAGTTACTACGAATGCAAATAAAATAAAATAACAGAAAATGAAAAGGTGGTAAAACTTATGTGGAGAGAAATGTGTTTACTTAGATTTCCTTACTCCCTAACTATCTTTTACCGGTTAATTAGTGTGCATTAATCGCATGGATGACGGGTGTATTCCTTAATACCAATCGTGGGGTGGCGTACGTACTTCCCCAACTCTACAAGCTCCTACTTCACTCCTATGTCGAGCCGGCTAGGAAGCTCCTAACATGGGATCACTAGAATTCGCTTGTGCATTAAATACAACCATAAAAACCTTAGTACGCATTGGTTCATGTTTCTTAAGACGTTCAAGCAAGTTACCGAATAGGAAGTTAGCCAGTTTTCTTAAGCCTAACATAGATGAACAATCATCCAATACAACTAATAACACACTAATAACCAATAATCAATAGCTAGGTTTCATTAGATCTAAGCAAACACAAGATAAATCTAGCCTAGCATGTTAAACAAAAGACAAGAACAAGATAGAATCAAACAACAAATAGACATATTGAATGATTAATTGATAACTTATCTTTAATGTAACATGGAAGATCTCAAGGCAAAAAGCCTTGAAAAAGCTGCTAAATTCGTCTTAGGGTTTTCACACACAAAGTTCCCCAATAAGTTCCACACTAATGACAAAAAATTGCAAAACTATATATAGACTTTCAGATCTGACGGCGTCACGTTATGGAGTGTGACGCCGTCACCTCGCCGCTTTTAGGGTTCCCGGATGGCCTTCTTGACGCCGTCCCTCTTTAGCTCTCCAAAATCCGTTCTGGCTTATCAAGGCTTGACGCCGTCAGACTTAGGGGTGACGCCGTCCCTTTTAAATTAAGCCGTGACGACCTTGATCACATTAAAGCGTGACGCCGTCAGAATTCCATGCAAATTTCTCTGGCTTATCATGAGTAATTTTCACATCCACCACTTTTGCCAAGCCATGACACCGTCCAGAACAAATCCTGACGCCGTCAAAGGTAATTTCCAGCACAATTTTGAGACTTTGTCGTTTTCTTCACTTTAATGCTCCAAAAACGTCCAAAATGCCTCCTTTTCCAGATTTCTCCTCAAAAGTACCTAAAATGACAAAAGGAACGATTTAGGGCAATATTTGATCAAATAAATACGATTTAGGGCTTAAATGACCCCTTAAAAGCGGTACACTTTTCGCTTCATCAAATACCCTTACACTTGACATTTGCTTGTCCTCAAGCAAATGCGCTTTTATTCTAATCAAAATACAAGTTAGGGGTCATTTAATGCTAACATAAAAGTAATTACAACAAATAGTCGTTCCACTTTAATCATAATAAGCACGGAGATTACAAACTAGCACCTCACAAGTAGTGTTTAGATACTCACATCTCTCAAGTGTCATCAAAATAAATCTCATAAATGAAAACGGATAATATCTCTCACTACCTGTCATAGCAAATAGATTACCATAGGCTTGGGAAAGGATCGAAAACCTCCTCCACTAGGCGTAAGCACCTAAGATAAACTATCAAAGAGGGCTTTTACATGGGTTATAACGTTAGGTGTAGGGATATGATAAACACGGTTTTGTTGGATAAGGGATATTTTACTGGTGGCGAGTTAAAGATCTTGATTAATTACATGTACTATATAATGTTGCTAAGCCAAGACTCGACTCAATTTTAAGCTAAAAACAAAATAACAAAAACATAAAATGAAACGGGATGGTAGTCCGTATGTTTTTTCTACTTTTCTTTTTCTCATTTTTTTTGTATTTTTCTTGATTTTTTTCGATTTTTTTTTTTCATACACTCTTGCCCTACCATCCAAAATAATACATCATAGGGGCATTGCATTCCCCTTACACTTGAACTTTTACATAACTTTACAAATTACTATTCTAATGACTCGAATTAAGATAATCAAAACACTTGGAGTACTTTTAAAATATTTAGCACATATGGGGGTAATAAATGATGTTCTTCCCCATTACTCCATTACACTAGTACTTTACCCATGAGTCCCAATCGTCCCAAAACAATATGTACAAGGATATGACTCGACTTAGCAACCATGTAATCAACTAGATAATTAACTTGGGTTTAAACAAATGTTGTAACAATAATGCACTAAAGATGAGTGCATACAAGGTAGGCTAAGGCGATTTGGGTGTACATTTAAGTGGGGTGTAAACAAATTCTTCCTTTAAGTAAAATGCTTAAAGTTAGAAACGAAAAGATAGGCTCTGAGGGGTGTACTAGGGGTATCGTGTACCAAAAATGGGTACAACGCAAAGGGTGTGGGAGAATTACTTGACTAATGTAGCCAAAGTAATTATAACAAAAACACAGGTGTAAAACAATGGGTTAATCCTAATGCCTCTTATCATGTAGTAAATCTAACTACACGAATGTAGTCTCACTTGTGGCCTTGGAATGGTCCTAACGCAAGTTCTAGAATCTAAGTGCTACCGGTACACACATCATAGCATAAATGCTTTTCCTACCAATTCTAGGGGCGAACCTCACATATTTGGGGGTGCAAAATTTTTTAGTGGTAC
Source organism: Artemisia tridentata subsp. tridentata (assembly GCA_021014915.2). NCBI lineage: Eukaryota > Viridiplantae > Streptophyta > Magnoliopsida > Asterales > Asteraceae > Artemisia > Artemisia tridentata. The sequence goes on along the minus strand of CP139506.1, from coordinate 106,731,530 downwards.
GGTTTTTGTGCTAGTCATATAAATCCTATCCGTGAGACGCTCATTAAGACCAAAGTTTCACTCCTAAGTGTTGTAAAAAAATTTAAATTTGGCACTAAAATTGCCCTAACAGGTATTTATCTCAGTTTTATTACACATCTACTATTAAACAAACAAAAATCAAGTGCAATAGCATTCTCTAATCGTACTTTTAACCCCCCCCCCCTTATACTTAAGATGAACATTGTCCCCAATGTTCAAATAACAAGATGTAAAAGCATAAAGTAAAAGAATGAAATCAAATACTCCCCTGATTCGCTCGGTGGATAATGAAGTAACACGGTTAGATCTTCTTCCAAAGAGAATGTAGAAGCTCCAAGACTAATGCATCACCAATAGCTTGATTCCACATACATCTCCTTGTCCAAAATAACCTGTTAAACCTGAGAAAACAAACACGAAAACCTGCATAACATCGGCGGGATAAACTCTATATATAAGGATATAATGCTTGTGGAATGATTATTTTGCAGATTCCTGGAGATTATAAGTTAGAAATTTAATAAAAACTTTTTATGAAAACAAAACTTTCAAAAATTTTCAGAAAATTAAACCTGACGCCGTCAGGTTGTAGATCCTGACGCCGTCAGGTTGTAGATCCTGACGCCGTCAGAAATAATCTGACAAAATTCTCATGTTATGTTTCCGGAAAATTTTTGGAAAAACCTATACCTTACTTCCTGGAATTCCTGCAAAACATCATTATGACTCGATACAAGCATTTGACTCAAACAAACACTAATATGTATGTTAATTTAATATTATTATGATTCATGTTCATTTGTGTTCTAATAAACCGATTTAGATTTCCCTTACACTTAACTTTTGCAAAATACCTTTATATGTAGTTAAGACGAAGTTAAAAACAAGATAAAGCATTTTCACAAATTAGTTTTTAACATGAATCAATAATAATAAAACTTAAACACACATACAGAAACAAATAAAATCAAACAAACAAATAAATAAACACACAAAGCAAATAAAACTTGGGTTGCTTCCCAAGAAGCGCTTTTCTTTATTAACGAGTCTTGTAGCTAGACTCAAAGTAAGGCTCATCTAGTGTCGCTTATGCTCACGTATCCGAGTGTGAGCCATCTAATTGTTGCCTCATCTTTCTTGTATTCATCATTCAGCTCCAAACATCCATGATAGTATCTCTTGTTTTTCTCATGTGGATATTTGAGCCCCTTCCTCTTATCATTCTCACTTAACAAATCAAGAGGCACAAGTCTATTGCAAGATTCAATGGAGTAGTTTTTAAACCTAGGATGTGCTCGGGGCATTTGGTAAGTAAAATCTTCATCCCCATCCGAGAATGTAATTAACCCGTCCACAAGTTTTTCGTCAAGGTTGGTCAACCTTTTGAAGGGTTCTCCAAAAATGACTTGGGTTAATTTGTTATCAATGAATTCTCCTAAGTTCTCCATAACCATAAATTCCACCAAATACACAAAACTTCCAACGAATACGTGTAGTAGCTTAGTCCTAGCAACAATGTTATCTCCTTGATATTCTAGCTCATCTACCATGATTTTATTATAATTAGCGCGAGAGATAATGTTCATAGGCAAAGATGAGTTAAGATAAGCATAAAAATCATGATAACCAATCTTACACGGAAATTGCATGTTAAAGAGGCTATCCTTTTCGATCTTAGTCCTAGGGTCAACATACTTAAAGGGATCAATTTCCTCTTTTCCCCATTCCTCGTTAACTACTTCTCCATTACCGGCATCCTCATCGGAGTCTGAGTAGTAAAACGGACTAACATATTCATTCTCATGGTCAGACTCCTCCATCTCAGAATTGTTACCAAAGTGGTGGTCGGGTGAAAGGTTGTTGTTTTCTATGATGGGGGCGGGAACGGGTAGTTGGAAATTTTCTCGGCGAAAAATACGAATAACAGGGATCAAGTTATCACTATTACTCATGAGGCAGGTGGGAGGTGTCACAAACAAAAATACAAAGAAATAAGATAGACTAAAGAAAACCTAGAAAAAGAAAATAAGAATCTCACTAGAAAGAAATCTAGTGAGTAGACCTATAAAATAAGAATTCAACCTAAACAATAACTATTCCCCGGCAGCGGCGCCAAAAACATGATGCGTGGTTTTGCAACCTTACAACAGGTTTTACCTCTCGAGGGATCTCAAGAAGCTTACAACCCCACCAGGAAATGTACCTGACCGATGTAGTATAGTGTAGTGGTAAGTACGGGGGATTGATCGTTCTCCACAGGGAATAGTGTTCGTTAGGTATGAAAAACTACTCTAATAGGTCTAAGGGTGAGAGAAGATTCTTTTTATGTTTTTTATAATTTTATGAAAGCAAGTAAAATCTCGGGTTTGAAAGAGTGGGCGGAATTAGTTGCTAGTCAACTAACCCAAGTTACTACGAATGCAAATAAAATAAAATAACAGAAAATGAAAAGGTGGTAAAACTTATGTGGAGAGAAATGTGTTTACTTAGATTTCCTTACTCCCTAACTATCTTTTACCGGTTAATTAGTGTGCATTAATCGCATGGATGACGGGTGTATTCCTTAATACCAATCGTGGGGTGGCGTACGTACTTCCCCAACTCTACAAGCTCCTACTTCACTCCTATGTCGAGCCGGCTAGGAAGCTCCTAACATGGGATCACTAGAATTCGCTTGTGCATTAAATACAACCATAAAAACCTTAGTACGCATTGGTTCATGTTTCTTAAGACGTTCAAGCAAGTTACCGAATAGGAAGTTAGCCAGTTTTCTTAAGCCTAACATAGATGAACAATCATCCAATACAACTAATAACACACTAATAACTAATAATCAATAGCTAGGTTTCATTAGATCTAAGCAAACACAAGATAAATCTAGCCTAGCATGTTAAACAAAAGACAAGAACAAGATAGAATCAAACAACACATAGACATATTGAATGATTAATTGATAACTTATCTTTAATGTAACATGGAAGATCTCAAGGCAAAAAGCCTTGAAAAAGCTGCTAAATTCGTCTTAGGGTTTTCACACACAAAGTTCCCCAATAAGTTCCACACTAATGAAAAAACATTGCAAAACTATATATAGACTTTCAGATCTGACGGCGTCACGTTATGGAGTGTGACGCCGTCACCTCGCCGCTTTTAGGGTTCCCGGATGGCCTTCTTGACGCCGTCCCTCTTTAGCTCTCCAAAATCCGTTCTGGCTTATCAAGGCTTGACGCCGTCAGACTTAGGGGTGACGCCGTCCCTCTTTAAATTAAGCCGTGACGACCTTGATCACATTAAAGCGTGACGCCGTCAGAATTCCATGCAAATTTCTCTGGCTTATCATGAGTAATTTTCACATCCACCACTTTTGCCAAGCCATGACGCCGTCCAGAACAAATCCTGACGCCGTCAAAGGTAATTTCCAGCACAATTTTGAGACTTTGTCATTTTCTTCACTTTAATGCTCCAAAAACGTCCAAAATGCCTCCTTTTCCAGATTTCTCCTCAAAAGTACCTAAAATGACAAAAGGAACGATTTAGGGCAATATTTGATCAAATAAATACGATTTAGGGCTTAAATGACCCCTTAAAAGCGGTACACTTTTCGCTTCGTCATTAACCACCAGTATAAACCCTTTTGTTAGCGTTTATCTTTAACGCTAGATACCCCTAGTTACACCCTCTGAGCTTATCTTTTTCTTTTGATAAAATCCAGAAAAATACAAAAAGATTTTACACTTTTAGCCTAGCCTTACCCTTAGTCAAGTCTTGGTTGGTTGCTAGCTATTTGGCAAGATGGATGTTATGTGGGAAATCATGAAAGAACGAAGAAAGTTGCAAATTCCAAAAGTAGTTATCCAAGTGAAGTCTCGCAACTATAAGATGACAAGTTTCTGAGTTAAAAAAAAGAGAATAAGTCATCGCAACTATAAGGTGACAAGAATAGCCAATGAGCTATGTAATAATGTATCGTGCAATCAAGTATGGAGTTTCTCAAGAATGCATGATAGTGGTTCGAAATAGCTAGTAACATTTGGTTATTAGACTTTGACTAGTTTTGTATATTCTTTATTATCAACCTTTTCTAAAACATATCCCATGTCTTATCCTACCCTTTCGACTTTGTGGAATTATCAAGTGTATTGACATGTAGTGACCATCCAATTTCTTGAGGAATTAGGTAGCGTTGTTAGCGATCTAAGGTTATCCTTAGTAACCATCCGTTATTTGGTGATGCAAGAATTCGTTGTTAGCGAGCTATTATGTTTTGCATAAGATAGTTGCACATAAGTCTAATATAACCCTTGAAGCCTTTAAACCCGAATAAAAGCCCTCTTTGATATCTATACCTGGTGCTCACACCATTTCGGTGTAGTTTTGTTTCTTGTACAATCCTATGGTAATATTTAAATCATGACTGAGCAAATGAGTGTGATTGTTCTTATATACTCCACCAACCATACAAATGAGTGTTTTGAGTGAATTATATTTCATTTCCTTTTCGTGAGGTGTTTAGTAATGTTTATCAAGCAAGAAAATCATTTGGGTATTGTCAAACATCTCGATGCTTCAACCATAAAAGCTTAAAACGATGAATCTAACTTGTACTCGTACTTGATAGATTTGCATCCCATTTTTCTAATCATACTTGTATACCATGTGGATAATTGTTTTTACTTCTAGATTTGCTTGAGGGCAAGCAAAGTTTAAGTGTGGGGGAATATGATAACGCTCAAATTGTGCATGTTTTTAGTAGCGTTATTCGTGTTTTTATATATGTTATTTGGTTATATTTATATGCTTTTGTTACTAAATCGTACCAAAGCGTGTTTGCAAAGTATATGTAGCCAAAAACAGGAAAAAGGAAGAAAAAGATGAAAGAATGAGGAAGAAGGAAGTATTTATGATGATTCGAAGATTTTCTTGTCAAGATCCAATCAAATAGTCATTTCAAAGAATGGAAGTCCAAGTATGCAAGTTGACAAGCTTCAAGATAAGGAAAAGATCAAGTTTGGATGAAGAACCAAGAACCAAAAGGAAGAAACAAGCCAAACGACAAAAGTTCAAGATTAAGTCAACAGCATCACTCCATCCGATCGGATGCAGCCCCAACCAATTCGGATGGAGGCCAAGGTTGAAGACCAACCGATCGGTTGGATGAAATACCGATCGGTTGGATGGTGCCTGTTTTACCAATCTTCATCATTAAGTTATGTGTCTTCCTTTCACCGATTCTAGGGCCTTCTAGTGATGATTCTAGACCATTCTATCTGCTTGGAGGCCAAGTTGAACCATTAATGACCCTAGGCATTTGAGAATAGTATAAATATGACCATTTGTGAAGAGTTTTACACAACAATTCATAAACCATTCACCACTTATCAATACCAATTAACTCTCTAATCATCAACCAGTCTCACAATACTTTCAAATTCGTCCTTAAAAGTCAAGGGAACTTTGGAGGTCCAAGAAGTCTACACTTGGAGGTCAAGACATCAAGAAGTCAACACCAATACTTTGGGTATCATTACTTTATCATTTGTAATCTATTTCCAATCATTGTAAGACTTTCAATTATGGTTTCTAATGTTCAAAGTTCTGAGTTTATGTTAGTGTTTGCTATGAGTGGCTAGTGCCTTTGTGCACTTGCTTAGATGATGTGTATTGCTTATTGATTTGCGTATGATTTTGATAACATGTTTTAATTCAATTTCAAGTTGATTCTAAGATCCAATTGTGATTAAGTTTTGTAGTGAAATTTGTTGATCAAGTTTAACTAGTTGCTAATAATTTTAAGGATCGAAAGAACTATTGTTATTAAACTAGTTATAATCATTTGTCTATGAATGATTGTTTTTACCCATTATTCTTGATTAAACAAAGAAAGTTAATTGTGGTTGTAATAAGAATGCTTTTGTCTATCAAAATAGGATTGATTGTAAACCATTTCAAGGGTCGAAAGATTAATAGTTTACTATCAATTGTGACCTTTTGTCTATGATCGGTTACCTTTTGTATTGACCATTTCCTAAGCTTATTTGATAAAGCAAAAGACTATTTTTGTGTTTGAGTTACACCAACTTATGAACCTTGAATTGATTGGTTAAACGTAATGCTTGTTTTTATGAACTAAAATCTTGACGAAGGTTTAATTTGTATAAACAATAGATTAGTTCACCAAACTAATTATCATAACCAACATGTTATCCAAAGTTATCACAATCATGCTAATCAAGAGTAGTATGTTAGTCTAAGCAAGTGTAGTTTTTAATCATTTGAATTATTATATTTTCATCATTGCTTGTTTAAGAAATTCACTTTTAGTAGCTTACGATCCGATTCACTCACAAATCCCTGCGAACGATCCCGACTTACCATCATAATCTTGCTATAACGGACGAGTTCACTTGCTCGTATGTGTTATTTCTAGATTCGGTAATTCACCTTTATAAATTTAAAACTTGTACACACGTGTAACACATCAAAGCCGAACAAGGATCTCGAAGAATCATGCATCCAACCAACCCCGATATCTTCAGATACTAAGTACACGCACCCGTGAAATTTCACTTCAACCTCAAATAAATAAAAGTGAATTAACGCCGTAGTCACATCTTGTGGTTTAAATCCCAGATCTAGCCGTTTTTGATGTCATAAAGTATATCAAAAAATCATCCAATACATGAAGTACACACTTTATCCCTTCTTCAAAGTTGAAACCGTAGCACCAGAATCAATTAAGATCCGGAAATGCACTTTACTTTCTCCAGGATAATTCCATCATCACGGGATTTTACAAATCTATGATTTAAACCGAGAAATAGATTCTTTCGCGGGATTTTACAAAACCAAGAAGAAACCTTGAGACAATGATAAATTGAATGTGTTATGAAAAATTTGATTCTGGTGAATAACTATTTGGAGGAACATGCAAGAGATCAGCAACAATTCTTCTCACATATGTAGAATACTTCACAAACCATGCTAAGTAAAGTAGTATAAACTACTTCCCCCTAGAAGTTGACCTTATATCATCAAAGTACACGTTTATGTGTACGACCATAAACCCGAGAAGTTTGTGCTTAGACTGTGAAGCATCTTTGACGTGCTGTAGTGTCGAATATCCCATGAGAATTGCTGATCACATCTCAACCTTTAAACCCTTTGGCTAACTTACCAACCTCGTATTCAGTCGGTTAATGCTGTGACCACTTGCTCTAACCAATCCACCTCGTGTCTTTATGTCTGACCACCTCTTGAGAAGATCTTGTACTACAATCCCGTTAGAAGCTCGAGAAACGACGATCCCTTGATGAAGCTTGATAATAGAAAAATCCGCGACTTAAACTTGCACTAAATTTGTGATTAAGAACCTATCTGGAGCAGACCACCATTACTCCTTAAATTATAGGTGGTGGTATATACCCAACCTTCCATCCTTTATTGTATATATCCGCCTCTTGAACTATCCACATCTCGTGTGACACTGAGCACTACAATGTAACTCCTTTAAGTGATAGCTATATACTGTGTGACCACAACGTAACTCCGTTGATAGATATAACTAGATAGCCAAGTCTAATCACTAAGAATCCAAACATCGTGCATCCAACCAACCCCGAGATATTTGAGATACTAAGTACGCGAACCCGTAAATTAACAAACCAACCGAGTGACCAAGCTTCTCAAATTTCTACCGATCTCGTAGCACAAAGTTATCCCAAAAATAGTCAAACCCCGTAAGTTTTATTTGTCCAAGTCCACGTCCAATAAATAGTCCGATAAATAATTTGTCAAAATTAATAGTCCAACAATCAATTTATACCAAATTTCGGCTTTAGTCCAATGAACCAATAAATTTTGCACCCCAATTCTTTGTCAATTCGGACAGCCCATTAATAATCCAACAATTTCAAAAACAAATTTCGCTTAAGGCCTATTCAAAATCAGTTAACAATCCCAATCCAAATCCATATCTGCTAACTTAATGGGTATAACATACTCTTAAACCTAAATATTTTTCATTTGCATTAACCCTAAACACAAAACACTTTCAACCGCCTCCTACATCAAAAAAAAATACTCTCACCTAACAAATCTCATCACTTCCAAATCAAACCCATACACAGTTCTCATCTCAACACTAATACTTATCTCAATCTCAGTTACCATCACCAATCATAACTTAGTACAACAACAACTTCTCGCATCCTATCATGTTGAATCAAAACACAATCACAAATTTGGTATCTTTAAGCATACCCAAGCACATATTGGAAGACCAAGTCCAGGAGGCTTCACGATCTCTATAAGAGGTCACGGGTAGGTGTCTTATCTGTTGTGTTTCAATTAGACGAAATAAAGAAGGATCATAACATAATTGTTACGATTCTCTCTTTACCTTTTCGGATATTAAGAATGAAGTATTGGATTCTATAAGGTCGATGATGATTAATTTTTTTCGTATGAATGACCTTGAATGGTCGAATATATCAGTGAATGACCACGAAGAAAAAAATCTTAGATTATTTTATTTTTCTTTTTAGTCCGAGTATTTGAAGAGTGATTTGTATGAGGAGGATGGGATAGGATAGTGTTGTATTTGTGTTGGTTTGAAGTGGGTTGTGCCTCGTTTAGGATTAGTTATGGTTAATGATAGGATTTGGTCAAGGCAGTGGAAACTTCATTTCGATTTTTTTTTTTTTTTTTTTTTTTTTGAAATAGGATTGTGACTATGACTGATGATGTGGTAACTGAAGTCAGTGAGTTGTTGTATTTGTATAATGGTTGTGGTCAATTGCTTCTCTTCATCTTATTCTTTTTCATTTAAAGACAAATCGCAAGATTTGTTCCCTAGACAAACCTCAGTACCAAAACTCAATAGGCAAAACGCAATGAACAAAACTCAGTACCAGTCAAATCGCAACTCCACAAAATGCAGAGTATCAAACCGCAATCACAACTAGACAAAGTGTCACTGTCAACTACATTTTGTCTTTTTCCCATTTTAGCTACAAACCAAACTGCAGTACCAAGACACGCCAAACCACAATGAAGAATGCTCATAAGAGTGTCAAAACGCAAGCAAGAACATGTTCAACCAGATCTGCGTTTTCGTACTTTTTGACTACTTCTTCACGGAAATGATACAAAAGTCACTAAATAATGAAGTTACATAAAACTGCTAACTATGACCATAAGACCACAAGAAACAGATTCGTAAATCTTTCATTGAAATTGCTAACAATATTTAGACTTTTGTTTTAGACCACAAGAAACTGCTAACAATGAAATTGTTTTAGACTTTTGTTTTGACCAGTTTGGATACACAAAAATGTTTAGAAATTGTTAACAACAAAAGATAAGAAAAAATTTCAGATCCAAAAAAAATGGTGAAACAGCTTCAGTAACACAATATTCGAATCCACACAAATCAATGAGATAAACAACCTGGCTCTGATACTAATTGTAGGATCGATTCAATATGTTGATTATGTGGGATTCGGGAGGTCGAGGATTATGGAAGAACAAATCCATGGTTAGAGTTAGAGAGAGAGAGTAGAGTGTGGGAAGTTCTAGTGAGAGAAACACACTAGTTGTGTGTGTGTATTAAAATGAACAACCAACCCTCTCCATTAGATGGAGAAGGGTATATATACTTCTTACAATAGATGCCCCACATGGGCTGTGGATTGAGCTGACAGTGGGTAAAGACCCGACCCAATATCACAAATACTACTATAACTAAACTAGTATTATTATAACTAAACTAATACTAATAAGCCTACGAGCTAACTTAATGCTAACAGATACTCGGGGTGACCGAGTCTTTCATATGAATATTTATATTCCTAACAAATTCCTCAAGCTTCAGGCTGACCGCATCAAGGAACATAATCAGCAGGTCAAGCTCAAAGAAGAAAAGAAGAGGAAAACCTATGAGAAGTATATGTGGTATATGACGAAGACAAAGGGTGAAGGCACCATAACTGACATGACCATTCACTTGACCAAGCCCATAAGCATAACGGTTCACAGAGGGCCAAGGAGGACTGAGATGAACAAACCCTTTAAATTCTCAGATTATGGGCTAAGGGAATGGGACATGATGGGGCCCATCCTGAGGAAGAAGCAAAGCAGGATTGTTCCTGAACTACTAGCTACCCTGAACTCCAAATACGAGGAACTGGAAAAGGTTGCTAAGAGTTTAGGAATAGATCATGAGAAGGCACTTGCTTCTCAGGGACTTTTAATCCCTGAACCTACTCAGAAAATTGGGAAAAAGAGGAAAGTTGTGGGACAGGAACCTGAGCAATTCATAGCAGCTCTTCATTGCAACAGAACTCCTCCTCAAGGGGTCAAGTTTGTTCCCAACAAAGTTATCAAGTCTCCTGAGTATGGTATTTTCTTCATCGATGAGTTTAGCCAACAGGCCTTCCAACGAGTCAGTGACATACACCTTGTGGAAACTACAACTCTTCTTGCTTACAAGCTGATGGCGATTCATGTGAAGAGCCCTGAGAACGAAGAGTTTATAAAGCTGATGGATAAGATGATGAATGAGAGACCTGAAAAAAAAGTGTTAGTGTCTAAGAAAGCTAACTTGGAGCTCATGGGTATCTTGGAAGCCTGAGTACAAGGTCCCTGAGTATTATGTTTAGATGTTAGGACAAATGTAATGATATTAATAAAATGATGGCCCATGTTTTGTTATATCAGTGTCCTTTAATAGCTTTCTAGTATATTCAGTGTGAGAAGAAGCCCATTTGCTCACTCACAACTGATCAAAACACTTAGGCATAATTTATATCCAAATAGGGGGAGATTGTTAGGTCCGTCAGTACCCAAGCATCCTGAAAACAGGATTTGAATACAAATTAGCCCAAGTGTTAATCAACCGTAAACACTCTCAAGTCACTGAGTGAACAGTCACTCAGTGAGTTACCTTCAGGATGCTTAGGACGAGTCTAAGAAGAAAGATTCACCATTCAGTGAGGCGGAACTCCCTGAGTGTCACTTAAGCCAAAGAAGAAGGTAATGGGTTCAGTGAGTGATGACAAGAACTCACTGAACCCCAGTCTCCTCAACAACAAATGTAATTGAAGACTGAAGACCAAGCCTGAAAGAAAGGCAGGACAAGGCGGGAAGAGTTTGAAAAGATAAGGAGAGGTCCTTATCAGGGCAAATTCAAACTTTCCCTGAATGGCGTGAGAACAAGAACAGTGTTATCACTGACGCTCAGAAAGCAGTTTCAACCTTATCCCAAAATAGATTCTTGTAACTGTCAAAATACAGTTGTATCTTTGTCAGAATAGCTAGGTCATTCTTTTGTACTTTTAGTCACGGGTGCTCTTTTATACATGTGTATAAATAGGATCATAAGGGAGAAAAGTGGACAAGTTTTGTGCATTAAAAGCTTATACTTTCACAAAATCACTTTTCTCCCCCAAAGAGCAACCTAGTCCCTGAGATAGCTCAGTGGTTCATTTATTGTTGCCACTCAAGCATAGCTTGAGTTTAGTGAGGAGAACACCATACCTTGTCGTTTTAATCCCAAGTATTATTTCTGCTAACACTTGGGTATAGATTCTTTTGATTAATTTCTAATAAGAATTTAAACATTGAAAAACTTGTGCTTTATCTTTTATGTTTTTGCTTATTTGTTTAAATTAATCAATATGTTAATTCAGTCATAGAACACAAATAGATTAACTTTGTAGTTATTTCTGTTTGTGTAATGGGAACAACACTTTTTAATTGGTGGCTGTGGATTTTTAAATCTAAGGATTTTGTGTGGTGGAAAAAAATGGGTTAAAGAAGATGATGTATGAAGTGTTTTGGAATTTGTGGTTTTTTATTCTTTTTGTATGGAATTTCTGGTTTTGATTTATGGTTTTGGAGTTTTTGGTTTTGATTTTTGATGATGGAGATGAAGATGGGGAAGTAAATTTGTGAAATCTGGTTTAAAGAGGAAGTGGTTAAAGTGTTTATATTTGTGTTTATAATAATAATAATAATAATAATAATAATAATAATAATAATAATAATAATAATAATATAATAATAATAATAATATGAGGGTAGTATGGTCATTTTATCCTTTTAAACGGTCAAACAAATAGAAAATTTGGTCAACGGACCAAAACCGTTATGGGTCGCAACCACAGGGACTGGATCCGTTAAAAAAAAGTAAATTGACTAAACCCATTAAATCCGACTGATGACAGGGACCATTTATGAAATTAACTCAAGTATCAAATATACATGTGTACATTGAGTGAAAATCTAACAACAGTATCAACCAAAATATATTTTATAGAGAAGTAACAAAAAAAAAAGGTTGACACGTGTGAACGCGTGTATTGGTAGAAGCAGATAAGCTAGCTGCTACAGGTAGGTGATCTCTCTAGTGTGAGGCTGCTTGGTTGGAGAAATCATTAGTGGTGTAAGGAGGTTGGAGTTGACGTGTAGGTGTAAGAGGTGTAAACGCTTCGATTAAGTAAGCATAAGGATGGCTTTGTAGGGGTGTATCTTATAATTATACCATAAGGATACATATATGTTCCTGCAAGTTGTATTAGCAAATAGATTAGACTAGGCCCAAGCCCGTGTGTGGGCTTAGGGGTTTCCCACTGGTACAGAAAGTGGCTTTCGTCACACCAAAAATGTGTGACGATATGCATATAGTCACACACGTTTTTTTTTGGTGTGTGTGACAACAGGTCACGCCACCGTAGGTAGCATATGGTCACATTGTTTAGTTTGTGGCCGTTTTCATTGAAAAAGAGTGACCAAAACCCGAATATGTGTGACAAATTAGGCACAAGTTTTGTTGGATTTATCAGTTTTATGTGACTATTTCCCGTCCTATGGCCACATGAATATATAATAAATGTGACGTTTGTGATGATTTAGTCACACAACGTGTGTTGTTTTTTTCGAGTTAGTCACATACAATTTAAAAAATAGTGGCCAAAAGTGTTAATAAGTGTGACCATATGCTGTCTAAAGTGAAGAAATGTGTATTTTGTGTGACTATTGATCATGCAATGGTCACATGAATTTTTAGTTTGTGTGGCCTTTTGTAATATTTAGTCACACAAAGCATGTTTGTTTTGGGTATTTAGTCACATACAATTAAGCATAAAGTGGCCAAAAGTGTTAATAAGTGTGACCATATGCTGTTTAAAGTGAAGAAATGTGTATTTCCAAAAGTGTTAATAAGTGTGACCATATGCTGTTTAAAGTGAAGAAATGTGTATTTTGCGTGACTATTGTTCATCCAATGGTCACATGAATTTTTAGTTTGTGTGGCCTTTTGTAATATTTAGTCACACATCGAATTAAACAAAGAGTGACCAATAATGTTGATAAGCGTGACCATATTATGTGACTGCATCTTTTAGTCACAGGGTTACTACTGCTATTACTAAGTTAGTACTGTTGGAGCAGAGTTAGTACTGCTAGTACTAAGTTAGTGCTGCTGGAATGAGTATATATATATATAACATTATTAAAAACCACAAGAAATTTCAAATTGAATTAAACTCGAATGTATATAACTGAACAGAATATACAATTGTAATGTCGTACTTAATTAATCAAATTCTCAAGTACCATAATCTAAAGACTTTTGAATCTTCAGCGGCTTAGCAGCTTGGTGCTTTAAGTCGTTAACAGATACATATATTTTCTTCGATGGTACTGGTGGTACACATTTAGTCACAGGGTTTGTTGGTGTAACCTGTAGTAAACAAAAGACGCTTCTATCAAACATTGAATTAAATATGTAGAATTATATATATGTAGGTTGAAAAAACACATGTATTGTAAAACCCTAAAATCCAAAACGTGTAAAAAGACCAAATTGCCCCTACAACTTTGAAATTCAATTAAAGCTTATATAAGTGCCAAATTAAATCACAAAACCTATGTAACTAAACCATACACGATATGAAATAATTATGAGGCACCAAATAATATTTGTGCAAGCCACCAAAAATATTTGTAACACATTACTAAGTCACATGGATCGAATTTCATACATAATATTTATTTTAATCTTTAAAAGTATAATATATGGATAATAACAAATTATAATGGGAAAGTATGTCAAGAAATTAAAGGATTGATTTAGTCATGATCTTGGGCCAAAAAAATCGGTCATCCCCCCTCCTAATACTCGGTCATATCTCTATTTAATTAGTTATATCTTTTCTTCCTTCCAAAACAAAACCGAATAACCCTAAAACCCTAACTAAATTCACCACCTATCCATCCGAATTTTTGGAGCTTCAAGGCTATTTTTCCTGTGATCTTTAGCATCCATAGAAGCCTAGAAAAATAAGTTTGGAGTTTCTCTTGGCCTGGTTCGATCGTTGGAAAATTCTTCCTTGTCGAATGTCATTTTTGAGGTATAATTCGTTTTGATCTATTCGACCTTCATAAAATTCTTTTGTTATTTTTCCCATGTCCCTCACATCATACATGATCTGCGAAAAATAGATTTGGGGTCGTGCCTTGCTCGATTCGCTTGTGGAGAATTTATTTTCCATTCGTGAGGTATATTTCCAAATAATTCATTCGAGCCCTATAAAATTCGTTTAGCATTTTTTCATACTCCTTATAATGTATATACTCTGTGAAAAATGGCTACAAGGTTGTGGGATCGTTCAGTGTGCTCTTGGGGATTTTGTGGAGTCGCGTGTGCATTCGGGGAGCAATAATTTGTTACGATCATTATACACGTCCTATCCTTGGTTCGGTATTTTTTCTGTATTCCTTACATCATATGAACCTCAAATAAAATTGCTATAGTCGAATCATGCAAGATCTATAATTTATATGTGAATTTAATCTTAAAAACGTGATAAAACTATAAATAATTCTATACGATTTTGCTGGGGATGAAACCTATTTTTCGTGAACTCTTTATGATCCATATGATCTCAGAAAAATGACCATTCGAATCATGGAAGCCTATATAATTTTTTGGTATAATTATTTTGTAACCGGGTTTTAAGAAAATAAAGAAAGAAATAAAAATAAAGAGAAAGGACTTAGAGTTAAGGTTTCTTTGGCTTAGATCTGAACATTAAATGCATGTTAAGGTTGTTGCAATGATGGAATAATGATGTGTGAATTTAGGGCTTAAGTTGTGTTAATAAAATGTTATACGATTGGCTTTTAAAATAGTTAAGGGTGTGTTTTGTAAATTATGAAACTTGTGGGGTATTTTTAGAACATTATTAAGATTGGTACTAAAGTGTTAAAAATATAAGTTGAGGGTGTCATGTGTAAATTTTTCATTTAAAAGGTTTATTTTGATTAATTAAATAAATATTAATTCGATTTATAATTAAATGAAAGAGAGGGACTAAAAATGAAATTTCTGGAAACTTAAGGTTGATTTGAGTAGTAAAATATATTCAGGGGGTTATGTGTAATCTTGGTAATTTAATGGCTTAATATGTAATTATTAATAATTAAAGGTTGAAATTGTAAATTAAAGGGCTTAATATGTAACTTTGATAACTTGAGGGACTTGATGTGTAAATTATGAATATTTAAGGGTACAATCGTATAACATGTGAAAATAAGTACTCATTGTGTAAATTTGATTAATTAAGGGTTTAATGTATAATTATGGATATAAAGGTTTAAAGTGTAACTTAATAAAATAAAGGGTGTAATTTGTAAATTATGAAACCGTGAGGACCAAATGTGTAAATCTGATCAAGTATACCCTATTTCCATTTAATAATGATTTAATTATTAAATTATATGACACAATCTTTCTAAAAATGGAAACCTGCTAAAAATAGAAAGTTACTTAAAATAGAAAGTCAAGTAAAACGAATAATTAAGAATCAGTAGTAATTCTCTTCTACTCCTTTAGGTGTGAAGGAGGAGGTTTTTGATCCGCATCTGTGTCTTCTATTTCGTATTCGTGTTTGCATTCGTGATCAGGTACAGATATTCTGCTCTTTGTATAAGGAGCCTTCGGCCTCTTACTTTGATTCGTATTAGGGTTTCCTAAGCCATTGCTATGTTCCCTACACTGTGATTTGAACCTTTGATATTTGAACCTTTGACATGTGAACCTTTGATATGAACCTTGAGATTTGGACTATGATTATGACCTTGTGAACCATTGCTTTGATATGAACCTTTGACCCTTAACCCCAGTTTGATACCCGAGCCAAATGTGTTTCCTAGCCATGAAGGTAACATGGCCATGTCTTTGATGCACCACTGACATGACTCGTGTGTGGTTCGAGTGATTAGCCACACCGTCCCCATTGTGATTGTGATATGCGCGCTTTATATTTATTATGGCCAATGTGATTTGTGTGGGGGGCGCATGGATGCATCCTAGGTACGTTGTGATATGTGATATGTGATATGATATGTGCTATGTGGTGACTGATGATGGGTGCAATCCACGTCTTTCACAAAATGTGGGAGCTGATCACTCCATTGGATACATGAGGACACCCCTCATATTATCTGGTTACTAAGAGGTATCCCCTCTAGATTATGCAGACTTATGTGATGTGATATATGTGGGCTCGTGGTGGATGACTGTCCTAACCTTTACTCTTGTACCTTATTTATTATCTCTTTCATTATGCTTCATTTGTTCATTTCCGTTTATTGTATATATCTGTTCACTGGGCTTTTTAAGCTCAGCCGCATTCTTTTCCTGCGGCAGGTTTTAGTAGGAAGCCAGGAGCTTGGGTTTGCTTTGGGATGAGAGATTAGCTTATGAAGACGATACCTTAGTTTTAGTATTCATTTATGTATGACTACGTAGATTTGGTATATTTTCCTTTGTAACATTGTAAACCATTTGTATTATGTAAGTCGTATGTTATGCTTGCCTTTGATATGTCACCATTTACGTGACACTTCTACCCTTGCCGGGTTGGGGTGTTACAATTATGGTATCAGAGCCAGGTTTACGACTTGTAGTACATCTACCCTTGGCCTGTGTAAGTTAGGACCCCTAAGTTTCCACTGTAGGCGCTCGTAGGATAACCTTTGCGAAGTTGCGTAGGATTTTCCCATAGGAACATAAGTCATAACCGGTGAGGAATGGGTAGGCTAGGACATCCCTGTGAGTAGTATTTGCTTCCGCATCACTCTGAATCTTGCCTTTGCCTTTAGTCATGCCTTATAAGAACTTTGTCTCAGAAGACGAGGAAGTCTTACCTCCCTTCATTTTCATGATGAACGTTGCATGTTAACCAATTTCCTTTAGAAGGATTTGATATTGATATTTGTCCAGTACGGAATTGTTATCTAAGCATGCTGATGCTAATAACTGATATTCCATACATCTCAACTCTGACAGTTAAACGATGTTCGTATTACTATCGGTGCACACCCTACCATTCCTATGTTATAAGCTAAACAAGATTCCAATCCTTTGAACTGTTCACGATTCTAACCTTCAATTTGATATATTTGACCTTGATATATTCTAATACTCTCCCATCCCACACTTTGATGAACCATGTACCTAAATTTGATATGTGAACTATCCGTATGATTTGACAACCACATTCGCTCTGAGAATCCGTTTCCCTTTGGATGTATTTGACTTTGAAGTCTCTTGACTATGGATTGGTGGTTTTTGTAAAGCTATCATGGACTGCAATATTTGAAATGCGACCCTTAACAATCTGCTTCACCATATTTTGATATGATATTCTCAATCATTTGAATTTGTTAAGATTATTGTTGCTATGAAGCACATACTCCGATCTCTTTGATTTCCAATTTTCTCCTAACGCCTGTTAGTATCCACTCTTGGAAAGCTCCGGCACTTGAAAGTTTGTTGTACGAATTTCTGGTGTTTCTGATGAACCTTTTGAGATCCGTTTGGGAAGTAAAGTTTGCATTGAACTAATCTGAATTTGGCGAAACCACGATACTGAAGAAGTTAAGAGATTGTAGGAACTGATGGAATATGAGTTTGTTCACTTCAGTGATCTCTTGAATGCTCCTGTTGGTTTATGAAGAAGAAAGAGAGAAGTGTGCGGCGGCACACCGACCATCGTGAATGTAACCGTAATCATTATTCCATTTCCGCGTATCAATATTTGATTTGTTCTATTTTTGAAACTCCGTAGCAGACGACCTCATTTGAGTTTGAAAGACGGAAGAAGCAACCACAAGAACATCTGAGAAGGAAGTTGATTAGTTGAGATTAGGTTCCGCGAAGCATTACAATTTGATTTGTGAAGAGAAAGATTTGTGATATGAAGTTTTTTTTTCCCTAAGAAGATTTCCTGAAGTTGCTTTAGTACCCGTGTGACCACTATGAGTTTTGAATGATGTCAATTGTATTGGCTAGAAGATTCATGTTTTCGCAAGTATTCGGACAATTGTCATAGTATGACAGTATGTTTGTGCTCAGAGACGAACGAGGAACACGTTGACCATTTTTTTAGTATGAAGTGAACCGACCCTTTGTTCTAGAAGAATAGATTTACTTGACGATCAGAGATTGTAGCAGACAACACCACCAGGTATCCGATGACTAAAGAGCTTCCACAAAAAGGACCAAGACTGAAGACCATTGTCAGAGTTAGAAACCTTGTAGAAGATGTGCAGAAGAGGTTCGTGACAGGCGTTACCAAGAGAGAAGCATGTGAGGAGAAGACAGATTGAGATGAGACTCGATTATACCTCAAGCAGCACGTGGAGATTTCAGTTGGGCATCAAGACGACCAGACCGTAGAAGATGAGCTTTCAGCACATAACCCAGGAAGTCCACAGCAGTTGAGTTGGTGAGTTTTGAATCATGCTAGGAGACCTGTAGGAGACACGCAACCTTGTTTCTCTAGTCATTTTAGTTGTACTAAGAGGAATTGAGAGCTGAAGCAGACTCGCAAATGGAGGAATGCACGGTGATCACGTCAGAGATTCACGCTACACACCAAAGTATCCAGAAGAAGTGTCGAAGACTTGAGGAACCAGACTCAAGTTTATGATTTCCTTTTCACCCTATGATCGTATGATTAGACAAGAGAACGACTACTTGGAATTTGAAAAGATTCGAGATCATGAAATTGAATGGATGAAATTTTGTAGTAAACGTTTGGATTTGGAAGATTTGATTGTTGTAAAGGATGAAGATATTGAAGACGTAATTCATTTCCTCTTAGACCACTTAAGTTTCCGTTACCTTTCGATAGGATCTTTTGAATGAGCCTTACCCTATTAGAAATTCCGTTCTATGTTCGTTATGCATTTGTTTGGATGATGGTTTCGTTATGAGAAGGATGATGAATTGTGGAAGACCTAACGTTTCGACGACGAGTTTCATTTTGAGGTGTACACATTCCGTTACGCTATTTGTACGTTCAAATTCCTCCGATTTAGAATCCGTAGTGATGTTTGTTTGGACCAACCTTAAGAGGTAGAAAGATTGATAGGTGGTTAAGATAAGTAGTTCTGTTCGCGACTTGAGATAAAGTATGACCATCATGATGGTATACTCATATGATGCTGGTATTATGACGAGTAGCTAACGTGATAATACTTACGTCATATGACGTACCCTTATTGTGTTCATAGGATATTTCGAGGAGTACTTTAGAAACCTTATAATGTTAATAGGAGATGTGAGAATTTTTGCATCTGTAAGATTTAGGTTCATTCCACCTATACGCTTAATCTATTCGCCGTTATATGATCTGATACGTTCGATTCTTGACACGCATTTGTTGATCCATATATTTCTGACAAAAATCTTAAGAGCTGCTGAGAAGTTTTCTGCCATTTGATGACACCAACAATCTATGTTCTGTACGATCTCATGTGATTTGCTTAATCAAATTCTATGGACGGCATATCCGTCAAAATCCTATGTATTCTTTGTATCTCTTCCGAGAGAATGTGATAATCATTTGTCATGTTGGATATGATCTTTGCAATCTGATATTCAGTATAGTATGTCTTTCTGAGAAACCCGAAACTATCTTAGATCGACAACGAAGAGTCATGAGAAACAAGTCTTTTACATTTCCGTTCGCTGTCCGTTGTGTCTTCTGTTTCGTTTCATTTCCGATCGTTGGGATTTTTCATTCCGTTCGTAAAGATTCTTTGGAAGAACCACCCAGAGCGGGAGGCTACCTGGGAAACCGAGGAATCAATACGAGCTAGTTATCCGCATTTTGTATTCTGATCTGGTACGTCCCTATTTGTTTTCGATCCTTTCATTTCTGATTCTTTGCAAATTTCGAGGACGAAATTTTTCTGTTAGAGGGGAAGAGTTGTAAAACCCTAAAATCCAAAACGTGTAAAAAGACCAAAATGCCCCTACAACTTTGAAATTCAATTAAAGCTTATATAAGTGCCAAATTAAATCACAAAACCTATGTAACTAAACCATACACGATATGAAATAATTATGAGGCACCAAATAATATTTGTGCAAGCCACCAAAAATATTTGTAACACATTACTAAGTCACATGGACCGAATTTCATACATAATATTTATTTTAATCTTTAAAAGTATAATATATGGATAATAACAAATTATAATGGGAAAGTATGTCAAGAAATTAAAGGATTGATTTAGTCATGATCTTGGGCCAAAAAATCTGTCATCCCCCCTCCTAATACTCGGCCATATCTCTATTTAATTAGTTATATCTTTTCTTCCTTCCAAAACAAAACCGAATAACCCTAAAACCCTAACTAAATTCACCACCTATCCATCCGAATTTTTGGAGCTTCAAGGCTATTTTTCCTGTGATCTTTAGCATCCATAGAAGCCTAGAAAAATAAGTTTGGAGTTTCTCTTGGCCTGGTTCGATCGTGGGAAAATTCTTCCTTGTCGAATGTCATTTTTGAGGTATAATTCGTTTTGATCTATTCGACCTTCATAAAATTCTTTTGTTATTTTTCCCATGTCCCTCACATCATACATGATCTGCGAAAAATAGATTTGGGGTCGTGCCTTGCTCGATTCGCTTGTGGAGAATTTATTTTCCATTCGTGAGGTATATTTCCAAATAATTCATTCGAGCCCTATAAAATTCGTTTAGCATTTTTCTCATACTCCTTATAATGTATATACTCTGTGAAAAATGGCTACAAGGTTGTGGGATCGTTCGTGTGCTCTTGGGGATTTTGTGGAGTCGCGTGTGCATTCGGGGAGCAATAATTCGTTACGATCATTCTACACGTCCTATCCTTGGTTCGGTATTTTTCTGTGTTCCTTACATCATATGAACCTCAAATAAAATGCTATAGTCGAATCATGCAAGATCTATAATTTATATGTGAATTTAATCTTAAAAACGTGATAAAACTCTAAATAATTCTATACGATTTTTCTGGGGATGAAACCTATTTTTCGTGAACTCTTTATGATCCATATGATCTCAGAAAAATAACCATTCGAATTGTGGAAGCCTATATAATTTTTGGTATAATTATTTTGTAACCGGGTTTTAAGAAAATAAAGAAAGAAATAAAAATAAAGAGAAAGGAATTAGAGTTAGGGTTTCTTTGGCTTAGATCTGAACATTAAATGCATGTTAAGGTTGTTGCAATGATGGAATAATGATGTGTGAATTTAGGGCTTAAGTTGTGTTAATAAAATGTTATACGATTGGCTTTTAAAATAGTTAAGGGTGTGTTTTGTAAATTATGAAACTTGTGGGGTATTTTTAGAACATTATTAAGATTGGTACTAAAGTGTTAAAAATATAAGTTGAGGGTGTCATGTGTAAATTTTTCATTTAAAAGGTTTATTTTGATTAATTAAATAAATATTAATTCGATTTATAATTAAATGAAAGAGAGGGACTAAAAATGAAATTTCTGGAAACTTAAGGTTGATTTGAGTAATAAAATATATTCAGGGGGTTATGTGTAATCTTGGTAATTTAATGGCTTAATATGTAATTATTAATAATTAAAGGTTGAAATAGTAAATTAAAGGGCTTAATATGTAACTTTGATAACTTGAGGGACTTGATGTGTAAATTATGAATATTTAAGGGTACAATCGTATAACATGTGAAAATAAGTACTCATTGTGTAAATTTGATTAATTAAGGGTTTAATGTGTAATTATGGATATAAAGGTTTAAAGTGTAACTTAATAAAATAAAGGGTGTAATTTGTAAATTATGAAACCGTGAGGACCAAATGTGTAAATCTGATCAAGTATACCCTATTTCCATTTAATAATGATTTAATTAAATTATATGACACAATCTTTCTAAAAATGGAAACCTGCTAAAAATAGAAAGTTACTTAAAATAGAAAGTCAAGTAAAATGAATAATTAAGAATCAGTAGTAATTCTCTTCTACTCCTTTAGGTGTGAAGGAGGAGGTTTTTGATCCGCATCTGTGTCTTCTATTTCGTATTCGTGTTTGCATTCGTGATCAGGTACAGATATTCTGCTCTTTGTATAAGGAGCCTTCGGCCTCTTACTTTGATTCGTATTAGGGTTTCCTAAGCCATTGCTATGTTCCCTACACTGTGATTTGAACCTTTGATATTTGAACCTTTGACATGTGAACCTTTGATATGAACCTTGAGATTTGGACTATGATTATGACCTTGTGAACCATTGCTTTGATATGAACCTTTGACCCTTAACCCCAGTTTGATACCCGAGCCAAATGTGTTTCCTAGCCATGAAGGTAACATGGCCGTGTCTGTGATGCACCACTGACATGACTCGTGTGTGGTTCGAGTGATTAGCCACACCGTCCCCATTGTGATTGTGATATGCGCGCTTTATATTTATTATGGCCAATGTGATTTGTGTGGGGGGCGCATGGATGCATCCTAGGTACGTTGTGATATGTGATATGTGATATGATATGTGCTATGTGGTGACTGATGATGGGTGCAATCCACGTCTTTCACAAAATGTGGGAGCTGATCACTCCATTGGATACATGAGGACACCCCTCATATTATCTGGTTACTAAGAGGTATCCCCTCTAGATTATGCAGGCTTATGTGATGTGATATATGTGGGCTCGTGGTGGATGACTGTCCTAACCTTTACTCTTGTACCTTATTTATTATCTCTTTCATTATGCTTCATTTGTTCATTTCCGTTTATTGTATATATCTGTTCACTGGGCTTTTTAAGCTCAGCCGCATTCTTTTCCTGCGGTAGGTTTTAGTAGGAAGCCAGGAGCTTGGGTTTGCTTTGGGATGAGAGATTAGCTTATGAAGACGATACCTTAGTTTTAGTATTCATTTATGTATGACTACGTAGATTGGTATATTTTCCTTTGTAACATTGTAAACCATTTGTATTATGTAAGTCGTATGTTATGCTTGCCTTTGATATGTCACCATTTACGTGACACTTCTACCCTTGCCGGGTTGGGGTGTTACATGTATGTACCTCCTCTTCAAAAATAACTTGATCCTTTAGCCATGCAACGAAACTACCTTCAACTTTCTTAACTATTTTTAACCCATTATTTGCTATGTCCGGTATGCATGTTGCATCAACTAACGATGAATCAATTGGCACTCTGTAGCAATCATTTGGGAGTGGTCGGTTATGCAGCATTTGCTTTCCACGAGACTGGTATACGGTACCCAAAGCAACGATATTTGTTTGCTTTATAATCCACAGTTTGCACTTAAGTGTCTACAAAAAAAGAATTTTTGCATGTATATATCAGAAATTATTTAAACAAAAGAATAACAAAAAAAGAATTTTTGCATGTATATATTAGAAATACATACTGTTGGCAGTGCTTGTGTTGGAGACACATTTTGTTGCGATTGGGAATCCGGAGACCCGTTTTGTCGCTTGTTAGGCTTTGTCTTGGGTCCAACAGTTTTAGCAAGTTTCTATATGTATATATAAAACACGTTACATTATTTAAACAAAAGAGTAACAAGAAACATGTTGAAATACATACTGTTGGCAGTGCTTGTGTTAGAGATGACACATTTTGTTGCGATTGGGAATCTGGAGACCCGTTTCGTCGTGACTTAGGCTTTTGCTTAGGCCTGACAGTTTTAGCAGGTTCCTATACATATATATAAAACACGGTACATTAGTCGATCATGTATGTAAAATTCAAAAATCAAAGGGGGATGTTTTATTACTTACCATTGTTTCCGTTACCTTTTCAGAAGTTTCAAGGCCATTGGACTTCTCCTGAATTCTTGCATCTTTGGCACTTACAACATCACTTGTCTGAGTGTCGTCCACCTCATTAGCGCTGCTCTCTATATTGTCAATGGCCATTGGAGTCACCTGCAATATAAATTAAGAAATACATTAACTCATCAGTTTACGTTCAATGCCTGGTATCATTAGCATCAGTGGTGTTAGCATTAGAAAATGAAATTGTTAACAACATAAAAAATGGCTTACATCTGATTCTAATGGCAATGGATTAGATGGCAAAGTTATATTCATCCCTTGTTTATTCAACTGATCCATCAGTAGAGTAAGCAATCCCTTTATTTTTTTCACCTCACCGGATAATTGCTTGACCTACACATCTTTTTCGGTCTTCTTGGTGGACAATTTCTTGACCAATTTATCTTTTTCTTCACGCTCGCGTCTCTCATTATCCAGTTGAGTTTGAAGTAACACAAGTCTTTCATCGGCTTCTTGTTTTCTTCGAGGAAGGCCAAAATACTTCTTGTATGTTACTCCACCTCCCACTCCTCTGGCATAACCGCCCTTTTCCTTACCAAAGACAATTTTCATGGCATCAGTGCCATTATCAACACTCAAGGTTCCATCCTTGATCTGGTCATCAACTGCTTTCTGCACAAAAAATATAGGAAATGTTGGGATTAAAAGTCTTCTTGATGCTGTTAGAGTAACTGCTGCTCATATTTGTGTCAATGCTGCTCAGCTGGAGTTAGTGCTGCTCATGAACTTCAATGAAAAATATACTACTGCTAGTACACAGTTACTCCTGTTAGTACGCAGTTAATACTGCTGGTATACAAGTTACTACTGCTAGTACACAGTTAATGTTGCTTCTATATAAGCATAATAATAGAATTTGCAGTCAAACTTACAAGTTTATCTCCCATTGATCTAATATCATCATCTGGGTATTCGCCGTCTTTGTTTACCCTTCCTTTCAACCACATTACATCACGCGGGGGTTCTTCATCCGCTTCAATCTCTTTATTTTGGATCTAATAAACATCAAATGCATACACATGTAAAGTTAAACCAAGATAAACGAAAATATGAGGATGCTTACACATGTACAGTTAAACCAAGATAATCGAAAATATGAGGGTATTAAATGCAAATGTGCAAATTGGGCAATGTAAACAGATTCATTTCTCATACTGATCGTCTCTCAATTTGTAAAACAAACATTATGTAATCTTACCATTTTCTCTTTGACATAAACATATCCACCTCGTCCCATTTTATGCTGATAAATATTTTGGGAACGCGCCATTTTAGCTTTCTCAGATTTCTCCTAAAAACACAAAATCATAAGGCGTTTAGATGCGGTAATGCTGCAAACTAAAAATTATGAAATGACATATAGACTTAAATAAAGATGACTAATTAAAACCTTGTATGCTTCGGTGGTCGTGTAGTTTACAAACTCGACCCAGTCTGCTGAATCCATAATTGCACTATACTTGCCCGGACTTCAGTCAGTTTGGAAGGTGTATTTTCACTAGCCAAAAATGTCACAACCCGTAATTTCAGGTCACTTTCCAAACCTCGACAAATCACCATTCATGATCATCATTCATTTCAGCGTAACCAGTTCGGTTTAGCTGTGAATTCATAACATTGTCAGTAAGGACACATCATATAGACTAGAGGAGTCTGCATATCATCAGTATTTTAATTCATGCACGGTTATGCATTATTTAAATTTACGTATGGTTATTTAATTAATTAACGTTACCACTCAGTCAGTATTATTAACAATTATACCCAATACTCCCGACAATGATCCTAGTATATTTTCATACTAATTTTAATAATATAAAGTTTATATTATTACTTTACCCGGTGTTTTTAAATCAATTGCTACATTTTTCATTAAGGGCTTATAACTCCGTCGGTTTACGACAAATTAACCCGATAATTATTCCGACACCCGATTCCTATCAGTAACATAATTTTACAACTTTTACAACTTCGTCGTATTTTATTTCACTTCGTTAACATTTATTTCAAGATAACTCGGTACCCGATAACACCCAAAGTATTCACAAAATCAACTAACCTATACAATATTATTGCAAAATATCTCATCTTGCCACTTTTTCATCCAAAACCCACGCCCCCCCCCCCCCCCCCCCCCCCCCCCCCCCCCCCCCCACGTGGTATTCTTTCCAAATTTTCTTACCTAACCATGCCACATTTAATGCTTGTGTTTTTATGTCTTGATATTTATTTTCTATAACACTAAACTACTAACTCATTTGCAAGCAATAAGAACAAACCTATCTCTTTTTCCTCTCTTCCTATCACACGGCAAACCACAAGAACCACAAGCAATCACAACAATTTTTCATAGCTCAAGTGTTTAACAAGTCCCATTTGGAGTTATTGTTAAGGTTTTGCAATAAAAACCTCAAGATCCACTCTCATTTCTCTTCAATCTTAACCCATATTGTAAGTAACTCAAGAACAATTCTTTTTCATATTTTCATTCCATATGATCTTTATGTTTATGTATTTTCATGTGATATTGGTTAAAAATGCAAAATACTTTAGTTATGGTACCACTTTTCTTTAAAAACTCTTGAAATCACTAGATCTATAATTTTCACTAACATCCTCATGAATCCCACTATATTTAGTGATGTTTAGGACCCCATGACCCTTTGAGAAGGTGTATGGTAGGATTGAGAGTTGTTTGGTTGTAGATTGGATGGTTTTGGATTAGATATAAACTAGGAACACTCATTTTTGAAACATATAAAAACCTACTGTCTCTAAAATGAAAACGTGGGAAACTCAGAGGGTTTGGGATTATTTTTGGCCAAATATTTAGAAAATACATTCCGAGACGAAGCCGTGGCCGAAAACGGGGATAAAAACGAGTTAATAACGAAGGAGATATGATTTTTACAAGTTTAACGACGAAAACTATTTTCCGGAAAAACTGCATGCTGTTTGGTAGCATTCGACGGCTTATTTGCGGCGTTTGACGAAACCTAGATGAACCAAGCTACTAAAAATGTGTTAGCATTTATTTTTACGAAACCATGGATATAAAGAACGAAGAAAACGAGCTTATAACGATCAAGATATTCGCGTTTTAAACTAGAAATACTTTTATTTATTTGACAGCTTTTATTTTAATAAATATAGTTCGAACTAAAGTATATTTTTCAAGTAACAACAAATAGAAGAGCCGTTTTCCTTAACCGTTGAGACACGTATTGTCACTATTTCACTAACACGTCAATGAGATGACTTCAAAGGTTTTCAAAACGTCAAGACCAACATTAACGTTTTATACACATTATGACACGACTAGTTTTACGTTAGCAAGTTAACATATTTATATCAAGTTTTGGAAAAACTCTACATATCAACGATAACTAGTATTTTCAAATGACGAGTGGTATAGGTTACATATACATGTACATGCACTACATTGCTTCATGATCTCAAGTAGTATTCATGCATTCATTTTAGGTAGCGGCTAGTGTTCGCGCCTTGTTATTGCCAAGTATTCCAAGTGTTCCAGTATTTCAATTATACCAAGTATTCCGAGTTCATAGCATTGTTGTATCATCACTTCAGGTGAGTTTTCATAGCCCCGTATACATTTTATTATTGTTTTCAAATCCCACGGGGGAGAATACATTGCAACTGTTTTTCATACGAGCCAAAGTATCAGACTTCTTGTACATAGATTAAGTTACCTTGTTGCCAATTGAAAGTCCCCATATAATCATGAACCGTTAATTTACCTGTAAGCGAGAGTGAGTGGATAGATCTATCGAGGGTGACGCCTCCATCCGTGTTGGCTTTGACCAACAACCGATAGCGGATGCATTTCATGTCTTTTCATTTGAGTGTCTGGCAAAACACTCCCAGGGGCTCCAGAGAATTCAGTCACAGCGTCGGGGTCATGAGCTTAAGGCTATTGTACAATCATTTTTTTTTATGTGACTTATGTCATACACTTTATACTTGTGGCTATCGTATAACTTCATTTTATTAAACCTATGAACTCTCACCAACTTTATGTTGACTATTTTTAGCAATGTATTTTCAGGTTATTAGCTATCATGTGGGCATGCATTGGACCATCTTGGAGTCGCGGGGTCGACTTGCATCACTTATTTTCATGCACTTATGTAACCGTTTGATCTACTATGGTTTTGTTTTTAAACTTGCAACATCATTTGGGACCTATGTTTTGTAAACTCTGATTTTATTTATGATCAAACGTGTACTTTCAAAATGACACTTTAGGTCGTTCAATATATCCATTGTATGAGACGCCATGAAAGTCACACCAAGGTATTCAATTCCGCTGCCATTAACAGGTAAATTCAGGGTGTGACAATTTAGGTTGGGCAAAATGTATTTGCATTTGAGCTTCATTCTGTAATTCCTTAGCAGTTGACCAAGATGAGTCATTATCAATTTTCTGTATGTCACGTCAACATCAAAAAATTTCTGCAAAGATTAACACAATGTTGTTAATTAGTTGCACATAATGTAACTGCATATATAAACTTATGTAGTACTGGGTTACAAAATAGTATATATGTACCGTGATTTCAGCCCATAGTTTATCTCTTGATTCTTTATTCAACTTCTTCCAGGAAAAAATCTTCAAACCTATTTGCTCACGAACCATATCTCCTAAAAAACTTGAAAACAGTGCTCTGTGTTCCCCTGATACCCTACTGAATGCATCAAAGGTTACCTTGAGCTTTATTCCACCAATTTGGCCATACTTCAGGCGAAACTTTGTTAGCCTGGTTATGCCCCTCTTAGCTAGTATCGTATCTTGTTGGTTGGTTCCAGGCGCTTCTATATCTTCACCATCAGAATACTTTTCGGATTCATATCCTAAGGTGTTATCATCATGTACAATATCATCATGAGGAAGCAAAGTATAATTATCATCAATGGGTTCAAATTCCAGACACAAAACAATTAATTAGACATAGCATAACAACCATTATGTATACGAAAATTAGAGTATGTAAAACAAAAAAAAATAGAGCATAGATTAGACATAGCATAACAACCATTATAAAACACAAAACAACCTCATTTTACAATAGAATCGATCGGTAACAACCACTAACATCACCATTTTTAGATCAAAAGCCTGATACTAATTATTGTAAAATCAAACATCAACTGATATGTGAAAACATTAAAAAACATACCTTTGTTGTTATTTGGATTCATTGTTTGCGTGCATGTGTTTGCCAGAAGAATGTGTGTGTTTATTAGGGTTTATTAATTATTGTGTGTGTTTACAAATGATCGGGTAAAGGGATTAATTGCCGGTTGAATATTGAATTTGTGGTTTGGTTTAACTATAGCTTACGTGGCAAGATTTGTAAAAGAAGAAAAAAAAGGCTAATGGTGCTGACGTGGCGGTGAAATCCGGCTATAGCCAGTAACTAGGGATGGCAACGGTTCGGGTTCGGGGGGGGTTTTAGTGTACCCGTACCCGAACCCATTTATAATATACCCGTACCCGCCCCATATCCCACTGGATACCCGATTATTAATATTATCCATCGGTTTTTCGGGTTTTCCCGCGGGTATCAGTTATTCGTAGTTGAATATTATATGGACAAAATTGGCGGTATTAAGATTAAGTCACGCTAAAATCCACCGACAAAACAAAAGAAAATACTCTAATATATTAAAAAAATTTTAAAGTTAAAGAAAATAAATATCGTATCAAACGATTTAACGCAACGTACTCGGCACGACATTCACCAAAAAAATCAAATGCGCAAGAGTTTTCAAAAGTTAATCATTCTCATTTCCAAAAATAATCTCGTTTTAGCCTTTTAAAAGGGTTTGGTATCATCATTCGTGTAACGGTAGAGAACACGGACTCACGAGTACTCACTCCAAAAAAGCGAATAACCGAATAGTCGAGAAGAGTATTGACGATAACTCTAGTCGAGACGAGATGACGAAAAGAAGTCAAAGAGATAACTAACAACAAACATATCAAATAAGATGAGTCGATTGCTAATCGTCGGTATTTTCCCATAATCCAATTTTTTAATACAAGGTATATATACTTGTTTTATGATTTAAAACAAGTTTGGACTTACGACAAAATTAATCTTTGGAAATAACAAAATTTCGCCATGACTCTTTTATTTAGCGAACGTTTCCAAGTCAAAAGACTTTATTGAAAATCAATTTCCCGAGTATTTATACAAACCCTATAAACCCTAAACCCTAAACCCTGAACCCTAAACCCTGAACGCTAAACCAATCTGTAACTCAAATAATAACCAAACGAATAGTCCAATAAATCCAAATATGTTAGTCTACGGATAGCATGTCTCGAATAGTCCAATAGCCCTCGTGTGTTCCATTTTTATCCCAAATGTCTCACAAGGTTTTCAAAATCGGGATCCTACTTAGGATCGATTTCGTATTTGCAAGATCGAGCTTGTAAGATCGGATCGGGATCTTAAGATCCTACTATAATGTCATTTTGTTAATAGTTTTTTATAATATTATACAAATCTATAAATTAATATATATCATAAACACAAATTATTTAAATATTTCATAGAAATGTTGTCTTAAATTATGATTATGAAATTTTTAAGAATATTAACATGTTTTTTTTTTTTTTTAATTCTACAAAATACATTCCATACTTTTTTAGTTTGTGGTTCGAGAAAAGTAAGATCGTATCATATTAGTTCTTAAGATCCTATGGTAAAGATCGGATCCTATAAGATCTTAAGCTTTTAAAGATCCTTTGTACGATCCGGATCATTTTTTATTTGCAGTATCGTAAAATCGTAAGATCCTAAGATCAGGATCGGGATCCTGACAACCATCATAATACTTTCCTTCCATAATATCAAACCAATTTCTCTCCTGCTCCATACGAGCAGCTTCCTCTTCTAGTTCGCGTTGTTCTATTTCTCTCCTCACTTCCTCATCTTGCTCCAGAAGTCGGAGTTCATCCTCACTCAATCCAAATTCCACAACTGGTAAATTTGGTTGTTCTTCCACACCCGGTGGATTGTTGACCGGTTCATATTCCAGTGTGAACACCGGAAAGATATCTTCAGGTGGAGTGTTCACCGGTTCATTTGGAAATTGCTGGGTAAGATCGTGTGGTTCTGTAAATTGTTGGGGAAAGTCACGGTGAGTTGAAAATTGTTGGGAGAAGTCACGGTGAGTTGGAAATTGTTGGGAGAAATCTTTGCGAGACATTGTTGAGAATCTGTGTGTGAGTTGTGTGTGACTTGTGTGTGTGATAATAATTATGGGTGGCAATTTCTGACCCTACACGAAAACCGACCTGAAACCGACACGAAAATTAACAGGTTCGGGTTGAGCTAAATAGATTTCGGGTCAGGTTTGGGTCGACATATTTAACCCGTTTATTAAACAGGTCAGGTTGGGGTTAGGAATAAAATAAACGGGTCGACCCGCCAACCCGTTTAAGATTTTTTTTCTTAAATTAAAAACGATTTTTATTTAATTATATGGGTTAAATGGGTTAAACGGGTCGACCCGCTAACCTGTTTAACCCGTTTAACTAGTGTAATGTGGTAACTTTTGTATATAAAACGGTTTAAATAGGTCAACCCGAAACCCGTTTAACATATTCAACCCGTGTAACCTATTTAACCCGTCAACCCAAGTATATATATGGGTTAAATGGGTCAGGATTGACGTAGCTGACCCGATGATTTAAATGGGTCAGGTTCGAGTTGGGGTTTTCTGACCCGCCAACCTGACAACCCGAACCCGCCAACCCGAACCCGACCCCGAATCATTCCAAACATTCCTTCGGTTTCATTTTGTCGAGTCAAACCCTAATCAGATTTAATATCATTAATATATAAAATATCATTAATATAGAAAATATCAATTACCCTAATCAACAAGTCAATTAGTCAATCCAACACCAAACACACTTCCAAATCAACTACACAACTCAATCCAAACCAAACACAAACCAAATCCGACCAATATTATCCATCTGTTTACTTTTGGCGCATTTCGATGGTCACTCTTCCCGCCTAAACTATTGGGAACCGTTCATATACCTCTGCCAGCCTATTTATACCTATCGATTGGACAAACCGTTCATATACAACTCCTTTGATATTTTCATTAGATATTATATTTCAAATTTCAATGGCTGAATCCTCTTCAACTCCTGTTTCAAACAAAAACAAACGCCCAAGGGATGATTCTCCTCCACCAATCCCTGAAAAGTTAAAGATATTTAACATATCCTAAAAAATTTGGGATAAACGCAATTCTGGCCAGTATGGTACTGATAGAACTTTACAACGACCGTATAAAGAGGCTGGAAGCAAAGAACAAGGAAGATTTAAAGATCATTTTGGAGCATCAGAAGAAAATAGATGATAGGAACAAAGTAATTGAAGAAACAAGAGAGAAAATAGTTGGTGTTTACAAAAGTATTGAAGATAGTAAATATATTTATTAATGTATCTTTTGTTTATATATTTTGACCATGTTAATGTAAACTTATTTTGTCTTAGTTTATATATTACTTAACTTTTCCAATTCATACAAGTTTATGGTATTTGAATGCAGTTATTATTATTAGTTTATGATATCTGTGTTTCCCCTGATGTTAAAGGGGTGTTTGGTTTCTTGGATACTTAGAAGACTATTAATACTGAAACAGTAAACTGTGTTATAATGCAAGAACAACAATATCACCAAAACTGATTAAGTGTCTTCCTTTACACTTAATCCCTTCCAAATGTATGAGTGCAGTATGGTTTTAAAAGAAAATTGAGTTCATACTGCTGAGAAAAAGTTTTTGCACAAAGTTTGTACTGCTAGGCAAAAAATTGTACTGGTAGCGAAAACTTTGTACCGCTGGGTATCCGTTAGTACTGGTTGGGAGTGCAGGGTACGTTTGTGTCACTTTTTACTTAAAGGGTATAAATCCCTAATTGCAGCACACAATCATATTCACGCACACATTACTCTCTCTCTCTTCCACGGCCTAAACGAATTTTAATCGTCATATTGCAAAACCCCCAAATCAAATCATAATGTCGAACCTAACTTTTACCGAACCTCATAATAATGTTGCCTTTTTAGAAAAATCCAATGAGTCTGTAGATTTTACTGAGATCATTGATTTCCTTAATGCAAGCTATATTAAGTTTGCATTAACAGTAAAACCTACTACATATACTTCTAACATTATCCAGTTTTGGTCGTCTGCTAAGGTCAAAACTATTAATGGGGAAGCACAAATCCATGCCCTTGTAGATGGGCAGAGGATTATTAGGCGTCTATTCGAAGAGATCTTCTCCTAGATGATGCTAACGGAGTTGAGAATCTTCCAAATACTACAATCTTTGAAAAACTTTCACTGATGGGCTATGAGAGAAAATCAGATGCTTTAAAGTTTTATAAAGGTAATTTTTCTCCTCAGTGGAAATTCTTAATTCATACTGTCTTAGTGTGTCTAAGTCCAAAGACCACTGCGTGGAATGAATTTAGCAGTAATTTAGCTTCTGCTATAATTTGTTTGGCTGAAAATACTCAAAGATTTAATTTTTCAAAATTAATTTTTGATAGTATGGTTAAGAACTTGGATAGTTCTTCAGCTAAATATTTTATATATCCAAGGTTTTTGTAACTCTTTTTAGACAACCAATTTAAAAATAATAAAAGTCACAAAAATGTTTATTCCACTCCTTGCCTTACCAAAAAGGTTTTTGCTAATATGAGGAGGGTTGGAAAAGATTTTTCAGGGACAGTGACACCTTTGTTTCAAACAATGGTGGAACTAGCCCAAACCCAAATGGGTGAAGGTTCAGCAATCCCAGCTGGTACCCATCACACACCCACACTTTTGGCTACATCATCTAAACAACAACAAAAGACCTATAAACATAGGACTAACACCAAGAACACTGAGCTACCTCAGGCTAGTGGTTCTATACCAACTGTTGCAGATGAGGCTGTCACTGGGGTGGAGAGTGACATGTTGGCAAGGGCTGCCACTACTGTGTCTAGCTTAGCAGCAGCACAGGACATTGATAACATCATTAAGACCTAAACCAAGACAACTTCTAATGAGTCTGGTCCACATGGAACTGATTCAGGTGAAGGACCCAGTCACATGGAAACAATGGGGGGTTCAGATGAAGAAAGTTCCTCTGGAACTGATTCAGGTGAAGGTCCCAGCCAACCGGATAATATGGGGGGTGTAGATGCTCAGACTAGGTCTGAGGCTATGCCTAACTCACCCTATGATGCACCACTCGGGAGAGGTAACACACTCCGAAGTGCTGAGGGTAGTATTAAACTTGTTCATGAATTGATGGTTACTTGTACAAAATTGTCAAAGGATGTTCTTGATCTCAAGAAGGATCTTAAGGAGCTTAAAATTTCTCAAGGTACTGAAATCACAAGGTTGAAGAAAAGGGTTAGGTATCTTGAAAGTCTACAAAGGTCAAGAACACACAAAACTAAAAGGTTATACAAGGTTGGAACTACTTCCAGAGTTGAATCTTCTTCTCAAGCACAGAGTTTGGAGAAGGATATTTCCAAACAGGGGAGGAATACAAGCAAAGCTTCAGGGGAGGAAACTGGGGTAGATGTTGATACTGGGATAGAGAATGAATCTTGGGAAGATGATGATGTGAATCAATTTGTTCTTGCTGATCAACAGGGTAATGAAGCTGTTATGGATGCTACTACACTTAAGACTGCCAATGAAGAAGTTAATATTGCTAGTGTTGAAGTTAATGTGGCTAGTGATAAGGTTAGTGCTGAGACTGAAGTTAGTATTGCTGCTACTCAAGGTGATGATGATATTACTATAGCTCAAGTATTAACAAAGTTGCAGAGTACAAGACCTAAGGCAAAAGGAGTTGTCATTAAAGAGCCAGTATCAGTACCAAAAACACCATCAACAACTATTTCACCATCAGAAAAAGGCAAAGGTTTGTTGATTGATGAACCTAAGAAGAAATTTAAGTTTCAGTCACCCAGTCAACAACAACAACAAATGATTACAGATGAAGAAGTTGCAAGACAAGTGCAAGCTGATCTTGATGTTCAAGAAGCTGCTCAGATTCTTTCAGACAAGGAGTATGCAGAAAAATTACAAGCAGCTGAAAGATTAAAGTATACTCCTGAAGAGCAACAATCAGCAGTTGATGACTTATTGGATGGCATTAGAAAGAAAATGAGTAAGCAGAAAGCTTATCTCAATAAACCTCCTTCAAGAAGTGAGAGACTGAAGTACATGAAAGCTTATTTGAAAGGTCAGGATAATTGGAAAGAGAAATACTTCAAGTATAGGTCTTATGAAGAAATTGAAGAAATCTACACTAAGACACATGCCAGAATTACCAAGGCTCTGAAAGGTGGTACATTTGATATAAGAGTAGAAAAGAGAACTGCAGAACCATTGAATCTGAGGGATTCAAGAAGCAAAAAGAGTAGAAAAGAGAACTGCTCAGGAAGATGGGAACGTATCTAGGACCCAAGGACAAGAAATAGAATTAAGACTGCTAGAGTTAGAGTTAAGACTGCTAGAATGCATAGTTAGTACTGCTTATGAGATAAACATGTATAGTTGAAAAACACATTGTGGAGTGTTTGGAATAACCCAGTTTGACTTATAAAGTCAACACATACAAAAAAAAGTAGTAACCTTACTGCATTGTTAATAACATATTAATTATACAACATATCAGTTAAATTACATTTACACTGAAAGGCAACATATCATTTCTTGCAGGTGATTTACACTAAAAGACAACATAGCATTTCTTACAATGGAGCCAAAACATTGAGATTTTGAAATTTTTGACTATAGTCATATGAATATTTCACAGTGTGACTATTTTGAATGTATTGGTCACATATAATACCCTTATAATGTGGCCATAAACATAATTTAGATGCACATTTGTGGTATGGTGTGACTATTGTATAGCCTATAGTCACATTATTGTGCTACAATTAAATGTGACCATACACATTAGGAATTGGCAGGCAAACACACACTTAACTTTAGACACACATATTAACTTACGTGACCATTTGTATCGAATTTTGGTCACACTTAATCATGTATGCCTATGGTTTAGTGTGACCATATATGACATTTGGTCACACTGTTCAAGTGTGTGACATATATTTGTCACTTTTAAATGCATATCGTGACTAATGCTTCAAACTTACTTTTCAGTTGTCATACATTTCAAATTCATATGTGGCTAAATTTTCAACAAAAACTAGCAGTCGCGTTTAAATAATGTGTGACAAACTTGAGTATATGATTTAGCCACATACACAATTACTTCGTGTGACCATATATGGATTTTGGTCACACTTTTCAATTGTGTGACATATATTTGTCATATATGTATATATATAGTGTGACTAATGTTTCAAACTTATTTGTATCCGTCACACGTCCCAAATTATATGTGACTAAAAAATCAAAAAAAAAAATTACCAGATACGTATAGTCACGAAAATATTCAAATGTGTGGTTGTAGCCTCAGATGTAATTCCGAAATGGTCACACAAGTCGGATCAAGTGTGGTTGTTTATTTTATTCTGGTACATTTAGTCACACAAATAAGTTATTGTGTGGCCGTTCAAAATACCACATGTGTGACCGTAGGCCAAATCTGCACTAGTGTCCTTTATGTTTCATGTATTCTCTGATACCATGTTGAATGATTGAAATCCCATAGGTATGATTGAAATCCCGTAGATAGAAACCCTAACCCTAAAAGTAAGTAGAGTAATTAATCAAAGCAAAGCAAAGTGATGGATGATCCAACGATGGTCAGAAGGCCGTTTAATGGTTGTGTTCCACCAAAATTGAGTGAAGAAACCATTGCACTGTTGTGAGAAGATTTGCCCAAGTATGGCCCTGTCATGAAATTTGCTACTACCAAACGTTACAAGTTTAAGCCCACGATAAAAGGCTCACCAGCGGAGCTGAAGAGGATTGAGGAAGCAAAACGCCAACGTTTAGCGAAAGAAGCGGCAACAGGTACCAAACCCAAAACTATTATTTGTTATTATTCACCCAATCCTACCTTTGTTGCTGACCACAACTGCCCTGGATTGTGCCCCGTGGATCTTCCACTACAAAAAAAAATGTGCAGTTAGGGATGATAATCTCTTCCCAAATTTGTGAAAGGCGTCGTCCCAAAGCCAAAACGGTATGACATCTCGTCCCAAACTGGTAGTCTCTATATTGTTGTCAAACTGCATCAAACTAAATCCCCAGATATTGGTACTCAAGAAAATGCTAGAAGTGTATATGCATCCCAACAAGCACACAGTTGATTCAGCTGCCTTATTTCACGACCTTTATGATGACCTGGAAAATCTTAGTTTGGAGTAATTCGTACGCTAAAGTGTTTGAACTTTTATCGATCTGTAATGTAATTCGTACGCTTTAGTTTTTCAACTTTTATCGATCTGTAATGTAATTCGTACGCTTTAATGTTGGAGTTATAGGTATGTTTTACTTATTCGTATGTATCTTTCGAGTATTTGTTTTAAGGAAAATGAAAATAGTATAGTGTTTTTTGGATAAATAGTAAAGTATTGATTTTTGAATATACATTTTAAATTTTATAATTAATATTTTTAACAACAAAAATATTTTTGATAAATAGTAAAGTATTGATTTTGTAAATTTTTTAATTTATGAATTTTTTTTAAATTAATTTTTACACTAACATATAATTTTAAAGCAAATAATTTTTTAAAATTAATTTATATATAAGTATTTTTAGATAGATTATTGGATTATAAATGTTATTTTAAATATTTTTAAAAATATGGGACGACATTGTCGTCCCTAAGGTTTTTTAAAAGTTTTTAAATTGATTTGAAAAAAAAAAATTGATTTAAAAAGTTTTTAAATACTAAAAAAACATATACTTACAGTTTGGGACAACATTGTTGCGCCTAAGTGTTTGGCGGGCACTAAAAATACTGGCGGGATGTTTTTATTTTCGTGGAAATTTAATAAATTGATTTAAAAAGCTTTTAAATTTTAAAAAAAAACAACAATATTTAACAATTTGGGACGACATTGTTGTCCCTAAATTAGTGGGTCAAGTTGATAGTTTGACTGCTATTTTTGTTTAAAAAATGTGGAACCATGATGACAAAAAGGGACAACAATGTCGACCAAAAAAAAAAGGGGCGTCCCCAAACCCACATTTTGGTGTAGTGTTCGTAAGCTAGCTCCATCTGATATTCCCCCACCCTCATTCCAGAGGTACTTGGATACTTACCAAGAACGCAGAGCCGCAGCGGCAGCTTTAGAAGCAAGGGCAGCAGCAGCAGCGGCAAGGCCCCCTCGCCCACGTATCTTTATAGACCCACAGATGAAGAAGAAGCTGATGCTTTGCAGAAAACATGAAGCAGCAGAAGTAACTGGTACTAGAGCGGGTTTAATTTTGTGACCAGTCGGCCGCCATGAGCCGCTATCTCTATACCGCCTGTCAAATTTCTCATTAATAACTCTATCCTTTCCTTATTCGTACTCCATTTTCCGCTGCAATAGTGGCCATTTATCTTCTCCATAATATTGTTTTTCTTTTTCTTTTTATCTTTGATCCTTGTGATTTAAGATAGTGAGCATTTGGTTTATTCTAGTCTTCCCAAGCATTCTCTTTTTCTTTTTTTTTATATTGTCATTAATTTAGCCTTTATTTTTTCCTGTTCCTTTTCGTGTATACTAGCAGTCAACATATTGCATGGCATTTGTTTTTCTTTATCTAGGTCTTTTGCCATAAAACAAATCTTCAATATATTTCCTTGTTATTCATTCCTCTAATATTCAATATCTTTTCTTCTTATTTTATATGTTTATGCATAAGTTATATCCCTCCTCAAGCAACTCTATATTGCAACAGTTATCTTTTCCAAACTTAAAACAGAAAAAGCAAATCAAGTTTTTCAACATTGCTACAATTGCAATTGTTTTCAAGTTATGGATCATGAAGATTTTGAAGATTTGGCTCCACTTCCGCTTGCTTGAAGACGTCTTCATCAACAAAGTTTGTTTTATCAATAATACTAGTAATCTCTTTCGGTCTCGAGCTTTCGTGAATTCGCCGCTCAGACTACGGGGGAGTATTAATTAGCAAATAGATTAGACTAGGCCCAAGCCCGTGTGTGGGCTTAGGATCCATTAGGGTTTCCTTTATGTTTCATGTATTCTCTATATATTGTGGTTGAATAATACATCATACCTACGGGATTTCAATAATTCAACAAGTTGCACCAATGAGAGTTTTTCTTTTTTTACTACTCACTAATGGATATCAGTAGCAAGAACAGAAGGTATTATTTGTTCTTAGTGCTGACACTTTGCTTCCAGATACGTTCAAATGCACAAGAAGTTCCAGCCTATAACAAGATCCCGGTTGGAGTGATTCTAAATATGGGATCATGGCTTGGAAAGACCGTTCATTGCTGCATTACCATGGCAGTATCTGACTTTTACACGCTAAACAGTAACTACACAACAAGGATAGTTATTCACAACAGGGATACTCATGGAGAACCATTGCATGCTCTATCTGCTGGTGCTATAAATTGGGCTAATCACAAAAAAAAAAAAAAAAAAAAAAAAAAAAAAAAAAAAACACATCGTACTTGCCACTATATCTTTTTATGTGTATCGAACAATTTTTTTTGCTTATGTGTATATAAAACTACCATTTTTGTCTTTATGTGTGTACTTTATGACCATTTTGCCCCTCCCGAGCTAATAAAATGAGGGGAAAAATGGTCATAAAGTACACACATAAAGACAAAACTGGTAGTTTAATACACACATAAGCAATTTATTTTAATATGTTACACATAAAAAGATATAGTGGCAAATATGCTGTTTTTTTTTTTTTTTTTTTTTTTTTTTTTTGTTTTTTTTTTTTTTTTTTTTTTGGGTAGCCCTTATAAATACCCCCCACTAAAGTCAAGAATTCCAAAATATGTTATAAAAAATATTCTACAAATGTTTGTGTTTTCATAGAACTGTTAGTATTATTAGCTGTTTTTGGTTAAAGTTGCAAATGTATTGGTTAAAAATTTTAAGAGGGAAATGCAGAAATGGTCCCTGTGGTTTGCCCAGATTGCAGGTTTAGTCCTTGTGGTTTCGAAAGTGCACGCGGCCTCCCTGTGGTTTGCTCAAAATTGCAAAAATGGTCCCTGTGGTTTGCTCAAAATTGCAAAAATGGTCCCTGTGGTTTACTCAAATTGCAAAAAAGGTCCCTGTGGTTTGCTCAAAAATTACACGTCGAGGGACCAAAACGGAACCAAGGTTTCCCCACAGGGAGGCCGCCTGCACTTTCGAAACCACAGGGACTAAACCTGCAATTTGGGCAAACCACAGGGACCATTTCTGCATTTCCCTCAAAATTTTAAGTTTGTAAATGTTTTGCTTGTAGAAAATTTTAGTCATTTGTTGTCTTTTTTTAAAAGACGGCCTATTTGACCCGTTTCTGTTTGACTTACCTGTCACCCGTTGGCCCAACCCGCCCGACTTGCCCATTTTGCCATTAGAGCATATTAGCTACTACAAATTCTG
Source organism: Artemisia tridentata subsp. tridentata (assembly GCA_021014915.2). Taxonomy (NCBI): domain Eukaryota; kingdom Viridiplantae; phylum Streptophyta; class Magnoliopsida; order Asterales; family Asteraceae; genus Artemisia; species Artemisia tridentata. The sequence goes on along the minus strand of CP139506.1, from coordinate 106,690,712 downwards.
TACAGTAAATGGCGATTTTTATGTAGATTTGATTTTAATTTCTTCATAATTTAATAAATAAAAATAATCATTTATCTCCGAGCCAACTTATGGTTCAACAATCTTGTCACCACGGAGGTTCATCTGCGCTGACTCCAGGCTATCCAAAAGGGTAGTCACCCGGGGATTAGTCGGCTCGCAGTGTCGAGTCGAAAAACCAGGTAAATCAAAATAAACCTTATGGTTCAACAACTTCACTACTTTTTTATGGTTCAACAACTTCACTACTTTTGGCAATATTTTATGACTTTATCCAACATTTTTCAACCATTTGATTAAAACACTTGACATATTTTTGCAACACTTTTATCCTCAACTTTCAGCGCTTGATCTTTTGAAGAAGCCAAAAGTGCAAGTAATTATTGGTTCAGAGTCAACAACCGAAGCAAAGCTCCTTGCGGTATTCGGAGATGAAGCTGGATCGGAGTACCTATTCTTTCCCTTTCACCCAGTGGCGAAGCCTTGAAAATTTTCAGTGGGGGGTCGGGATCTAAATTTTTTTTTCCTAACGCTATTTTTCGGGTAATATGTTCGGGTCGGTGATTCGATTCGGGTCGGGTCAAAAATTAAATACTATTATTATTAAAAAAAAAGTTTCAATCACTAAAAAACTAAACATTTGTCCAAGACAACTAAACATTAAAAAGGAGACAAACGGTTGGTACCTGGTTCGATTCATTGAAGAAATTAGAGTTCAGCCTTTCGACCTTTAAGATCCTTGAATTCTTCAATTATGGACTCCGCATCAAACTTGTCAGCAATTTCTTTTTCTATGTAAATCAGCATACTGTTTGCTAGATTCTGATCTGACATCTTATTACGTAGGCGATTCTTGAATATCTTCATTGCCGAAAATCCCCTCTCTGTTGTTGCAGTCGAAACCGGAAGTGTCAAGAGTAGCCGACACACTCTTTCAACCAAATCGGACATGCTATTTTTCCCAGTTTCTACAAGAGTTTGGCAGAGATCAGAAAGAGTTGCTACCTCACTTAGCTTGGCATTATTTATCCTTTCAACTTGAAAAGTCTCCAATTGACAAAGTAATTGATTTTCTCCTGCTCAGTAAAGTCCGTAGGATAATTTTTCTCAACAAGAAGAACAATGTGATCAATATTAATCTCTTTTGAACATAAAGTCGCACCAAGAGATAACAACTCTATTGATTGCTCACTGAATCTACAATCCAACTCATGTATTTGCTTATCCAATGTCTCCATAAACAAATCTACTCGGTAAAAATGTTCAAATGTAACATGAAGATCTTTTTTACGAGGCCAATACCGGGTAGATCTATATGGAGCACTCATATCGGGCATCTCTATGTCATGTCTTTGACAAAAAAAAAATAACTTTCTCAATTAAAGAATCTCATCCATCATTTCTAAAATTATTTAGACTAACCTTTGTGGCTGAAACTAAATTCATTGCATTAAGGATGTCTTGGGATTTCTTTTGTAATCCTTGACAAAGTGTATCAGTCTTTTGCATCACCTCTTTCATCATGTAAAGAACAAACACAAACTCAAATGACTTCAAGTAACTATAAGCCATACTAGCATCTCCACGTTGAGCACGGGTATTATGAGTAGTGTCGTCCATTATTCCCTTGAGAAAGCCTGGGTGACATCAAACATGTTAACCAAACTACAAATGGATTTAAAATGGGAACCCCAACATGTATCCCCGGCCCTTCTTAATGTCCCGACCTGGTTTTGTCCTTTTCCCGATTTGATTTCACCCAACTCCAGTAATTTTTTAATCTCAATTGCCTTCGCCTTTTGTAACTCATCGTGACGCTTACTAGAAGCACAAACCACATTTATTACAAAAGCTAAGTACTCAAAGAACTGGTGTACCGGATCAACTTCCTTTGAGACACAAACCAAGGCAAGTTGTAACCTGTGATAAAAAAAAATGTCAACTCCATATGAGTATTTTTAGTCAAACCTAAAAAAGAACAAACAACAATACAAAAGTAAGTAACCTGTGAGCAAAGCAATGAACGTAATATGCATCAACAAAGGACAATTATTCCCATCATTAACTTTTTTCCAATTGTCAAATCCTTCACAACTAAATGCACTATGACCACTTTGCTCATTTGGTTTATCCTTATACAAATAACATAGAAAACAATAAGCCTTGTGTGTTGTTGGAGAATACTCTAACCAATTAGGGAACATACCAAACCAAGCAAATTTAAATCGACGAAGATTATTCTTTGGACCTCTAGGCTTATACTCTTCAAGCTTAGGTTGATACACTCCTAATGATATATATGCTAGCCTTACTTGCTCACGTACCTTAACCGGATATTTCCACATTTCAAGTCGTTTAGCAGGATCTCTTTCTAGGCTACTAACATCCACTTCATTGATGTTAGCTTGTGGAATTTCAGAAAGTTGTTCATTGCAAGTATCCGGACCAATAACCGGTTCGCTTGTTGAACCTTTTTGACGTTTACTCTCTTGAATTTCATCATCAATTCCTTCTACTTGTTGTTCTTCATTCTTTCTTTTAAAAAATGAAGTTATGGTTTTATTCTTCACCATAGTCACAAGCTATAAATCTGTCCTACACCTACATAAATTGCAAATAACTTCTTAGGAAGTTAATAAATCAAGTAATGAAAGACAAGTATATTAGTAGACAACAAACCTATCTCAAATTCTCAATTCTCAAGTTAATAAATCAACCCCAATTTCTAATTTCTACTTAAATCCCTAATTTATACTAAATCCCTAATTTCTACTAAATCCCTAAATAAAAGACAAGTAGATTTAAAGACAACAAACCTGAACCCGACGGCGGTGGTGGTCGGCGGCGGCAGGCGTGGCGGAGGCTGGTCGGCGGTGGCCGGCGGGACTGCAGGAGCCAGGAAGGTCGGGAGGAGATGAGGGGCGAAGGGCGGGAGGGTTTGGGATTTGGTTTGTTATTGTTCCGGTTTCTATTTTTTTTTTAATGGGCTAAGTAATTATTATGTAATGGATTTTAGTTTGGGTAGATGGGCTTATGTAAAATGTAATGATCAATTTTATTGCTTAATATATAAAAAAAAAATTCACAATTAAAATGGGGGGTCGAAATTGAATATACCGAAATTTTTCTACACGAAAACTATATACCCCCTACATCGCAAAAAAAAATTCGGGAGGTCGGGCGCCCCCCCCCCCCCCCCCCCCCGGCCTATATAAGCTACGCCCCTGTTCTTTCCTTTCACCAACTCCTTGTTCCAACAAACATCCATATTTCCTTCAAATTACACAAGATGAAACCACTCAATTTAAAGCCATTGCTGCAATGGCAGACTTGTTTAAATGGAAGAATGTCATAATTATCAGTGAAGACACTGATAACGCGCGAGATATGGCTGCATTTACGGCCAAAGCCTTCCAAGAGAAAAACATTTTTATAACGTATACGAGCCTCATTTCACCCTATGCTAGCAATGAACTAGTCAACAAAGAGCTTCACAAGCTTTCAACTATGCAAACAAACGTATTTGTCGTGCATACTTGTCATTCTCTTGCATCCCGTGTTTTAATAAATGCAAAATATCTAGGAATGGTCGATTCAGGATACAAATGGATTATCACGAGTAAGACTATGAACTTATTCAATTTCATGGATGATGAAGTTATTGAGTCTATGCATGGGGTATTGGGTTTAAAATCATATATCCCACAATCGAGGGATCTTAAAAAATTCATTTTGAAATGGAGAAAGGACTATGAGCTCAAGGACATAAATGTTTGTGCTATTGGGGTATATGATGCAGTTTCAGCATTAGCAATGGCTGTTGAGAGGACACAAGATTTGAAAAAGACTGGCTCGGCTCGATGCAATACATAAATTTTAAATCAGATGTTAAGAATCTCATTTGATGGTTTAGGCGGTGCTTTCCAGTTTATGAACGGAAGGGTTAGTGCACAAGTCCTAGAAATAATAAATGTGATAGGTAAAAGAGAACAAAGGGTTGGGTTTTGGACAAAGGATGCTGCTTTCACCAAAAAGTTTGGCAAGGTGAATTCATTTTCCGATGGTGGCCTGGAAGCCATCGTGTGGCCAGGAGGTATCCAGACTAAACTGTAGGTGTTTAAGTGGGGTCTTTTGTGTGTGTATTCCCAGAACATGGTAAAGATAATCAAAAATCAATGGTACCATATATTCACTTGAAATCGTGTTATCACTTTCCAATAGAAACTATTCGACCCTATGCCTGGGTTACACGAATATCTCTATGGGATAAGACCAAATGATGTTCTTGTTTTAGGCACAAATCAAGAACCAATTTGCTTTCAAGTGTTTATGTTCTGTGTCGTCCCTTCATGCAGATGTGATGATCTCTATTTAAGGTAGAGATTACTCAAACCTAGTCAAAGGAATTATGAGAATTAATTGGCCAATTAATCTCCTCATAACTTTCCTCTATTCTAGCCATAGTGGTTACAAGTAATTATGGTCTTAATTACGAATTTGAAACTTCCCATAAATAGGTCAAATTTGTTACAAATTCTTTCCTGCATTATCAGCATTAGATACTCTGCATAGCAGCAGAATCTCTGCCTAGCAGCCTAGCAGTACTATTATAGTACTAGCAGTAGAAACTTCTGCTTCAGCAGTAGTAACATTAACACTAGCAATAGAAACTTCTGCTTCAGCAGTAGAATGTTAATACTAGCAGTAGAACCACGAACCACTATTTGAGTCAGGGTCATCAGGGACCTGATGGGTGTACACTCCGTACCTCCAAGCCCATTACCAGGTATGAATTGATCCCTCAAGTGTACTAAATTTTCCAACAATCCTCCCCAAATTTAGTTCACTTCCTTTGCATGAAAATAAACATAAAACAAACATGTGCATAAATGAAAATATCTTGAAGATTGAATTCTCATCTTAGTACATTACACGTTCAAATATTCGAGAATCAGGGTGTTCTAAGAATTGAACCCTTCAACCCATTTGAATACCTGAAGATAAAATACACACAAGTTTTCAAACACTTAAATGCTCCTGACACTATACAAGCCATGTGTCCATATCCAATTCATAAATGTTGTAAAAGCTAAAAGTGCAAAGCTTCCTGAAGCGGCAAAACTTCAACATTTACGTAGGTGGTTCCTCTTTATTCATGCTCCTGCTTAGCACTTTTTCAAAGAAAATAACCATTGAGAAGTAAAGACTTCATCCTCCTTTTCAGCAGGTTCTGAGCACAACCTTGGGATGATAATAAAACATGTGCTCCAGTCCACTAAATGTTCAGCTTTCCACATTGAACTCAACTCCCAAGTTTCCTCAGGAGGGAGTTGGGTGTCTTAGCATTCAGTGACTAAGTTGGACTTCAAACCCATCCCTTTAGCAGACTTTAAAACCAAGTCTCTAGCCAAACCCTTCGTCAAGTGATCAGCTAAGTTTTGTTGAGATCTAACAAACTCTATAGATACCACCCCATTCATGATAAGCTCACGAATCATGCTATGCCTGACACCTAAGTGTCTAGACTTCCCATTGTACATCTGGCTATAAGCCTTTGCCAATGTAGCAGCACTATCACAACGGATAGAAATAGGTGCTATAGGTTTAGGCCACAATGGAATCTCAAGAAGCAAGTTTTTCAACCATTCAGCTTCTTTACCAGCAGCTGCTAAGGCCACAAATTCAGATTCCATTGTTGAACTGGTGATGCAAGTTTGCTTCTTGGATGCCCAAGAAATTGCACCTCCACCAAGTAGGAATACCCAGCCACTTGTAGACGAATTGTCTTCAGTGTTACTGATCCAACTTGCATCAGTGTATCCTTCTACTACTGAAGGATAACCAGTATATGAGAGACTATAATCCATAGTTCTCTTCAAATACTTCAGTACCCTCTGAATTGCTTGCCAATGATGAGCACTAGGATTACTAGTATACCTGCTCAATTTTCCCACAGCAAATGCAATATCAGGTCTTGTACAAGTCATGGCATACATTAGACAGCCAATCACCCTAGAATACTCAAGTTGAGATACAGCCTTACCAGTATTAGGCATGAGCTTCTCACTTGTATCCATAGGAGTACTCACTGGAGTACAATCAAAGTAATTAAATTTCCTCAACACCTTCTCAATGTAATGAGACTGAGATATAGAAATCTTGTTACTTTCATGTTTAATCTTTATACCAAGGATAACATCAGCCTCCCCCATATCCTTCATGAAGAACTTTGATGACTAAAATTCCTTTGTCATGTCAACTTGAGTTTGGTCAGTGCCAAAGATCAACATGTCATCAACATATAGACAAATGATGACTCCTTTACCAGATTCATCAAATTTGCTATATACACATTTGTCAGAATGGTTAAGTAAATAACCACTAGACAAAACCACTTCATCAAATTTTTGATGCCATTGCTTAGGTGCCTGCTTGAGTCCATATAAGGACTTAATTAGTTTACACACCTTGTTTTCATTGCCAGGCATGACGAAGCCCTGAGGTTGGTTCATATAAACCTCCTCATCCAATTCACCATTCAAGAAAGCTGTCTTCACATCCATCTGATTAATAATCAGATTGTGAATTGATGCCAAAGCAATTAGCAATCTTATGGTACTGATACGAGCCACAGGGGCATAAGTATCAAAATAGTCTATCCCTGACTTTTGTTTAAAGCCCTGAATGACTAGTCTAGCCTTGAACTTTTCAATAGTTCCATCTACCTTCATTTTCCTTTTGAAAATCCATTTGCAACCTAAAGGTTTGCAACCAGGTAGTAGATCAGCCAACACCCAAGTGTTGTTGCCCATGATGGAATCCATTTGATCATTTATTGCTTCTTTCCAGAAAGCAACATCCTGGGACTTCATTGCTTCATCAAAAGTTTTGGGATCATCCTCAACAATGAAGAAATAGGAGTATTGGTCAGAGACCTCATCCCTTGTTCCTTCAATTAAATATAATTGAAACTTAGGTCCAAATGACTTTGGAGTCCTGACCCTATTGCTCTTTCTGAGCTCAGGTTCAGGTTGATGAACAACAACCTCATCAGGGACCTCATTAGAGACCTCTGATACACCAATATCATGAGTTCCATTAGGAATCCTCTAACTTGGTCTAGGGACTGATGAGAATCTATTCTCATCAAAAATTGCATCCCTTGATTCAATTATTGAGTTAATTGAAACAGATTCATTAGGTTCAATAACATAGAACCTATATGCCTTGGAATGCTCAGCATATCCAACAAAGATGCATTCAATGCCTCTTTCACCCAAAGTCTTTAGCTTTGGATCAGGGAGTCTTACAACAGCCCTACAACCCCAAACCCTGAGAAAGTTCAGGTTGGGTTTTCTTTTAGTCCAGAGTTCATAAGGGGTTGTCTTGTTCCTTTTATTGGGAACCCTATTTAATAAATAACAAGCTGTCAACATAGCTTCACCCCAGAACCCTTGACTCAGCCCTGAATAGGACAACATGGAATTAACCATCTCCTTTAGCACCCTGTTTTTCCTTTCAGAAATACCATTTTGCTGAGGAGCAGTAGTTTCATGGATTATACCAACAGACTGAAAATACAGAGTATCCATGTACTCACCTCCCCTATCAGTCCTTAATCTCTTGATCAGGGACCCTTGTTGCAATTCAACCTCAGTTTTAAATACTTTAAATTTATCTAATGCTTCATCCTTAGTATGTAATAAATAAACATAACAAAACCTAGAAGCATCATCAATAAAGGTCACAAAGTATTTCTTATTCCCCAAAGAGGGAGTAGCATGTAAATCACATAAATCACTATGAATCAGTTCCAACACTTTAGTTTCACGTTTTACACTTTGAAAAGGTTTCTTAGTTATTTTGTTCATCATACAAGTTTTACACTTTTCAGTGTCCATATCAAAGGCTGGAATTAACCCATCCTTGGACATATCTTGCATTCTCTTAAAATGTACATGGCCAAGTCTAGCATGCCATAAGGTTGAATCATTTAATTTAGAGGTTGACATAAAAGCAGAATTAACAATATCATGAACAATGTTAAGCCTGAACATTTGATTACACAAATAACCAAAACCAATAAACACACCATGTTTAGACAAAACAAACTTATCAGATTCAATCTCTTGTTTATAACCACAATTATTCAAAATACTACTAGAAACCAAATTCTTTCTAATATCAGGAACATGTAAAACATTAAACAAAGAAACAATCTTTCCAGAACTAAATCTTAAATCCACACATCCTCTTCCATGCACCAGGGCAGTTGACTCATTTCCCATATGAAGAATAGAACCATCATTCATTGACTCATAGGTCTTGAACCAGCTTCTATCTTTACACACATGAATTGTTGCTCCAGAGTCAACCCACCACGCAACATCATCATCCTGCACAAAGTATACTTTAGATATATATATGTAACATAATAAATCTCAAAAGACTTATCAAATATATTCTGACCTTTTAGAGAATTGGTATTACCATTCCCTGATCCACTTGTGCCTGATCCATTGGCTTTATTGCCAATTTTAACACCTTTACAATCCTTCCTGAAGTGTCCAGTTTTACCACACTTCCAACAAGTAGCTTTTGGCTTCTTGTTAAGATCAGTTTTGGTGTTATCTTGATGTTTACGTTTGCCCTTGTTGTCATTGTACCTGGTGGAGTTGTTATGCTCCACCATATTGACAACTGATGGACCAGTAGCATTGCTACTCTTTGGCTTGTCACTGTCTTGTGCTTTGAGTGATTCCTCAATGCGCAAATGACTTCCCAACTCAACAAGAGTTAATTCCTCCTTCTTATGTTTCAGCATATGCTTGAAATCTTTCCAAGAAGGAGGTAATTTATCAATGATACAAGAGACTGAAATAGCCTCATCCATGTTCATCTTGTGTTGTGTAAATCGACCAAGTATACTAAGAAGTTCATTGTATTATTCCATGACAGGTCTAGAATCGACCATTTTTTAATTGTTAAAATTACTTACAAGGAACTTCTTACTTGATGCATCCTCAGCTATATATTTGGCTTCCAAGGAATCCCATAGTTCTTGAGAAGATTCAACATTCTGATAAAGATCAAATAGAGAATCAGACATACCATTGAGGATTAATCCTCTGCAGACATAATCATCATTCTCCCATTTGCTTCTATTCCTTATTTGTTCCACAGTAGCATCATCCCCATGATCCTCAGGAATGGAAGTGCTCAGAACATACACCACATTCATACTTGACAACAAGAAGTGCATCTTCTTTTGCCATCTTTTGAAATCGATACCTTCAAACTTTTCCAATTTGGAAAAGTTAGCAGCCATATGCCTCAAAGAAACAGCCATTGATTATCACTAAATAGTTTCTATTGATTGTAGGTGTTTAAGTGGGGTCTATTGTGTATGTATTCCCAGAACAGGGTAAAGATAATCAAAAATCAATGGTACCAGATATTCACTTGAAATCGTGTTATCACTTTCCAATAGAAACTATTCGACCCTATGCCTGGGTTACACGAATATCTCTATGGGATAAGACCAAGTGATGTTCTTGTTTTAGGCACAAATCAAGAACCAATTTGCTTTCAAGTGTTTATGTTCTGTGTCGTCCCTTCATGCAGATGTGATGATCTCTATTTAAGGTAGAGATTACTCAAAGCTAGTAAAAGGAATTATGAGAATTAATTGGCCAATTAATCTCCTCATAACTTTCCTCTATTCTAGCCATAGTGGTTACAAGACCAGATAATTGTGTCTAATACGATTTGAAACTTCCAATAGTCAATTTGTTAAATTTTTTAGCAGAGAATTGTGGCAAACTTCCTAGCGACTATATAATAGAGTAAATTCTGCTTACTAAAATTCATTTCCTTTGCAATTAATACCAGCAGTAGAACCACAAACCACTATTTGAGGCAGGGTCATCAAGGACCTGATGGGTGTACACTCCGTACCTCCAAGCCCATTACCAGGTATGAATTGATCCCTCAAGTGTACTAAATTTTCTAACATAAACCAACACATAGGATGCTACAAGTGAGATCCAAACTCAGAATTGGCATTCCAGTTAATGAGAGATCATTTGGGGGACTATTTCAAGTGCAAATAGATGTTCAAACTAAAAAACCAGTTGTATCAGGGTATTGTGTAGATGTGCTCCTAGCCTCTTTCTATGCATTAGATCAGCATATAGAGTTGGAATTCATTCCAGCTAATTATAAGAATGTATCTGCTGGAACAGGATATTACGACCATCTTATAGCTCAAGTCTATGCTGGGGTATGCATGTTTCCCGATCTAGAATCATGTATAAAATTTTTTGCTAAATTAATACGACGTATATTCTAACACATTATAAGTTGCCGTGTCAGGTATTTGATGTTGGTTTTGAAGATATAACAATCACATCTAACAGATCTAAACATGTTGACTTCACATTGCCATTTACCGGCCTTAGCCTTGGAATACTATCAAGAAATTCTGATACAGGCATGTGGATCTTTATGAAGCCACTTAGTACATATCTGTGGGTTGTGTCGGAAATTTAGTTCAGTTGAGGGATTTGATCATAGTTGGAAATTGGTTTGGAGGTACGGAGCGTACACCTATTAAGTCCCTGATAACCCTGACTCTTATAGTGGTTTAAGTTACTACTGCTAGTACTAAGTTAGTACTGTTGGAGCAGAGTTACTACTGCTAGTACTAAATTGGTACTACTGGAGCAGAGTTACTACTCCTAGTACAAAATTGGTACTACTGGAGCAGAGTTCCTACTCCTAGTACAAAGTTGGTACTGCTGGAGCAGAGTTCCTACTGCTAGTACTAAGTTAGTACTGCTGGAGCAGAGTTACTACTGTTAGTGTTAGAATTTAAATACCATGACAATCATATAAATAAATCTACAACATCAAAGCACATAGCGGAAGCAAAGATCAATTATTTAACATGTATAAAGATTAACCAAAATTTAAAGACACGTACCTTTTGATCCTAGCAAGAACAAGGATCTAACTTCAATTCATCTTCTTGAATAAACAATGGATTAACGAGAAACTCCTTACCGTTTTGTTTCTCAATCCAGGATGGAATTAACTAAAGTGAGTTAATTCCAAGGTTTTGTACACATGTACTATAATCAATTAATGTATGGTGCTAGCAATAGAACACAAGAATTAAACCAAACCATTTGTTTAACACTTAAGAAAATCGATTCCCCCTCCTAGAAGGTTGGATCGACCAAATATAGACAAAGAAGAAGGAAAACCAATTTAGGGTTATAGCAAGAGTGTACAAGATCATCAAACCCTAACCCCTAGGCCGTATTTATAGAGTGGTAACTTAGAGGACAAGTTTGAGGTGGATTGGGCTTTGGAAAGCCTTAGGCCGATCGGCTATAGTAATCCCATAGGGATTCTAGAACCTTCTTGTCCTGTAATTCCATCTACAGTCCTTCCTTTATTCACTAACGGTCGTTAGTCAATTCCGTTAATTACTTAACGTCCGTTAGTCGTTATTTCGTGTTCAAATAATTAAATACATAACGTTTATATATATTAGTTATTTACATTAATCATTCATACGTAAAGTGTGCAATCCCAAGGTCCCGAGTTCGATTCTAGTCATATACAATTTAATATTTTTCCATAACTCTAACAGCTCCCACTTGGAAATCTATTAAAAGTGTAATGACATTGGTTAGCGTCTAGCAACACGCCAAGGCCCCTACTACAACTCGGGTGGTGGTCTCCTGGAAAAATCATTCGATGATTCATCATCATACTTATCCTTTTGTTTCTAATACTACATTAATAAAGATATGGATCTCAGTCATTCTTTATTAATCATTCTGTTTCTCGTTGTTTCTGATTGAGCAAGATTACCAAATCTTCTGAACATATTCAGGGGAGATCTTGGGCGTGCGCACGCAAACATCTTGTCAACCCTACGAGGGGCCCAGCAGTATTAAACTCCAAACAATTTGAAGGAACAAACTCTATCTTGACTACGAGCATAACTCATGAACTTTGCAACACTCCTGAAAATAATCATTATAGCTACCAGTTACGTATAGCGGTAAATTGAATCACAGAAATGCACTACATCCATGACAGTTATCTGGCATCTCAAGTCTGAGGATAACTATATACACATGATTTACTTGATGACAAGATCCATAAAGTAAACTCATGAAGTTGGGATAAGTCCTATATTCAATTCATTGAATATCATGTGAAATTGGCATGTCAACGCATCAATATACTTTCAAGTATATTCTACCAATACTCATATTTGTCTTAATTTAATGATATTCCCATATCAATAAGTGACAACGGACAATTTAGAATAACATAAGTTATTCACGGATTTAAACATGCAAATATAGGATACAATCTATTATTAATGAAAACAAACGTACCAAGTACTTTAATTCATTGTAAATAATAATTGCTTAACATCCCTTATCCAAATACTAAAATAGATCAATGCATGATAATTCTTATTAATGAATTATGCCTCAAGTCATGTCAAACATACTTGTTGACAAGGCATAAATCAACTAATCTTGATCTATCGGAATTTTGAGATTACTTATTTCAAGAACTGAATTAGTAAAATTCTTGTATGTGTGCATTCAACTATCTTGATATTGCCACATAATATTTCATAAAATGCGTGACATCCTCAACCACGAATTTATGACAATTAAACTATCAAACCTTTTATAGTTTAAAGTATTCTAATTCTTTAATGTATAATGCAACTATGTTTATAGTTAAGCATAACTAGTACACATAGCCATTAACAAGGATGAACTCCCACTATAACTAGTATTGAGTGTCATCTCAATTTTACTAGCATCATTGTATGCAAACAACAATATGCTCTTTAAAATTCCGTAAACTTTAATATCCATTGTGTAATGTTTGATGCCTTCCAATCTTTCAAGATTTGTCAGCTATATCAGTTACGCAACAATTTGCCATATGGTTTATACTTAGAATTTAGGAGCAATTCCAGGATGAGGATATTAATTCTATATCCAACCATATTCATTACACTTAGTTATCTAATAACTTTCAATTAGATATTAATGTTGTCAAATCGTCTTTCATCAAGCATGATACAACAAATAACATGTTGTACATGAAAAATCCTTGTGTCAAACTTAGATTTCATTCATGTTATATCTTTTTAAAGATATGTATCTATCTAGACTTTTCTAATAGTATATCATGTTCTATTAGAATCAATTATTTTACCGCTTATGTTTATAACAATAAACATATATTACAAGGTTGTATGTTTATTTTCTAAATCATCAAGTGAAGTTTCATTCCAAACTTAAGACTTAACATTTAATGCTTATAGAATGTTACTTCCTATATGTTATACAACATATATGAAATAAGAAAATAAATATAACACTCCCACTAGCTTTCAGGAATATTAAGGAAATATCTTATTTTAATTATAAATCTACACTTGGATTTAATAACTAAACATAAGTATATCTCCTAGATGCATGCATTAATCCATTCATAAATGATTGCACTTTGTATACTTCCAAAGATTATTTGAATTCAAATACTCCTTTCAATTACTTATCGTCCTCGCACAAGTAATTACTCAAGAAAGAGTTTTGATATTCCATTGTTAATTTCATATTGATGAAACTAAGAATGACAATAATAATCTTTATACATTTAATGTGCTTAGAAAGAATATTCAATCACAGTCAATTGCTTAAGTGTGATTGATGATCTTGTCATAAGACATTCATTAAATATGTATACAAAATTTGTCCATATGATTTCTACACAAAGATTTAAACCACTAGGATTTTCATTCCTTTTGAAGAAACTCATCTTCATTCTATAGTGTAACTATAGAGTTCAAGATTAACTAAGTTTCCAAAACTAGTTATCTTTCTGGACAGCATCTAAACATTCATAGTATGAGTAATTTGCCAAATTCAATATTTGCAATCCATCTAAATGACCAACAGGTTTACCAAAATCCTGTAACTCATAATCCTCAACATATTATTCAAATATTTGAGATATCCTTGCGGATCTATGAATGAGAATTCCATCATCTTGAGATTTAACCTTAACATGTTTAATCCTCATTATGATATTTACTAGTGTATTTTTAGAAGATCATGTATCTTGTAATTTTATCTTTTCAAGATATAACTCCCACTTGCCTATTGCAATTTATAGACTATCTATAAATACTTAGCAAGTAGAGGAACACAAAATTGTTCTCTTTTTGGGACATTACAAATACATATTGACAGTTCCTTTACATTAAGTTTGTTAATAACCTACTCAAAAGCAGTTTAACAAATTCAAAACTTCAATTTTAAGACTTAATGTGATTCACCACATTCCATAATAAATGGTGTCTTATTAATCTTCTAGGTTGGAGTCTAATTGAGTATATACTACTCAATTTTCTAACCTTGATAACTTTTGGAAGAATGGAAGATATAGTTATCTTTAATCAAACAATATAACAAGAGTTTGATTTTTCTAACTGAACGTACCATAAACATTATGTATTTCATTAGGATTAATATTGTAAGACAATCTTACAATATGTAAGATAAATATATTTCGTTTGGCTTATCTATTCACCAACTAAGTCAGCTTAATGGTATAATAGAATTTCCAAGCCAATTGCATGCTATATATAACATAAGTACTTTTTGACCAAGTCAATTCATGTCCATGTCTTAACAAGAAGACATAAACTGTTATAATCCCAATATACGTTATAAATCATTGATCAACTCAATGACTTCTTGTATATGTCTTAATTAAAAAACATAACAAGTTAACGTCTTACTTTATTATAAGTCTTGTAGCAATTAAAAGACTTCATATTTATAACTTTACAATAAAATATAAATATGTATAACTAAAGTAATCATGAACACCACAATTTGGTTTCAATAGTAATTTCAAGTTAATTTATTACTTCATTATTTATGACATTCCAAGAATACATAAATATTCAAATGTTGAAGTAGTATTAGATTACTTCATTTATGTCATTCCAATAATACATAAATATTTGGTTTGAAGTAGTCTTATTACCATGTTGACACTTGTTCTAATAAGTATCTAATTTAGAAACTTGCAAATTGACATAGTTTCATTACATCAGTTGATCTGCTAGTAATGAAAGTATGAAATTTACCTTTCCATTGTAATCTAGTCCAAGCTCTCACATGACGTAGATTACAACTTCAAGTGTTTTATTAATTAAATGTGATTAAGTCACATTAGAACATTAGTCTCTTACCTTGCAGTCAAGAGAATCCTTAAATCATATTCCTATGTGTTGTTCCTTGCACACAATAAAGATTTCTCCCACTTGTGCATGGAACAACGTCATGTATCAGATAAACAACACGTCACTTGTTTGTTAATGTGATCAATATGATTGTGTCATAGATATTAGTAGATATAGGACCACCTTGTCTAGTAAGGAAACGTACATGACTATCCTTAAAACCACAAGTATCTACAATTGAAAAGTAATTATCTCAAGACATTCTAGAGATAATCTGGGTTACTACCAAGATAACAAAGCTTGTAGCTCTCACTGAATTACAGATCATTACATTAATTCATTATTCAGTAATTACAACACTATGCTCCCATTGGATTTGACAACATTATAAGTGTTTCATAACCAGTAAAAGAAAACAGTGTGCTATTTATTTTCCTACACCTTTGAGAAAACCCATACGTAACAATTATTTAGGTACTAAAAGAATGTATTCTACTTTGGGAATGATGGACTATCCATCAATGCAATTAACTTGAAAAAATTGGGCATGCAATTTCTTCCTTAATATGCCTACCATCCCCACAATGGTATGTGGCATCTTTAAGTGGTCAAAGCACAACAACTAGACAAAGTATGTTAGTTTGCCTTTTACCGATTTAGCGATAATTAGTCTAGCTTCTATTTTAATAACTCAGAAAATGTGCAATAATCTTAACTATTAAAGTTTGCTATGAGTTATGTATTTAGAATTTAGACAATTCTAATTTTCCTATCATATCTTTCTCATGCATGAAAAAGAATAGGATTAAGTCTCACTCTTCTCTCATAGAAAGGAAATTAGGTTTATTCTTTTAGTAAGGTTGACTCTAACCAAAAACCCCTACGGGTGTAGATCAATTTACCACTAAAAGAATGCCCCACATCTACGGTTTTAACGTTGCATTAATACATTAAAAGAATTTACAAAATTCAATTTTAGTATTTTCGATAATACAATTTTTCAAGAAAAGAAAATTACCCAGGAAATATACATATAACCATTTAATTTTCTTGAAAACTAGGATCCAACTTTCCATAGTTTCACTACATCAGTTGATCTGCTAGTAGTGAAAGTACAAAAGATGGTAATCTGTCGCACAATAATCGGCAAAATAATTTCCGACTCCTAGATCATTATGGGAATTACATTTGCCAAAAACAATTTTGCAATGTAAGCATGTTTCTTCCATCCCATCTCATGCTTTAAGTGTAAGTCATCTAATTTAGAAACTGCAAATACTCCATGTCACGGTCTCACGCCATGGAAATTTACCTTGTCATTAATATTTAGGTCAAGGTCTCACTTACGCTAAATATTAACTCCAAGTGTCTCTTATAATTAGATAGCATGGACTTAAATTTTAGGGTATTTATTTTGATGTGACAATCAAAATATGTACGAAGAAGCATGCACACATCTTCGTATCATAAGTTTTCAAAACAATTTTAATTTACCAATTGAGGCTAAGAGTTAAATCAACAAAGTTTTAATTGAGGTATTGGGTTCACCAATCAAAGAATTACCTCCAATTATCGCCCACTATATCCTACTACTGCATGAGTCATAAAGACCCAAGTTATTCAGATAATTACCAAAAAAGTGGCGCGTGGAATTGAGGTCAATTCACCCTTAAGATGATTTTGTACAAAATAATAGCATTACTTGGTAGCTCCAATTAGACGCACAAAGGAGCGGAGAGACAAACGTCCACCCGAAGGCTAATTAAAAACGCGTCAATTTAATGTCAAGCCTCCTTATACCCCTCTTATAGTTTGTCTAAACTGGGTGAGCCGTTCACACTATTGGTACAAAACTCATCAGTCAATCAAAAGTTTATGATACTAAGTCTTAAAAATTATGTTATAAATTATAAAATTGCTAGTCTCGCCTGGGAGCAAATTACCGTGCGAAGCGAACCACTATCGGCACATAAGACTTGGCAATATATAATTTACCACATCAAGGTTTCATAGTTATTAGGTCAATTTATTTTCTATTCGAAAAATTACCCTCTTTTTGCTTACAATTCAACAATAATTTAAACAAAAAAGACAAGTAATTTAATAAAAATAAATAAACACATAATAACGCATATAATCTTAACCATTAAATCATATAGCCACATGCAAACCTTTTGATAAATCCTATTAATAATCTATATGTGAATTATTATGCATATAATTACTAAGACTCCCATTGGTTTTCGAGCTCATTGTACCCAATGGACCACATACACCAACAAGTTGGTAGCGTAAGCCTTAGCAAGTATATACCACGTTGCACATAAAAGATTCATTAATTTAATTAATTATGATAACTTAACAATTAATTATAAACCCTAATCCATGATAACCTTGCATGAAGTATCATGGATTAATTCACAAGTCAAGGAACGTAACCCTTTACACACATAAACACACATGTTCCTAATTTTAGGGTTACAAAACTAGCTTTTTAATTAAAAGAGGGATCGAAACCCCCCCCCCCCCAAAAAAAAATTAGGATCGATTTTTATTGTTCTAAAAAACCCTAAATAATCGACTAAACATGTTTAATCCAAATCAAGAATTTGATTTTTTATGCGTTTCGGTAATACAATTACATGTTAAACGGCTCGTGATGCCACTGTTAGAATTTAAATACCATGACAATCATATAAATAAATCTACAACATCAAAGCACATAGCGGAAGCAAAGATCAATTATTTAACATGTATAAAGATTAACCAAAATTTAAAGACACGTACCTTTTGATCTTAGCAAGAACAAGGATCTAACTTCAATTCTTCTTCTTGAATAAACAATGGATTAACGAGAAACCCCTTACCGTTTTGTTTCTCAATCCAGGATGGAATTAACTAAAGTGAGTTAATACCAAGGTTTTGTACACACGTACTATAACCAATTAATGTATGGTGCTAGCAATAGAACACAAGAATTAAACCAAACCATTTTTTAACACTTAAGAAAATCGATTCCCCCTCCTAGAAGGTTGGATCGACCAAATTTAGACAAAGAAGAAGGAAAACCAATTTAGGGTTATAGCAAGAGTGTACAAGATCATCAAACCCTAACCCCTAGGCCGTATTTATAGAGTGGTAACTTAGAGGACAAGTTTGAGGTGGATTGGGCTTTGGAAAGCCTTAGGCCGATCGGCTATAGTAATCCCATAGGGATTCTAGAACCTTCTTGTCCTGTAATTCCATCTACAGTCCTTCCTTTATTCACTAACGGTCGTTAGTCAATTCCGTTAATTACTTAACGTCCGTTAGTCGTTATTTCGTGTTCAAATAATTAAATACATAACGTTTATATATATTAATTATTTACATTAATCATTCATACATAAAGTGTGCAATCCCAAGGTCCCGTGTTCGATTCTAGTCATACACGATTTAATATTTTTCCATAACTCTAACAGTTAGTACTAAGTTAGTACTGTTGGAGCAGAGTTAGTTACTACTGCTAGTACTAAGTTAGTACTGCTGGAGCAATGTTACTACTGCTGATTTAAGTTAGTACTGCTGGAGCAAGTTACTACTGTTGGCAAAAGTTAGTACTGCTGGAATGAGTTTGTAACTACTTTGACCTATTTATGGGCAGTTTCAAACTCGTAATTAAGACCATAATAACTTGGTCTTGTAACCACTATGGCTATGATGGAGGAACATTATGAGGAGATTAATTGACCGATTAATTCTCATAATTCTATTGAATAAGAGTGATTCAATCCTATAAATAGGATACTCATATGCATGGAAGAATAACACGAAACATAAACACTTGAAAACAAACAGGTTCTTGATTTGTGCCTAAAACAAGAACACCACTTGGTCTTATCCCATAGAGATATTCGTGTAACCCAGGCATAGGGTCGAATAGTTTCTATTGGAAAGTGATAACACGACTTCAAGTGATATCCGGTACCATTGATTATCTTCACCCTGCTGTGAACTGATCTAAAGAAATCAACAGGTTGTATCTGGTTGCTTCTTTATTTTACTGGGATTTGTCATTTGGATTCTTGAACATCGATCGAATGAAGAATTTCAAAGTTCACCAGTCGAACAAATCGGAACAACCATCTGGTTTGCCTTTTCAACCATTGTTTATGCTCATAGTAAGCTCTCCGAATTACCAAATTTCAACTTTTTTTATGAGTCAAACATACTATAATCCAGTTATTACAGGACAGAAGCTCCAAAGTAATTTGTCAAGATTTGTGGTCACAGTACGGTTGTTCGTAGTGCTTGTGCTTGTTTCAAGCTACACTGCAACATTAAGTTCGCTATTAACTGTTGAGCAAATTCAGTTAGCATCAAAGAGAGGCTTAATTGGATACAGTTATGATCCCTCTATAGAGGGAGTCTTTGTTAGGAACTTCAATAAGGAAAACATGATGAGGCTAAATGCTGTAGTGGAAAATTTTGCTAAGGCTTTGGCACGTGGGAGTAAGAAAGGTGGCATTGATGCACTTGTTGCAGAAATTCCCTACATCAAGGAATTCCTTGCTAAGTTTCCAACTGGCTAAACCCTGACCCCCTATGAAGGTTTCAATGGTGGTTTTGGCTTCATAAGTCTCCTGACTGATGTTTGACCTTATATATAATCTCCTTGATTCTTATACAGGATTTGTCTTTCAGTATTCATTATGTTCTGCTTATTTAGTGCGTTGGAGACTATCATACTAAGTTTTCGGCATTTACCTGTTGATTATAACTGTTGTGTAACTCGTAACTCGTAAGGGCACAAGTCCTACCATATATTGTTACATCTCTAGACTACTGTTGACATGTTTTAAAATAACAGCTTCACTTACGGTATTTGGTTTACACTCGACTTTGTCATAAGTGGTTAGAAGGCAATAAAAGGGAGATTGAATAAGCTGGTTTCATTTAAGTAAAAGGATAAAACTTTGTCTTTAGCAAATGCAGCTTATCAAACATATATATACTAAGAATCAGTATTAAGAAAGAAAGACCATTGTAAATGGTGTGCGGCATGTGAAAATTCATTCTATTATCTTTCGCAATGTTTACCGAATAATCTTTAATATTAAGTAGAATTTGACTGAATGCAGTCAGCATCAGTCGATGTAAAAAAAAATAAGAAGACTATTGTCTGTCAGACAACCATGTAGCCATGACAAGAACCATCAGATGGAACCGACAACGATCCTCTATTGAGCCATTGCCGAGACCATTGGGCTCGGTTAATCACGCTCTAGCTACATGGCCATGGCTCATCAACCAGACATGGGTTACTGTCTCTTGAGGAATCAAGAATACAGAGGTACAAGCCTATAGGACAGATCCTGTTCAAGTAAGGTCGTGCTGGTTGTTTTGCCCGCCCTCATTTTAAACACCATTTCATTTTCATTTTTGGCCGATGTGGGAGGAGTCTTGGTTTTTTCATTTGAGAAACTGACACGCACTAAACTTCTTGTCACTTCTTGCTATCTGTGGAAAGATTTTTCGTCGTATATCGTTTATTGTGATTGTCATTATACCAAGATGATGAGTCAGTCACAGACTCGGAAAAAAGAAACGTATTTTGTGTCTGTTTTCGCTGCTTACAAAAGGACAGTTTTGCTTAAATATTTTTTGGTCCTTCTATCAGGAAACCGGATTTTGTATAGATTCGTGGGAAGTTTTCCTTGTTAGACATGCTTACAGATATATATTCGCAAAACCATACCTGAATATGACAAATCAGACACTCTAACCCGTCAGGATTTATGTTCTTTTATCCTCGAAGAAATAGTGTGAAAAAGGAAGAGCATAAAGTCTATCACAAAAGCTTGGCATATGTTTTGGCGTTTTGATCTTCCAACGAATAACGTTATTGAACAATTCAATTCCGCAAGTTCCTTGACAAATTAGGATACCGAAAGTCTCACTATTTATCAGTTTTGAAGTGCATATTGCGAATTGCTCATTTCATACTGAATTTTTTGTTATAGAGTTTCTAACTGAACATTCGTATCAACCTGAAGTGTAAGTATCCATGATACAATTCCTTTTGTTTTCGTGGGTCCATGTCTGTTTTTTTGGGGGGGGGGGGGGGGGCAGGGGGCATTACACTAAGATGATGGGTCTGTGACGCACTCAAGAAAAAAACATATTTAGCATCAAAAAAACTTCAGTTTTGGTACTATGCATCAGCTGTATATGGGTTTGTTCATACATACGCAAATATGCATTATACCAAAATAGACGCACTCGAGAAAAAAACATATTTAGTGTCGAAAAAGCTTCTATTTTGGTACCACGCATCAGCTGTTTATGGGTTTGTTCATACATACCTGAAGTGTAAGTATCCATGATACAATTCCTTTCGTTTTCGTGGGTCCATGTCTATTTTTTTGGGGGGGGGCATTATACTAAGATGATGGGTCTGTGACACACTCAAGAAAAAAACATATTTAGCATCAAAAAAACTTCAGTTTTGGTACTATGCATCAGCTGTATATGGGTTTGTTCATACATACCCATATATGCATTATACCAAAATAGACGCACTCGAGAAAAAAACATATTTAGTGTCAAAAAAGCTTCTATTTTGGTACTACGCATCAGCTGTTTACGGGTTTGTTCATACATACCCATACATTGTATCATAATAGATGCTCAAGGCAAAGCCAAGGTTTGTACTATAAATACTTTTCCAAGAGCAATGTGGGACAAAGAACATTTTAAATACATTACACAACCACCACGTTTTTTTTCTTTTTCTTTTTTGCTTGGCGTTTCTTCGTGTGGCTTTGATTCATGTTGATGGGTGTTGGTTAGTTTAGGATTTTAGTTTAAGGTTTGTGACAAATCTAAGGTTATTTGTTATAATTACGATTTAAAGTATAAGAATAAACGATATTGTAGAAAACAAACAGTAGATTTCTTAGAAAGGAAATACATTCTCTGTGAGATAATAATCTCGACATTGCTTCTTTGCAAAATACGAAGGACCAAAGTTGTTAAACTGAAAGTTAATAACCGAAAGTTAGTTATTCGGTTAATAGTAAAGTTAGTTAAATGTCGGTTAATAATACCGAATAGGTGTGTCGTTTGGTCATGTCCATTCGAACAGACACAATGGTTGGTTCACAACCTTTCATGTAGTATATATACATACACATATGTAACATATCAATAGTTAGACAATTTAGTTATTCAGTTATACTTTGCAATTTCATTATTCAACTCATATTTGGGACCAACATTTGGCATCAAGAGCCACGCTCGTTACAACATCAATACCAGAAAATTTTTAACGAGACAAGAAGGAAACCAAAAAGAAGAAAGAACACGCTGAAACATCACGTTTCAGAAAGAGAAGATGCAACGTTGGGCGCTGCCTGGATAACTAGAACGCAAGGAAAGTAGTGCACGACCATACTTGTGTAGAAATTGCAAACAAAGACACCAAAAATAGCGTTGGTGACTTGTTGACTTTGTGTTGTTGTAATCAGAATACGTTGAACAAAACAAGAAGAAAGCAAAGAGAACTTCTTGTGGGAGATTAACATCACACGACAACAAGACAAGAGACCCATTGTTTCAATTCTTAACGCAACAAGTAGGAAGAAAAGACGTCAAGAAGATAGAAGACCCACTGTTGCTACTTAACGCAACAAGTAGGAAGAAAAAAAGTTGCTTGGGCATAGAAAGAAAGGTATACGAGAAAGAAAACAATCTAAGATTGTTTGGAGAAAAACGCTAGCAATACAAGGAACAATAACAACGAAAAAAAAAACAAATTGATCACTTGTTTTAGAGAAATACCATAGGGTATTTTGAAGTGTTGTTGTGAATACGGTGTGGAACAAAAGAGAAGCAAAGAAAAGAATATTGTGGTACGCGTTTGGAAGAGATACAAGCAACAAGAACAACAAAAAACAAGTCTGTTTTTTGTTTAGAAGACATACTACCATAGTAGTATAAGTAAAGGAAACAATCAAATCGTTTGTTTTGGATTAAAATACCGAAAGGTATTTGGGAACCTTTTTCAGATTTGGAAGACTTGGAATTCGAAAAAAAAAAACAAGAAGGAACAAACTTGCTGTTTTACGAGGATACTTGGTGGATTTTTGGAAAATAAGCCGAAGAACAGAAACATCATAGGCACATTTGGTTTCAAGTCGAGACAAAGGAAAAGGGAGAACAACGTGGGTAAAGTGTGGTTTA
Source organism: Artemisia tridentata subsp. tridentata (assembly GCA_021014915.2). Lineage (NCBI taxonomy): Eukaryota > Viridiplantae > Streptophyta > Magnoliopsida > Asterales > Asteraceae > Artemisia > Artemisia tridentata. Next base: position 106,667,167 of record CP139506.1, on the reverse strand, counting down.
AACAAAAGGCAATTCGATAACATCAAGAAAGGGTACAACCGGAAGAACTATACACGAATTGTTTCTGGTGAACGAGGGAAAGAAAAGACGTGATTGGTATAAACATACCGACACAAGAGGAATACGTTTGTGTTTCTTACACAACAACGAGGTCACAAAATTCCAAACTTTGGATTTCAATTCATATATAGATAGTATAGATATTTATTTTATACTATTAGGAAATACCGAGAACTTTTATTGATCTCATATTATTAGGATTCCCGGATAACTATTTTCTATTCCCATAGTAGTAGGAAATAACATACTAGTTAGAATTTCCCATACGATTAGAAGGTGAAGATTATAAACACTTTTAAGATGGTCGGTGACGATGCAAATGGTACTACGCCACCAAAACCCATAACACCAATCGCACAATATCAATGCCCAAAATTGAAAACCACAAATTACAATATTTGGGCTATACAAATTAAGGTCATATTAGAGGCACATGGTTTATGGGAAGCGATAGAACCTAAGGAAAACACGCAAGTAGACGATAAGAAGGATAAGGCAACCACGGCCTTCCTATATCAAGCATTGACCGAAGACGTGATTTTACAAGTAGCAAGTTGTAAAACGTCAAAGGAATTATGGGAATCGTTAAAAAGGAGACACGTTGGAGAAGTGAGGGTGCAACAAGCACGGTTACAATCATTGATGATTGGATTTCAGACCCTTCAGATGAAGGAAGATGACACGGTGGATGCATTTACAGCCAAACTAAACGGCTATGCCACGAAGGCTAAAGAATTAGGAAAGACTTTGGATGAATCAATTTTAGTACGAAAATTATTAGACTCCACACCAGATAGGTTCATTCAAATAGTAGCATCCATAGAACAGACAAATGATCTCGACGACATTACTTTAGATGAGATCGCCGGAAAACTTAAGGCATTCGAGGAAAGGATAAAACTCCGAAAGGGAGGACAAGTAGAAAGCCAGGATAACTTACTATTCACACAAGGCGAACACTCTAGAAATGGAAAACGATTTACCAAACATAGAGGTAGATCAAACTACTCACGAGGAAACTGGCAAAAATAATAGAAACAGAGATAACTCGAATGGAGAAAACTCAACTCACAAAGATAAGACAAATAAAAGTAGACGTGAGTGGGATATAAGAAAAGTAAAATGCTTCAATTGCGGGAAACATGGACATATGAAGAAAGATTGCAGAAAGCCATCAACAACTCAGGAACAATCGAACCTTATCTTAGAAGACATGAACCATCACTATTAATGACTACACACGAAACTGAACACGAAGAAGTTTTGTTGAATGAAGGACAAATACAACCCGGAAAGTATGCTACAATAGATGCTAGCATATGGTATCTAGATAATGGTGCAAGTAACCATATGACGGGAACCAAGAGTCATTTTAAGGACATTGACGAAAGCATCACTGGACGCGTTCGTTTTGGAGATGGATCGTATGTAGAGATAAAGGGTAGAGGTTCAATACTGTTAGAATGTAGAAACCAACAACAAAAGATAGTTTCAGATGTTTACTACATTCCAAATCTCAAAAGTAACATACTTAGTCTAGGACAACTTACAGAAATAGGTTGTAAGATCATCATGGATGGAAACAAACTGACTTTGTATGACAAGAACAAGAAATTGTTGATGAAAGTAGAAAGATCTAAGAATCGACTTTACAGTATAAGACTACAAATAGAAGCACCTATATGTCTCTTAGCAAACGTAGATAACCAAGCATGGTTATGGCACGCTAGATTAGGTCATCTTAACTTTGACGACATCAACAAGATGACAAGAAAGGGTCTAGTGAAAGGAATACCAAGAATAAATCATGCAGGACAAATTTGTGATGCATGTTTATTAGGAAAACACAGTAGAACACCATTTCCAAATCAAGCTAAATTCAGATCAAAGAACCCATTGGACTTAGTATATGGAGATCTTTGTGGTCCCATAAGTCCAGCCACATACTCTGGAAAGAAACTCATCTTCTTATTAGTAGATGACTGTACACGCTTTATGTGGGCCTACTTTCTAACATCGAAAGATCAGGCATTCAACACATTTAAGGAATTTAGACAGAAGGTTGAAATGGAGTTGAGATTGAAGTTAAGAATGCTAAGAACTGATAGAGGAGGTGAATTTACATCAAATGAATTCACCAAATACTATAAGGAAAATGGAATAGCACGACAATTGACAGCACCATACTCCCCACAACAAAATGGAGTTGTGGAGAGAAGAAATAGGACAGTGTTATCAACTACAAGGAGTATGATGAAAGCAATGAAGTTACCTTTAACTTTTTGGGCGGAAGCAGTCAGACACGCCATTTACATACTTAATAGGGTACCTACGAGAGCCCTGGAAGATAAAACACCATATGAAGAACTCTACAACAGAAAGCCGAATCTAGAAAACCTAAGAATATTCGGATGCACAGCTTATGCCAAGATAATGATACCTCACTTAAAAAAGCTGGAGACAGAAGCATACCAATGATTTACTTAGGAGTAGAGGAAGGATCAAAAGCATGTAGGCTATATGATCTTATAGGAAAGAAGAAACACGTTAGTAGGGATGTAAAGTTTATGGAAACAAAACCGTGGGATTGGGATAAGAATGAAGAGGAAGAAGGTACAAAAGACTCATTTTGGGGAAGTTTTGTGGTAGAAGGAGTTGACAATGAAAAACCTATACCAGTCAACACAGAAAACATTGATAACACGTATCAGGAACCGGATCAAATACCAGATCCAGACTCACCAATCACACCACCAACATACACTTACAACCCTAACTCAGAAGATGAAGAAGAAGCTACTTTTAGCTCAGTAGAAGGCTCAGATCATAGATTTGATGATAGACCAGTACGAGGTTTTAGAAATATATCGGAAGTATATAGGGATGCACCTGGAATTGAAACTACAAGTTTACTATTTACGGAAGAAGAACCACGTAATTACAAGGAGGCATCAACAGATAAGAAATGGATTGAGGCCATGGAGATTGAATTGGATTCAATCAACAAAAATAACACATGGACTCTTACTACATTGCCAACAAATCAGAAGGCAATAGGACTCAAATGGGTTTATAAGACCAAAAGAGATGCACAAGGAAAGATCATCAAATATAAGGCAAGATTAGTAGCAAAAGGTTATGTACAAGAACAAGGGATAGACTTCGATGAAGTATTCGCACCAGTTGCTAGGATAGAGACAGTTCAATTGATATTAGCACTAGCAACATATCATGGATGGCAAGTACACCACTTAGATGTAAAATCAGCATTCTTACATGGAGACTTGAAGGAAGAAGTCTATGTTACACAACCTGAAGGATTTATTCAACAAGGAAACTCAGGAAAAGTCTACAAGCTAACTAAAGCGTTGTACGTGTTGGGTCATGAAAAACCCAAGAATGCTTCAAACATGATTTGGACACAAATTAACTAAGTGTTAACTTAAACCGAGAACAATTCAAGTCACTGAGAGAACAGCCTCTCAGTGAGTCATCTTCAGGATGCTTAAGGCGAATTCAAGAAGAAGGATTCACTACTCAGGAAGGCGGTACTCCCTGATTAGGACTTAAGCCAAAGAAGAAGATGATGGTTCAGTGAGTGTTGGACAAGAACTCACTGAACCCCAGTCTCCTCAACCAACAAAGTGATTGAAAGACTGAGGAACCAACGCCTGAAGAAAAGGCGGGAACAATAGGGAAAAGATCTGAGAAGATAATAGTGTAAGCCCAACACTTTTCTCTTGTCAGATCCAACCTTCCCTATTGCGGCTAAAAGTCATGAAGTGTCAGACAACAACTCCCAAAGTCTTATTAGCCCTTTCCTATTGGTTCTTGGAAATGACAATTACTATTTGTAATTGTCAGACACGCAACCTCAACAACTTGTATTATATTTAATCACTTATACTTAGATTACTTGTGTATAAATAGAGCAGATATGAGAGAAGTTAAAGTGTGCTTTGTATATTTAAAGTCTTGAACTTTTACAAAGGAACTTCTCTCCTACAAAGAGTATACAACTCACTGAGATAGCTTAGTGGGTATATTGTTACCACTCAAGCAAAACTTGAGTTTCGATAGGAGACACCCCATACCCTTGTCTATTCAATCCCAAGTGTTTGTTCCGCAAAACACTTGGGTATAGATTGTTGGAATTATTTCTAATAAGAATTTAAACGTTGAAAAATATTGTTGTTTTTTTATACTCACGTTTTATAACTGTTAGAATTAATCCTAAACATTGTATTAGTCATAACACGAAATAGATTAACTTTCTAGTTAACTCTAATAGTGTAAAGGGACCAACAAGTGGTATCAGAGCCTCTGGTTTATAAAATCTTTTAAACTAACCAAGAGTGCTCTAGGTTTTTAAAACCAAGATCCTACTATGGCTGATATCAATGTACCCCAGCTAGTCGACAAAAAGGGTGGCAGCTACTCAGCTATTGCACCCAGACTTGAAGCTGGGAAATTTAGCAAATGGAAGAAGCGTATGATTTGCTATCTTACTAGTATGGAACCCTACTACATCACCTGTATCAAGGATGGCCCATTTGTCCCAAAGACTGGCACAGGGCTAAACAAGCCTGAGGCCCAATGGACCATTGATGAGAGGAGGGTGGTCAATCAAGACCAACGCCTGAAAAGCATCCTTATATCATGTCTTCCTGACGATGTAATGGAATCAGTCATCAACTGTCTAATAGCCAAGCAAACTTGGGATGACTTGGTAAACAGCTTTGAGGGTCCCTCAGATACCAAGGAAAATAGGGTCATGGACCTTAAACTTGAGTATAATACTTTCAGGGCAAAAGACTCTGAAAGTCTCTCACAGACCTACACCATATACAAGACTTTGATAAATTAATTATCAAATGATGGTGTTGTACTGTCCAAACATGAGACAAATGTTGGCTTTGTCAACAGTCTCCCTGAGAAGTGGCTCAACTTCTCACAAGGCCTGAGGAATGCTAACCACATTCAGACCCTTGAGCTCCCTGAAATTTATGGGAAGTTTGTCTATGAAGACAACTTGATCTCAAGGAGATACCCTGACTCAAAATCTTTTGAGTCCAAAAAGGCCTTAACCTCCACACCCATATCAACTGCTTTCTATTCTAATGGTGTTGTGCAGGATATTCAAGAGGATTCTGAAGAAGAAATTGATGAAAGGCCTGATGAGGAGTACCTGAATGACCTGAACTTGGAATTCCAAGAAAGGGCACTCCTTGCTAGTTCAAAACGTTTCATCAAAAGAAATCAGTCCAACTTTACAAAATCAAAAGCAAATGAGACCACTGAATGCTTTAAATGTGGTAAAAAGGGTCATTTTGCTAGAGACTGTTATTCTAAAACTATCTCAGAACCTTCTTACAAATTTTCAGGAACTAGCAAGTTTCAACCTAAAATGTTTCAGTCCACCCAACAATTCCAACACAAGGGTCAAAAGGATTTTGAAACAAAATATAGGAATATCAAAGCTAAACTTGCACTTCTTGAAACTAACCCCATATTGTCTCAGGCTGCTCAAACATCTAAACCTATTCAGACAAAGAACAAGGTTTTAATAGCTGAAGCATATGATTGGGATGATGAAGAGGTTTCCTCAGATGAGGAAATAAGAGTTAGTGCACTGATGGCACTTTCAGAAGAGGATCAGGTGGCTGTGGGAAAAGGCCATGCTAGAAATGGAGAGTGGGTCAACATCACCATGAAGAAGGTAAATACTTTACTTTCTATGGATGATGATTCTGATTGGCAGTCTTACATGAATTATATTTGTGTTGATTTAAAGTTTGTTGAGGAACAAAGGCTTAACTTGCTTTCAAAATATAACAATATTGTGTCAGAATTGAACAAATGTAGAGATGAACTGCTTGTACTTAAGCAAGCCAAACTAGAAACAATAACTCTACAAATTCAGAACACTGAGATTTTGAAACAAAACCAAGTCCTTCAAACTGAACTTAACAAAGAAAAGGCTATCATTCAAAGCTGGACCAAGAAGAACCCTAAGGTTTTTGACACTGTGGGATTAATCTCTCAGAAAACCATTGGTATTGACCCTCTTATGGTTAATCCAACTGTGTTCAAAATGAAATAAACTTTGTTCCAGCTGGCATATCTTTTGAGCAAGAATTGCTTCCCAAGTCAAATGACTGGATTGTCAGGGACAACCCAGTCAGTAAGTTATCTAACTTTGAGACTGGAAAGATCTTGCTTCCTGAAAGTCAGGCTTTGAAAAATATGCTTGGACTCACTGAAAAACTCAGTAAGCTTGAACTCACTGAACCACTCACTGAGTCCTTGAATGAGTCTGAATCAGAATCATATCCTCCACTTCCTCCACTAAATACCCTTCAGGGTGCTGCACCTAACTTAGGTCTCCCACCTATGGTCTTCTCACCACACTCTCCAAAGGAGAGATCAGGAAGGGGAATAACCATCCTGAAGAGAGCAAACCTTGATGTCTCAGTAAATACTGATGACTCATCAACTTCAGTCCCTTCTGAAGTAACAACCCAAAGCCCTGACTCTAAATTTGATCAGTTGGCTGAAATGGTCAGGAAGCTAGGAGAGAAGATTGCATCTTCTGAGAAATCTTCTCAATCCAAGAAGGAACAAAAACCAACTTCCTCAAAGACCAAACCCAAACCCACAAAACCCCTGAAAAGATGTGAGCTATGCAACTATACAAATCATCTCACTGATGGTTGCTATAGAGTCCTTTATTGCATGATTTGCAAAAAGGAAGAGCACAGGACCTCTGATCATAAACAATGCTCAGTCATGTCAAACTTTTCTGGACTTAAGGCTCAGTACCTGAACTACCCTTCTGATTCTAAGCAGAAACAGAAGCAAAAGGCCAAGCCTTTTCCACCCTGCCCTTTGTGTGGATTCAATGACCACCACCCTGAGGATTGTCAATATGACAAACATTGTGAATCTAGTGGAAGTTCTATAACATCCCGTAAAATTTCCCTTCCATTTGTAAAAAGTAAACGAAGACTAATCTATCGTCATGATTTAATTAACCATTTTTACGGACTAAATTTTTGCTTTTATTCAACATTATTACTAAACGAGACGCTTGTGTTAAAAATCCTTCCATCATTTTGATAACTTGTATACTCAAATAATAACGACAAAGATTTAAAAGGAATTGACCTTCTAATGTCACCAAACAAATATTTAAAACTTTCATTTGATTCTTTCTCCTTTGGTTCTTACTGCCGACTAAAACAATCACAATAAACCATCAATTCCACTTTTGCAATAACTTACTGCCACACTTTATCATAATAGAAATCGTCACTATCACTTTGGAATTTTGGTGACCTTTTAAAATACACCAACAAAAAGCCAACAACAAGCATGATTAATATTTGTTTCTTTCTTATTGTTCGAACTAGCTCAAGGAAGATTCACATATTATACAACTCTTTTAAATCCCACGTGCTACAAAAACCAAACCGACCCTCTATAATTCTTGTGGAATTCGATTCTTAGACAACAAACAAAAACCCCAAAAGACCATGATTAGTTCTTACACACTCAACTCTACTGCCACACTCAATCACTAAATTCCTCATGCCACAGCAAAACAAACACATATGTATTTGAAGAAACTCCAAAAGAAACCCACTTGACCTTATCTTATTGTATTATAATCCCATGCAATATATATACTCCCTCACGTACACAACTCTCACACACTCAATTCACACCAACAAAATACTTCAAATCCTTGCTCACTGTTTTCAGTCGAGAATGAAGAGCCAAGCACCAAGTCGAACCCAAGGGTGCCCAAGTAATCCAAGAGTCACACACAAGCTAGTTTGATTTATCTCTCCCTCACAATACTCCCTCTCACTCGACAGAACCTTAAAAACCAACAATTCATTTGTCTCTTCCCTTTGGTTGTAAGCGCCGGCCAAGCACACCAAGAACAATCATCATATAGTTCACTTACACACTCCATATTCTGACGCACTCAACCTTACCTTCACACTCCATTCTCACGCCATAACAAAACAAAGACTTGAGTACAAGAAGTAACTCCAACCCACTTGCAAACTTGCATTTCTTCCTTTGGTCTATATATATATATACGTATACTAGCATGAGATCACACACACCACTTCACACTCACTCAAAAATCACACTCCAAGCTTGAGAAACTAAGGTTATCAAAAGTCTCCCTTTGGAGATCATCGGGTTCACAGTGGAAGCTCACTCGAATACATCGAAACATTTCAAGTTATTTTAGAACCCGGGTTGTGTCAAGCAAGTTCTTGCGTTTCTGCTTAATATCCCTACGTACCACAATTCATTTTCAAATCCTTGTAAGTTCCCTCATCTCGTTTCTAATTCATTTCGAGTTATATTTCATTAACTTCCATTCGTGTGTATATATTATACTCGAACGTATAAGTGTACACGTTTATTTTACGTACGAACTAGTGAGACTTGGGTTCGAATCATTTCCATGGTGTTTCCTAGCCACCAAGGATCACGAATTATCACTCACAAGCCTCACATGCATTCGCTTTGTACAAGAACGAGACCCATTTTCACACGACCAAAACATGTAACTAAAATACTTGGTTATTTTTCTAAGTGTTTTGACTATTGAAAACCGTCCCAACTCACCCACTTTAAGGCCTTATATTTTCGTATTCATACGAACAACCCACAAAAGTTTTTACTCAGCTCGAACCTCAACATGACAAACTTTATTTTTCGTGTTGGAAACTTTTCGTAAAAAGCCCTCTAAAGCCCTTAAAAACGCTCCATTTAAACACTACAAGACTGATTTCCAGACTTGGGTTATTTTCAAGTTTTTAGATTTTTTTTAAACACATGCGACTAGACCACAAACTCATCTTGTATTTCGTATTTTCGAACACAACACCTAAATATTTTTATACCATCTCATTCACAACCTAAGATACTACACTTTTCATGTTTTGAACTCCTTGAAATAACTTCAACCCGTCACCTAAATTAACCCATTTTGATTTAACCAAATCGTTAGTTTTAACTAAAAACTCAGATTTTGAAAAACCTTATACAATCCGAATTGGGCTAATTTAAAGCCCAATAACACTTAGCGATCCACCAGCCCACTGAGCCCATATGAAATATTTTTAGAATCACAAAAATAATCCAATTCCAGGCCCAAAAGTATTTTCATGCCCTCGCCTCCAAATTTCTTAACGGGCCTTGTTTTAATTCGTTTTAAGGCCCAATATATCAAAATGAATTTTTATGGTCAAACCAACAGTTGACTTAAGCTTCAATAAGCTAAAATAAGCTTCTGAAATTTTTGTAGAATTTTTCCACAAGTTTTTATGCAAAAAGGACTAACTTTGCAAACTAGTTTCACTTTGAAGGGCCAAAACTGCCAACCTTGTAAAAATAGGTTCTGAAACAGTAAAAAATGGTATTTTTGGGATAGAAAATGACTTTATAATAAAGTATAAACTCAGATTGTCAATTGGGTTAATTTTGGGTTGAAAATGTAACTTTTTATAAACTAGGGAATAACGGTGTAACGCAAACACCGTTAGGATATAAAATGTAAAAACAATGAAAGTTTAAGGAGTATACAGAAACCTTGACACAACTCATTTTCAATTCATGTTTTACACCACCCACCCTCACATCATGTATTTTTCCACTTCGAACACAAATATTTAACGATACGTTATATTTATATATATAACGATTTCTAACCAATTCCTAATGATTCGCTTCAACCATTTCAAGTAAACGACCATTATGATTTCTAAATCATAACAACAAAATAATATTATTGATAATATTATTGTTGAACTCCAAACCTCTTAAACCATTCACACTCACATCACCGATCAAATCGTCGTACGATTCCTCATATCGCATTCATTATTCGTGCTGAAACAAATTCTCAAACATTATTATTATTCAGGTAGTGTGTGAAGCTATTTCCGAAATCTCAACTAAATTTACATCTTAGTAAATCCACTTTCGTCATTATTGCTATCGCATCAGGTGAGTTCGTAGCCCCTACTTTTATACGTTTTAAACTACTTTTGGGGGGAGATACATGCTCAAATACGATGCTTTTACTTTCATAAGTACTCTTAACTGTTTACACACTACTGTGAGTTCCATAGGCTACTCTTTTATCTACTCCGAATTACTTTTGAAGGCGATACATGTTCGCTTTACATATAAACTTTACTGGTTTACTTTAAACAACGTACTTAGTTGATGAAACGCTCTGCTCGTTATTGAGACGTAATACTTACTTTTAATTACAAAAGTACTTTTAAACCTTTACAAACTATTATGAGTTTATAAATCCACTTTATACATTTTTACATCTCATGGGGAGATACCTGCTATAAACATGATCACAAATGATTTTTAACTGTATGTTATACCTGATTCACTATTGCCTAAGTTTACCTTTATTGCCATGTTCGAAGTCCCTCACATCATGAACCTTAATCACTTGCGAGTGAACGTAAATAATTGTGAATAGATCTATTTGGGACTGACAATCCCCGTTTGGGTCTGCTAGGATGAGCCACCCAGGCGCACTTTATTTGAACAAACTTATGGGTTATTGGCAAATACCCATCCTGAGGGCCTATATACTTTACATCATTTTGATGCCTGTTAAGCGTTGAGTGTCATGAGACTTAGGGCAATAGAAACGATACTGTAGTCATGATACAGTATTGCCATTATTTTATTAAACTTGAACTTGTCTTCACTATATAGCAGAAAATCACTACTTGGCAAAACAATAACTATTTGGTGTTGACCTAGTTAGGGCAACCAAACCAACTATGGGTGTATAACAACTTAACCCACCAATTATTTTATAACAAACCAACTATGGGTGTATAACAACTTAACCCACCAATTATTTTATAACAAACCAACTATGGGTGTATAATATCGTAACCCACCGCTTATTTTATTAATAATTGTATTTGTTACAATTATTACCTAAACTTGGAAACTATTAAAAATCAACTGATTTTATGCAAACTCTATGGATTCACTCACAACTTGAATTTGATAATCAACTGCTTAAACTTTAAACTCTATGGATTCACTCATACTTTGATTTTTGACAATCAACTGGTTTAACTATAAACACTATGGTATTACTCACTCTATGATTTTGATAATCAACTATTTATTTACAACTGCTATGGACTCACAAACTCTTTGATTTTGGAAATCAACAGTATTTACTCACAAAAACTCTTTGATTTTGGAAATCAACAGTTTTTACTTACAAACTCTATGAACTCACCAACCTTTGTGTTGACGCTTTTAGCATGTATTTATCTCAGGTCCATAATGAGCACGGATGGCACGGAGGAGCACGGATACTTATGAAGGCTATAAATATCATTCGAAAACCTCTTTAATAAATTTTGAAACCATTGGGACCTTATTTTGTAAACTCTGATATTCGAATGATAAATCTTTTAAAATGACCAAATTGGTGATCGTTTTCTACTATTCAACTGTTGTGCCATGAAGTAACACCCAATTTAAATTCTACTGCATATCACGAAATTGGGGGTGTTACAAGTTCCACTCAGAAATCCTCAGGAAAAGAGAAGGTCATTCAGTCAAGAAGAGGAATGAAACAATCCTCTCAGACTACTGAGGCTACCCCTACAACCAAATGCAAAACATGTGGTAGCTCAGTCCACTCAACCTCTGACCATGAATCAATTAATACTTTCATAAAGACCTACAATACCAAACCTTCCATGAAATAGAGTCCTAGAAAGAACTGACCTAGTTTACTATTTGTGCAGAAGCATGCCAGGGATCCTGTTTGGCATCTAGATAGTGGATGTTCAAGGAGCATGACTGATGTTAAGGAATGTCTGCACAAATATGTGGAAGAACCAGGACCCAAAGTGATATTTGCTGATAATTCATCATGTCTCACTGAAGGTTATGGTTCAGTAAACTGCAATGGTATTGTCTTTACTAGGATAGCATATGTAAATGGTCTTAAGTATAATCTGATCAGTGTCAGTCAACTATGTGATGCAAAATACATAGTTCAGTTTGATGATAAGCAAGGAACCATCTTCAATGCAAATAAGGAAATTGTCCTCATTGCACCAAGAAGACAAGATGTTTATGTATTAGACATGTCCAGTCTAACTCAGGATGGAACTTGTCTCTTTGCTAAGGCCACTGATACACTCAACTGGCTTTGGCATAAGAGACTAACCCACCTGAACTTTAAAAACATAAACAATCTTGTAAAACAAAACAAGGTCCTTGGCTTACCATCACTTGTGTTTTCAAAGGATAAACCATGCTCAGCTTGTGAAAAAGGTAAACATCACAGAGCATCCTTTAAAACCAAAACCAACTTTTCCATCAGGAACTGCCTACATCTTCTCCATATGGATCTATTTGGACCTGTCAGTCCAAGGTCTACTAACCATGAGAAGTATACTCTGGTCATAGTGGATGAATACTCTAGATACACTTGGGTATTCTTCCTGATCAAAAAGAGTCAGGCAGCTGAAACAATCATGTCCTTTGTCAGGAACATTGAAAATCAAAATGACATTAAGGTCAAACAGATTAGAACTGACAATGGGACTGAGTTCAAAAATAATGAACTTGAATGTTTCTGTGATGAGAAAGGTATTTCCCAAAACTTTTCCTCTCCATACACACCTGAACAAAATGGTGTTGCTGAAAGGAAAAACAGAACACTCATTGAAGCTGCTAGGACAATGCTATGTGGATCAGTCCTTTCCAACCATTTTTGGACTGATGCAGTCAAAACTGCCTGTTATAAACAAAACAGATCCATAATTGTCAAGAGACATGGGAAAACCCCATATGAGTTATTCAAAGGAAGAATCCCTGACATCAGCTACTTTCATGTCTTTGGGTGTCCTGTGTTTATTCATAATCACAAGGATCACCTAGGGAAATTTGATGCAAAAGCTGATGATGGATACTTCCTGGGATACTCACTTGTCTCAAAAGCCTTCAAAGTGTTCAACACAAGGAGACAGCAGACTGAGGAAACATTTCATGTTACCTTTGATGAGAGCACTGATGCAATCAGGTTCTTAACTGCCTCAGTAGAAGAGATAGGAATTGATAATTCTTCAAGATATCCTCCTGATGAATATCTTCCTGAAAACAATCCTTCTGCTCAGTATCAAGATGATGCTAACCTCTCATATTACATAATCCCTCACAACCTACCTAACCCAACCATCACTGAGTTTGTTGAGGCACATACACACACTGAAGTTATCAATCAGCCTGTTCAAAATACTCAAGATCCAAACAATCTCAGTGATTTGATAGACACTCAAGATCCAATCAATGATCATGTGTCTACTCCAGAACCAACCCCTCTACCCAATCAGGCCTCCACAAGTTCAAATCAGTATCCAGGACCTCAAGAAAGTTGGACTAGGTCTCAGGACATTGAACTTGTCAATATTATTAGAGAGCCTACTGAAGGCATGCTCACCAGGAGCATGGCTGCTAGTCTAAGAGCAGCCTCATCCAATGAATGCCTATTTGTGGACTTCATTTCCACAATTGAACCCAAAAGTGTTAAAGAAGCACTTAAACATCCAAGTTGGGTTCAGGCCATGCATGATGAACTGGAACAATTTGACAGAAACAAGGTAATGACCTTGGTCAAATGTCCTGAGAATGTCTCAGTCATTGGCATGAAATGGGTATTCAAAAACAAAACTGATGAAAATGGCATAGTCATTAAAAAACAAAGCCAGACTTGTAGCCAAAGGCTATAATCAACAAGAAGGCATTGACTATGAGGAAACATTTGCACCAGTAGCAAGGATGGAAGCCATCAGGATCTTCCTTGCTTTTGCTACACACATGAACTTCAAGGTGTACCAAATGGATGTTAAAAGTGCATTCTTAAATGGTTCACTAAAAGAAGAAGTTTATGTTGAGCAATGTAAAACCCAGAAATTTTGAACATGTAAAACGCCTAAAATGCCCCTCTAATTTGAAAACTTCTGAAAAGACATTAAATCATTAAGACATTTCATTCCGAATATAATCGAAGTATCATGAATACAATAAGAATCTACAACCTTATGTTATATGATAAATAAATTAATATGTGAATTATCCTAAGTTAACAAATTAACTAAGAGCTTTCCTAAACCCTTCAAAACAATCACACGTTTTCTCTGGTTACTTGTAAAATATGTTTTATACAATCCATTAAGGGATAAAGACTCCATTAAATTCGGCCCATGTTTCACGCTATCACAATCAATACTAATCAAATCCCACACGTTTTCTTTTATTGGTTACCAACTCTTGCACATGCCTTTTCTGTCAATTCCATCCCATGATTTCAGTGAGTTACTTAATTTGAAGACTCAATCACACGAATTGATAACCCTCAAATCTTCTCCTTATTAAACAATATCACCTTTCCATGTGAAAGCTTTAAAAAAAAATGAGCTTCCATTTGAACGCTAGAAATGAACACACCATCCAACTCATCAGCCTATAATTTCGACATAAAATTTCTGTCACCAATATTATATTATGCAACTACCTTATTAACTCACTCCTCACACGTTTAAGAGAGACATACACATCTCCACTCAAAACATAAAGGCGATTTACACCTCATGTATACGTTTATGGAAGAGCACAACCAAGTATATGCAACACCAAACGGATCCTTACTGGTATTCTTGAAGACACGACAAAGATTCTTGAAGGAAGGTTGATCATGGGGAGTACTATTCGTGGACTGTTCGTTCATAATCCTCCTTCGGCTATTGTTCGTTCCTGTAACCTGATCCAAAGGTAAACCCAAACCTCCGTCTCGATGTTCTCCTTGCTCGACTAAACACAATACGCATGAAATAATAAACGTATAATGTATGGCGCCTAATCTTGTTTGGTTAAAAACATGGTCATACAATTGGACATAGGTACATATATAATCTGTTTTAAAATATGTAAAGTTAACACACAAGTTGTTATTGGTTCTGCCTTGATCTCAGGAGTTGTTGCAATATTTTGTTTTAATACTTGTCGACCTCTAAACTTAACATAAGACTCACCCTATGTAATCATTTAAACCTTTTCCAATATATGCTTGGTTTGGCCCCCCTAATAAGTTCAGGAAACCAAATACATACGCATTCAAACCTGTTCTTATCAAGCCATTTGTCCTATATACACTTGTAAATTATTTATAGACGTTAATAAATGAGTAAATAGCAATCCTTCCCAGGTAAAATTCATAAATAGTCGTTTTTCTATATAGCAACCAATCTGTATGAGTCGATCTAAAGGACCTGGTGTGTCGTGGCTTTGTGAGTCGTTTAGGCTGTGATTGTCGCATGCATGGTATATGAGGAAATCGATATCGGTCTCGGTAATATTTGGCGTTGAACAATATTACGTACAAGAAAGTGCATGTGTTAAATAAGAACTGAAATACACCTTGTGGTTTATGAAAGTATGAAAGCAAATTTGGCATATTAAAACCTAAACTTGGATTATTGTCACTATAAACCCTAGACTTTGCTAAGATGATACATTAAACCTTAAACTATGATCTTGTTCGTACTAAACCTTCAATTCTACCCAATTATCATTTGTAAACCCTTGAGTTTGGCTTATTAATGGATTTTACTATAAAGTCACTAATTCAGAAAGTTACTATCTTGGAAAGCTACTATAAAAGGAAAGTTACTAAAAAATAGAAAGCCGACTAAAATAAGTAATCTGAATTGAACAAGCTATTAATAAAACAGATCATGAATTTATGTAGATCCGCTGAAGACGGAGTTGCTTCCGACCTTGTTGTTCTGTTGTGTTTTCATTTGCGGTATAAGGTACAGATATTCTAACCTTCCTTATAAGGTTTCTCATGATCTCTTTCATATTTTTCTGATCTGTCAGTTTCTGTATTAATGCCATTGCTATGATTCCCTTTACTTGAACCTTTCATATGATTCCCCTGTTTATAAATCCCTGATTAGAACCTTGTTATAAGAATTTGATTATGAACCTTTCTGATATGGTATCTGATTCTGAGTTCCCTTGATAAACTGAACCCTGTTTTATTCCTTTGATACTTGACATGATTCGTTCTTCACCTTGTGACCTGAACATGCAAACCCCTGAATACCCTGAAGATTCATTTTGACATTATAACTGGAATTGGAACTTTCCTTGATGATATGGAAATGTTTTTGAGAAAAGCTTTTGAATACGATGTCATACCAATTTTAAATTGAAACTGCACTAAAGATTTTATGAAAATCTCTTTTAAGGACTATCTTAATAAAAAGGGTTTTACTAAACATCATTTATGAAAGTCACTGAAAGATTATTTTTAAATATAAGCTTAATATGAAACCTTTGAATTAAGATCTTTTCTATGAACCTAAACTTTCTGATATTGACCTTTCTGATATTGAATCTTTCTGGTACTAAACCCACTGATATTGAACCTCTCTGATATTGAATCTACTGTTATTGACCCTTCTGTTATTGAACCATCTAATATGAACTTTCTGATATACTGAAATGGATATTGACCTATGAAACTAAATTGAATACTGAATACTGATACTTGACCACTGACCCACAGTTTGATACTACGAGCCATAACTAGTCATGAGGGTTTCATGTCCATGTCATTGATGCACCGATGGCATGACTCTAGGGCAGGAGAGTGATGACCTGTTCCGTCCCTGACTGTATTTTATTTGGTGTGTTGGGAGGTTTTATGGCCACCTGGGGCGTATGGATGCATCCTAGAACTGTACTGATTACTGATTACTGATTACTGTTATTACTGGTGACTGATGGTGTGTGCGATACACGTCTTTCACACTACTGGGAGCTAGCTACTCCAATTTACTGTTTGAGGACTCCCCTCATATTTACTGATTACTGAGAGGTCTCCCCTCTATACGGCTACATGATGATACTGTTACTGTTACTGTTACTGGGCTCGTAGAGGATTACTGTTTCCTACACCTTATACCCTTGTACTTCTCATTACTGTTACCTTTTCTTATGCCATAACTCTGATTGATTCATATTTCATTTACTGTTCACTATTCTTTATTACTGCTTTGTTACCGTTATATCTGTTCGCTGAGCTCTCGTAGCTCAGCCGCATTTCTTTTCCTGCGGCAGGTTTTAGTAGGAAGCTGGGTATGAGTGGAGAGTACCATTGGACTTAGAAGACTACACTGTGATAGATATTTTTGTTATAGAGATGACTAGAAGAATTTATATTTTCAGACTTAGTATTTATTCCTTTGTAATTTTGTATTTCCTTGAAATTCTTTGTAACCTTTGTATTCTTTTGTATTATTGAAGATGTATGCTTGTGTATGTTTCTGATATGTCACCATTGTTGTGACATCTCTACCCTTGTCGGGTCGGGGTGTTACAATTTATGGTATCAGAGCGACAGGCTGCGACTCGTAATACATTTACCCTCGACCTGTGAGTTCTGGACTATTAGGCTTCCACTGTAAGAACATAGGAGAACACCCTGAGAACTTGCTTTAGGATTTCTTGATATGAACTTAAGTTTTGACCAGTGAGGAATGGGTAGACTATAAGGAATTTGGTTAAGTATTTTTGCTTCCGCATCACCCTGATTCGTGCCCTGCTTTTGATTAAAGTCTGTTAATATCACTTTTAAATTGAAAGCTTATGCTTTGCACTAGCCAAGATTTGAGAATTAAATAATTCTGGAAGGCATTGAGAACTGCATAATATGGCCTGACACTATTTGATCCTTGTCTATTGAGTCTGACTCTGACCTCTGATCCTTCTGTCAATCATTTTGATACCTCCTCGGGCATTCTGCAAATCTCCTTGGCGATGACGTACTTGACGCCTTCTGTTATTTGTCTTCTGCTTTTGATAAGCATTTGATACCTTCTGTTAATTGTCTCTTGTCTCTTGATAAGCATCTATAAATTTTCTGACATCATTTGATTTTGTCTTAACCATCTCTGTCCCTATGAGAAGTCTCGTGGTGTTTAACCACAAGTATAGGAACGTTTTCCTCTCATTTTGGACGATAAGATTTGCTTTGTTGATTTGTCTTTCTGTGGACTGTTAACTCTAATGTTATTCTGATAAAGGATTGGTTGTTTGACAACTATCCTCCTATGTCTCACCTTTGGCGCTTGAAACAATTTTGAACTCCCTACCATAATTACCGATTGTTAAACTCTGGACTATCACTATTACTCTGAAAACTCGTGTGTTATGTTCGCGATTATGAAGTTGTCTTTGAACCCATTTCGTACAACAATGAATGAACCTTATCTTGAAAATTTCTTGGCACCCTGAATTTTATGAACACGATTTCTGATTGAACCACCAAATTTTCCACCGGAGTGAGAAGTAAGTTCGCTTAAGTGTAGTTTCTTGGCGTATTTCAGTTTTGTTCGCGATAAAGAAGAATGATGACAGGAAACATGTATTGATTCTGGAAGCTGAACCGTATTGCTATTTGGAACCCTTATTTCTCCACCCTGAAACGACTTTGTAACTATTCTATTTCAGAGCGCGAAGTTTCCTTCAGATGGAAAGATGAATTGAGGTTATTCTTGAGATCGCTGTCCGCATTTGTAACGACTGATATAAAGATTTGTGACACTAATAATATTAGCTAAGGCTCTGACTATTCTGTAAATTTGATAAATGAATGTGTTCTCGTGAGTACTTGGGCAAATGGTCATTGTATGACTTAATAGTACATTCGGAGACGAAGAAGAACATGAAAATCATTTTTGCACTTTGTAAGAAATTTGACGATCACTTGTGCATTCTGAGAGATTGATATCTGTTGAGACAACGGTTTTTCTTGATTGAGAATATCCCTTTTAAATCCCGCAAATTTTGAAACTATCACCGAATGGTCAAGACCGATAACAAAATGGTAAACTGAAATCTTTTGAACCTTGCATCAGAATTCTGAAGACGTTACAACTTGCGTTACCCTGGATTAAAATTTGTATAACAACAGTTCAGACGGAACAAATTTTGAGACATTTCAGAAAGAGACTCAGAAGGTTTAGCGTATGCATCAAGACAACTAGAAACGCATCAGAAGAATTACTTCACTACCTGACCTAGAGTTGACAACAGCGGTGACTACCCTGAAGAGTGAAGACATTCCTTACAAAGCAGAAGTGTTGGCGATGCAGAAGAAAGACGGCGAACCTGGAGCTGATGAAGACGTACAGTCTCACTTCCCTATTCATCTTGGTTGTACTAAGATGAATTGAGAGCGGAAGCAGACTGGATGATGAAGAAACTTAAAGATCGTGCCAGAAATTCACATATACTCCATCACATTCCATGAAGAACTACAGGAGGCTTGATGAACCAGACACAAGATCACGATTTTGTTTCACTTCCAGCTTGATGGACAAACGAAGACATATTGACCGGACTTGAAGAGGTTAGATGTTTTGAATGAACGGATTTCTGAGACAGACCTTTTATGTTTGGAAGAAATGATTCTGTGAAGACCGAAGTTATTGACGATTAGTTTTCATTTCCGTTGACTCTCTTAAGTTTCGTTATATCATGATAAGATTCGCTAATGATTTAAGTTACTAAAAGCATTTCAGCCCCGTGCTTATTTTCGTATGTTCTATGATGGCTTTGTTCTGAGGAATTTTGCCAAACTGTGGAAAATCTGATACTTGTGACGGCGTGCCTTACTCTGCTTGGCAATCTGAAATTCCGATACTCTTGCGAATAGTTTTGTTTGCCCTCTTACTTATGTCTTTGATATTATTGGCTCTGAGATTGTAGAAGTACTAGGTGGATTAAGATAGGTTGTTATACTCACGACTCGAGATAAAGTATGATCATCATGAAGGCATATTTATGTGGTGCTAGTATTATGACGCCTGATCAACGTGATAATACTTACACCATATAACGTGCACTCATTGTGGCCATAGGATATCTTGGGGGAGTACCTAAGAAGTTTAGAATCTGATCTCCGTTGGATTATCCGTGATTAGTGAGACTTTAGGTTCATTCTACCTACGCGTATACTCTGCCTTCGTTCATTAGATATCTGGATTAGTTTGGACTCTCTTTTTACATTATGTTGACCTCGGTTATAAATCTTGAACTCCTTGTAGAGCTCTCTACTGATGATACAGTTAATCTGATTTGAAGTTCTGTTGTATTCCATATAAGCATTTCAGAAGATTCACCTATCATCCATTTTATATTGTATGGTTCTTTTGATCTGAATCAACCTAATTCGTCTCCTTCTGAAGAATCTGAACTCAATTTGTTTTGATTGAGTCATGAGAAACCGTTCGGTTTGAAGATCCTTTTTGGAAGAACCTCACCGGGCGTGAGGATGTTTGTAACGATCTGTTGCGATTTGCTACGACTTCATCTAACTTTGCGACTTCAATTTTCGAGGACGAAAATTTTCTTTTAGAGGGGAAGAGTTGTAAAACCCAGAAATTTTGAACATGTAAAACGCCTAAAATGCCCCTCTAATTTGAAACTTCTTAAAAGACATTAAATCATTAAGACATTTCATTCCGAATATAATCGAAGTATCATGAATACAATAAGAATCTACAACCTTATGTTATATGATAAATAAATTAATATGTGAGTTATCCTAAGTTAACAAATTAACTAAGAGCTTTCCTAAACCCTTCAAAACAATCACACGTTTTCTCTGGTTACTTGTAAAATATGTTTTATACAATCCATTAAGGGATAAAGACTCCATTAAATTCGGCCCATGTTTCACGCTATCACAATCAATACTAATCAAATCCCACACGTTTTCTTTTATTGGTTACCAACTCTTGCACATGCCTTTCTGTCAATTCCATCCCATGATTTCAGTGAGTTACTTAATTTGAAGACTCAATCACATGAATTGATAACCCTCAAATCTTCTCCTTATTAAACAATATCACCTTTCCATGTGAAAGCTTTAAAAAAAAATGAAAATGAGCTTCCATTTGAACGCTAGAAATGAACACACCATCCAACTCATCAGCCTATAATTTCGACATAAAATTTCTGTCACCAATATTATATTATGCAGCTACCTTATTAACTCACTCCTCACACGTTTAAGAGAGACATACACATCTCCACTCAAAACATAAAGGCAATTTACACCTCATGTATACGTTTATGGAAGAGCACAACCAAGTATATGCAACACCAAACGGATCCTTACTGGTATTCTTGAAGACACGACAAAGATTCTTGAAGGAAGGTTGATCATGGGGAGTACTATTCGTGGACTGTTCGTTCATAATCCTCCTTCGGCTATTGTTCGTTCCTGTAACCTGATCCAAAGGTAAACCCAAACCTCCGTCTCGATGTTCTCCTTGCTCGACTAAACACAATACGCATGAAATAATAAACGTATAATGTATGGCGCCTAATCTTGTTTGGTTAATAACATGGTCATACAATTGGACATAGGTACATATATAATCTGTTTTAAAATATGTAAAGTTAACACACAAGTTGTTATTGGTTCTGCCTTGATGTCGAATCTCAGGAGTTGTTGCAATATTTTGTTTTAATACTTGTCGACCTCTAAACTTAACATAAGACGCATCCTATGTAATCATTTAAACCTTTTCCAATATATGCTTGGTTTGGCCCCCCTAATAAGTTCAGGAAACCAAATACATACGCATTCAAACCTGTTCTTATCAAGCCATTTGTCCTATATATACACTTGTAAATTATTTATAGACGTTAATAAATGAGTAAATAGCAATCCTTCCCAAGTAAAATTCATAAATAGTCGTTTTTCTATATAGCAACCAATCTGTATGAATCGATCTAAAGGATCTGGTGTGTCGTGGCTTTGTAAGTCGTTTAGGCTGTGATTGTCGCATGCATGGTATATGAGGAAATCGATATCGGTCTCGGTAATATTTGGCGTTGAACAATATTACGTACAAGAAAGTGCATGTGTTAAATAAGAACTGAAATACACCTTGTGGTTTATGAAAGTATGAAAGCTAATTTGGCATATTAAAACCTAAACTTGGATTATTGTCACTATAAACCCTAGACTTTGCTAAGATGACACATTAAACCTTAAACTATGATCTTGTTCGTACTAAACCTTCAATTCTACCCAATTATCATTTGTAAACCCTTGAGTTTGGCTTATTAATGGATTTTACTATAAAGTCACTAATTCAGAAAGTTACTATCTTGGAAAGCTACTATAAAAGGAAAGTTACTAAAAAATAGAAAGCCGACTAAAATAAGTAATCTGAATTGAACAAGCTATTAATAAAACAGATCATGAATTCATGTAGATCCGCTGAAGACGGAGTTGCTTCCGACCTTGTTGTTCTGTTGTGTTTTCATTTGCGGTATAAGGTACAGATATTCTGACCTTCCTTATAAGGTTTCTCATGATCTCTTTCATATTTTTCTGATCTGTCAGTTTCTGTATTAATGCCATTGCTATGATTCCCTTTACTTGAACCTTTCATATGATTCCCTTGTTTATAAATCCCTGATTAGAACCTTGTTATAAGAATTTGATTATGAACCTTTCTGATATGGTATCTGATTCTGATTCCCTTGATAAACTGAACCCTGTTTTATTCCTTTGATACTTGACATGATTTGTTCTTCACCTTGTGACCTGAACATGCAAACCCCTGAATACCCTGAAGATTCATTTTGACATTATAACTGGAATTGGAACTTTCCTTGATGATATGGAAATGTTTTTGAGAAAAGCTTTTGAATACGATGTCATACCAATTTTAAATTGAAACTGCACTAAAGATTTTATGAAAATCTCTTTTAAGGACTATCTTTATAAAAAGGGTTTTACTAAACATCATTTATGAAAGTCACTGAAAGATTATTTTTAAATATAAGCTTAATATGAAACCTTTGAATTAAGATCTTTTCTATGAACCTAAACTTTCTGATATTGACCTTTCTGATATCGAATCTTCCTGGTACTAAACCCACTGATATTGAACCTCTCTGATATTGAACCTACTGTTATTGACCCTTCTGTTATTGAACCATCTGATATGAACTTTCTGATATACTGAAATGGATATTGACCTATGAAACTAAATTGAATACTGAATACTGATACTTGACCACTGACCCACAGTTTGATACTACGAGCCATAACTAGTCATGAGGGTTTCATGTCCATGTCATTGATGCACCGATGGCATGACTCTAGGGCAGGAGAGTGATGACCTGTTCCGTCCCTGACTGTATTTTATTTGGTGTGTTGGGAGGTTTTATGGCCACCTGGGGCGTATGGATGCATCCTAGAACTGTACTGATTACTGATTACTGATTACTGTTATTACTGGTGACTGATGGTGTGTGCGATACACGTCTTTCACACTACTGGGAGCTAGCTACTCCAATTTACTGTTTGAGGACTCCCCTCATATTTACTGATTACTGAGAGGTCTCCCCTCTATACGGCTACATGATGATACTGTTACTGTTACTGTTACTGGGCTCGTAGAGGATTACTGTTTCCTACACCTTATACCCTTGTACTTCTCATTACTGTTACCTTTTCTTATGCCATAACTTTGATTGATTCGTATTTCATTTACTGTTCACTATTCTTTATTACTGCTTTGTTACCGTTATATCTGTTCGCTGAGCTCTCGTAGCTCAGCCGCATTTCTTTTCCTGCGGCAGGTTTTAGTAGGAAGCTGGGTATGAGTGGAGAGTACCATTGGACTTAGAAGACTACACTGTGATAGATATTTTTGTTATAGAGATGACTAGAAGAATTTATATTTTCAGACTTAGTATTTATTCCTTTGTAATTTTGTATTTCCTTGAAATTCTTTGTAACCTTTGTATTCTTTTGTATTATTGAAGATGTATGCTTGTGTATGTTCCTGATATGTCACCATTGTTGTGACATCTCTACCCTTGTCGGGTCGGGGTGTTACACTGAAAGAAGAAGTTTATGTTGAGCAACCTCCTGGATTTGAAAGCCATGAGTCTCCTGATCATGTCTGTAAGCTTAACAAAGCCCTTTATGGACTGAAGCAAGCTCCCAGGGCATGGTATGAGACTCTCTCAGCCTTCTTAATCCAAAACAAATTTGTCAGAGGCAAGATAGACAACACATTGTTTATCTATAAGACAAATAATGATGTCATACTAGTACAAGTGTATGTTGATGACATCATCTTTGGCTCAACAAGTTTCAAACTTTGCAAACAATTTGAAAAACTAATGGCAAAGAAGTTTGAAATGAGCATGATGGGAGAACTGACATACTTTCTTGGTCTTCAGATCAAGCAAACTGATAGAGGAACCACTATCAGTCAAGAGAAGTATGTAAAGAATCTACTGAAGAAGTATGATCTCAGTGACTGTGCCTCAGTCAAAACTCCCATGGTCCCCCCAAACAACCTTGGTCCTGATCTAACTGGTAAACCAGTAAATCAAACTCTCTTTAGAGGAATGATAGGATCACTGATGTATCTACTTGCATCAAGGCCTGATATCCAATTCTCAGTATGTCTATGTGCCATATATCAATCTGACCCAAGAGAATCTCATGTCACTGATGTGAAAAGGATATTCAGGTACCTGAAGGGCACTCCTAACCTTGGATTATACTATCCAAAGTGCTCAGGACTTGATCTCAAAGGATACTCAGACTCTGACTATGCTGGATGCAACATGGACAGAAAAAGCACCTCAGGCTCTTGCCAAATTCTTGGTGGGAAATTAGTCTGTTAGAGTGCTAAGAAGCAACAATCAGTTGCCTTGTCCTCAGCTGAGGCTGAATATGTTGCAGCAGCTAGTTGTTGTGCAAATGTACTCTGGATGAAAAGTCAACTCAGTGACTATGGAATTTAGTACAAGATGGTACCCATCTTTTGTGATAACACAAGTGCAATTGCAATCTCAAACAACCCTGTTCTTCATCAGAGAACAAAACACATTGATATCAGATATCATTTCATCAGGGACCATGTCATGAATGGTGACATTGAATTACACTTCATCCCTACTGAATATCAGTTAGCTGATATCTTCACCAAACCTTTGGATGAACCAACTTTCACTAGGTTGAAAGCTAAATTAGGAATGTTGGATATAGAAAATCAGTCTACTGATTGAAATCCTTCCAACAGAAGTGTAAATTCTTAAAACCTCAGGTCCCTGACTCAATGTGTACATCAGTGAATTAATATCACTGAATCCTCAACCTCAGAAACTAAACCCAAGTTCCTGAAATTTTGAGGGTTCAGGAACTAAACCCAAGTTCCTGAATCCTTGCTTCTCAGGAATCTTTCCATATTCCTGAATCATCAGTGACTAATCCCAAGTCCCTGAAAAACCTATCACTGAATGATGAGTCATTCAGGGCCCTGAAAAGGACATTAAATACTAACTTAAATGCTCTAAGTAACTAGTTAGTAAATGTCCGAGGTTGGTAACTGAACACATATTGAATTAAAGAATATTTGTTCTTTTTTGCCTTTCTGGCTTCCACCTCTGGGCCACCACATTCCCACTTGGCATTAAATACCTCTCCAATCACATTTCAAATATGTGATGACTCATCTCTGCAAGTTGCACTTTTACAAAACTGCTCAACTGTTCACTTCGACTGTTGCGCCAAACCAGGAAAAGTGGAGTGTTGGCATTAAATGCGGATCCCAAAACATATTATTCAAAACAATTTCCAATAATTATTTTTGAATAAATTAAGATTGCTCAAATGACCAAAACACCCCCATCTCCACTTTCCTATAAATACCCCAACCAGAAGAATACATACACATGTTTTTATAGAATCTTAAGCAAAACTCTGCCATTTTTAATTCTCAAAAACAAATTGTGTGTGCATTCTTAAGCTTTAGAAACCCTTTAACCTTAGTCAAACCCAGACTTACCCACTAATGGCTTCTTCTAAAGCTGTGACATACGCTCCTAATGTGGATTTCACATTGGAGGGTGTAGACCTAACCAAAAACAATGTGGTGGGAAATTTCTCATATCCACAAATCTACCCAGCCTACAAGAACGTTATGAAATATCTTCGTAATTGTTTTCTTGCAAAGGCTTTCACCCACACCCCCTCAGTCATCTACCATGACTATTTGAGGGAATTCTGGTGTACGGCTGTGGCAACCAGCCCCAAAGACACCAAAGAGTCAATCATTACCTTCACGGTGATGAATGGGAGTAGAACCCTCTCCTTTGACTACTCAGCATTCATCAAAGCCACAGGCCTTGACTTTGCTGAAGCCTTTTCACCCAACCCTACTGATCAGGACATAAAGAATGAACTGATCTTTCTTGCACCCCATGACCCCAGACGTCCAACAACGTCTGCGGGAGGCTTACTGGAAAAGGCTCCAGTAGTCAAAACATGGTTCCACCCTATTTGGAGGATACTGATGACATTTTTCATTCAGGTCCTGGGTGGAAATAAATCCTCTACAGAGCAGTTGAACTCATCACAACAATTGATGTTGTTCAGTCTCCTTGAGGGTACAAAAATTGACATCGGAGGAATAATCTTCCGAGACCTTGTTGCTAAGCTCTCAGGAAAACATAGGCAAAGGCATATGTCCTATCCTAGATTTGTTTCCTGTGTGCTTCAGGACCTACTTGGTTCTGACTATGTGAGGACTGATGCAGAAGGTATGAAGCCTGACGTCCTGCACAAGTCAAACTTCACTAGTAGCATCAGTGAGGTTACACATATTGCCCTGACTGAATACATGCAATCAGTCATTCAGGGTAATGACGCTATCTCTCCTGTTCCTTCACCGACCAAAAAGGTGAAGAAGACAAAGAAGGGTCAGTCCAGCCAGGTGGTTAGACCCAAGCCACTCGCCACTGAGACTGATCCTCAAAACCAACTCAACCTTAAAAAGGGGTTGAAAAAGGCCGAGACCTCCGAGACACCCATTTCTGAGACCCTCTTGACCTCAAAACAAAGGCCAACGGAAGTCACTGAGCAATCATCCTCAGTGACCTCGGGCACACCCATTCCACATGGTTCAACTGACATACACAAGTCAGAGGGATCAGGAAGCATTCCCCCCTCACATCCCGATGAAGGTACTGATAAATCACAATCAGTACCCAATGGAGGAAAGGGTCCTGAATCCTCGGTAGGGCAGCACCACCCTACTGGGAAGAGGACCCACACCCCCTCACATCCCGATGAAGGAACTGTCAAAAAACAATCAGTTCCCAAGGGAGGAAAGGGTTCTAAATCCTCGGTAAGGCAGCACTACCTTACTGAGAAGGGGACCCACAAACATTCACATCCCGCTAACGTTCCTGAGAAATCACCCTCAGGATCTCAGGGAGAAAAGGACCCTAAATCCCCTGAAGGACAACACAATCCTGATGGGAAGGGGGTCCACAAACTTTCACAATCAGTACCTAGTGATACTACTGGAAAGCACCCATCAGTAGTTGAAGGTGCTAAGGGGGACAAAGACTCAGAGGGAAAGAAACAACCCGCTGATATGGAACCCATCAACCCCTCAGGCGGATCCAGTCTCTCAGGAACTGCCCCCAAAAGCCAGGCTGGTGTTACCCCAGTTATTATGGCTAGTCAGGCTGAGCAAACCCACTCAGTTATTATGACAACGGGGTCAAGACCTGACCAAACCGAAGGCAAGTCTTTTTATAAAGAGGAGCCGGTTGATTTTTTGGGTATTGAGTCCATGGGGGACTTTCAGGATTTTATTGAGTCTGATGAAGAGCTCAGGGAAGAGAGTGAAGAGGAAATGTTTGAGGCAGGTGAGGATATGGAAACTGATGAACAACCTGAACAACTTACAATCACATCAGTCATCTCCAAGCCAAAGTGAAAAGTCAGGTTCTCAGTCTTCTGATTCTTCTGATACTGGGGACATCCTCCAAAAGTATGATAACTCTCTTCCCCTCACTGAAAGAACATTGGTCAAATTTCTACTGAAGACCAACAGAGCTCTTTTCACTGGTCTCACTGATGAGATGTTTGATCATCACACTGAAGCAGCTGTTCACTATGCCAACCTGAAGGCAGATGTTGAAACTTTTCATGATGATGTGATCGAAATCCAATCAGACACCAAACACTCCCTGACAGCTATTGATCTTCATTTCCAGAAGTTCAATCTTACTCTTGAAGGCATCACCAATAGCCTTGGAACTATTCAGTCAGCTGTCAAGGATGACCCCGTACTTACTGAAAAGGTCCTTCAGGCTGCTGATACTTATCAGAAGCAGTCAGCTGAAATCAGTGATCTTCTCAGCTTACTGAAGGATTCTAAGCTTCAGGGTCTTACTACTTCCTTGGACTCAATCAGGACTTCCATGGGTCTTCAAGAAAAACATCTTGGTACTTGGGCACAATCTTCAACATCTTTGGCCTGGTCTCTTGGGTCAAAGATGTCAGGCATCGAAGCTTCTCAGGCTTCTCTGGCGGATCAGATCTCAAGTCTTCAGAAAGACACCACGGACATCAAATCAATGATGACTGAGATCTATCAGGCCTTCAAAGGTCCTACTACTCCAGTGACTCCAACTCTTGCTATCACCATGGCTCAAGCAACAGTTGAGGGGGAGAAAGACACTGGAGTCTCAAGCCAACAACCTCCTTCTCACACTGAGGGGGAGATTCCTGAAGCCTCCTCCTCCCATCAAGATAAAGGCAAAGGCATCCTCACTGAACCTGAGCCTCAACCAGCACCGATCTCGGTTGCAAAGGATCCTGAATCACCAATCAGGATCCCATATGAAATTGATGGAGTCCTTCACCACTTCACAGCTGATGAACTCAGTGCTTATCTTCAGGAAGAGGAAGCTAAGAAGAAGTTAAAGGAGGAAGAGAAGGTGAGCAATCCTGCTATAATTAAGGTTGTTCATGAAGAGGCTGAGAAAATTGGTCTTGAGGCTAAGGATCTCTCAGGAAGAGAAGGTGGTATGACCTTTGTGAAAGCTCAGTCTGAGGAGATGACCACTCTCAGGCAGAAAAGGGAGGAAAGGAATAAACAGGCTGAAGAGATCAGGCAGAACAGGATTAAGAAATATCAGTGGTATATGACTGAAAGGTTGAAGCCAGAACCAATCACTGATGTTCATATTCAAAGAAACACCAATCCTGCCGTTGTAACTGTCTACAGAGGTGCTGACATGAGAAACTTTGATGTACATAAACCTTTCAGATTCGCTGACTTCGGGATCACTGAATTGGATGAGTTGGGTCCATTAATAGCAAAGAAATCAAATGTTGTGGTCCCTAATCTGATGAAGTCTTTGAGTCTGAGGTACGAAAGATTGCCAGCAGCACCTCAGGAACTTGGCATTCCATCTCTTCTTCCTGAATCTGCACAACCTGCTCCCTCTCAGTCTTCTTCAAGGAAAAGAAAGAAGATAGAAGCTGAGCCTGAGATCAAGATTCCTGGTCTTGACTGCAATAGGGCTCTCCCTGAAGGTGTTCCTTTCAGGAACAATGTGGTCATTGAACAGCCTGAAAGAGGTTTGTTCTTCATTGATGAGTTCGGTGACAAAGCCTTCCAAAGATGGAGTGACATCGACTTATCAGGGATTAAAGCAATGCTCGGGTTTCTAATGATGGCCTCTCCACTCAAGAGTCCTGAAAATGTGAAGTTTTGTCAAGATCTGAAAAGGAAAATCAATGAGCATCCTGACCAACATGAGCTGCAGTCAAAGAAGCCCAAGCTTGAAGCCCTTGGAATCAAGTTGAACTAATGACCTGCCTGAATACCCACCACTATCCCTTTTGTACTTAGTTTTGTTAGGACTTGTAAATGATATCAATAAGATGATGTTTTTATTATTTCGGTGTCCTTATTTACATTCTAGTACATTCAGTATGAGTAGAAGTCTTTAGCTCACTCATATCTAATCAAAACACTTAGGAATAATTTATATCCAAATAGGGGGAGATTGTTGGGTCATGAAAAACCCAAGAATGCTTCAAACATGATTTGGACACAAATTAACTAAGTGTTAACTTAAACCGAGAACAATTCAAGTCACTGAGAGAACAGCCTCTCAGTGAGTCATCTTTAGGATGCTTAAGGCGAATTCAAGAAGAAGGATTCACTACTCAGGAAGGCGGTACTCCCTGAGTAGGACTTAAGCCAAAGAAGAAGATGATGGTTCAGTGAGTGTTGGACAAGAACTCACTGAACCCTAGTCTCCTCAACCAACAAAGTGATTGAAAGACTGAGGAACCAACGCCTGAAGAAAAGGCGGGAACAATAGGGAAAAGATCTGAGAAGATAATAGTGTAAGCCCAACACTCTTCTCTTGTCAGATCCAACCTTCCCTATTGCGGCTAAAAGTCATGGAGTGTCAGACAACAACTCCCAAAGTCTTATTAGCCCTTTCCTATTGGTTCTTGGAAATGACAATTACTATTTGTAATTGTCAGACACGCAACCTCAACAACTTGTATTATATTTAATCACTTATACTTAGATTACTTGTGTATAAATAGAGCAGATATGAGAGAAGTTAAAGTGTGCTTTGTATATTTAAAGTCTTGAACTTTTACAAAGGAACTTCTCTCCTACAAAGAGTATACAACTCACTGAGATAGCTCAGTGGGTATATTGTTACCACTCAAGCAAAACTTGAGTTTCGATAGGAGACACCCCATACCCTTGTCTATTCAATCCCAAGTGTTTGTTCCGCAAAACACTTGGGTATAGATTCTTGGAATTATTTCTAATAAGAATTTAAACGTTGAAAAATATTGTTGTTTTTTTATACTCACGTTTTATAACTGTTAGAATTAATCCTAAACATTGTATTAGTCATAACACGAAATAGATTAACTTTCTAGTTAACTCTAATAGTGTAAAGGGACCAACAATACGGCTTGAGACAAGCACCAAGAGCTTGGAATGTGAAACTTGATCAAACCTTGAAGTCATTAGACTTTAAGAAATGTAATCTCGAACAAGCGGTTTATACGAAGAGAAACAAGACTTCTACACTCATAGTTGGAGTATATGTAGATGATTTGATAATCACGGGCACTCCAAAGAAGGAAATAGACTTGTTCAAATCCCAAATGAAAGACAAATTTGAAATGAGCGACTTAGGGTTGCTAGCTTATTACCTTGGGATAGAAGTTACACAGACAGGAGGAGAGATTACAATCAAGCAAACAGGATATATTAACAAGATCTTGAAAGAAACAAGTATGACGGACAGTAATGATACAAAGATACCAATGGATCCCGGCACTAAGTTGGTCAAGGCGGAAGATGGAAACTCAGTTGACGCAACTTACTACCGAAGTTTAATAGGAAGTCTCAGATACTTATTACATACAAGACCAGATCTTAGTTACTCAGTCGGACTACTCAGCAGATTTATGCAAGACCCGAAGGATCATCACCTGAAGGCAGTGAAACAAGTAATCCGATACATCAAAGGAACAAAGAAGCATGGAATAATATACAAGAAAGAAGGCGGCTGCAAGATTACAGGTTACAGTGACAGTAGTTATGGAATCAACACCGATCAAGGAAAAGGAACTACTGGAATAGTATTTTATTTTGGAGAGTCGCCTATTACTTGGTGTACTCAGAAGCAACCAACAGTGGCGCTCTCATCATGTGAATCAGAATTCATGGCGGCTACTGGAGCAGCATGTCAAGCTTTGTGGTTAAAACGACTACTTAGTGAATTAACTGGATGGCAAGAAAAAAGGATAACGTTAAAAATTGACAACATATCAGCAATAGCACTCGTAAAGAACCCAGTTTTTCATGGAAGGAGCAAGCACATCGACATTCGCTATCATTTCATTCGTGAATGCGTAGAGAATGGTCATATCAATGTGGAACACGTCAGTGGAGAACTACAAAGAGCAGATATCTTAACAAAAGCCTTACCAAGACTGAAGTTCGTGACTATGCGACAAATGCTCGGAGTTCAAGACTTAGGACGAAGCAACGATCAAGATTAAGGAGGAGAATATGAGATAATAATCTCGACATTGCTTCTTTGCAAAATACGAAGGACCAAAGTTGTTAAACAGAAAGTTAATAACCGAAAGTTAGTTATTCGGTTAATAGTAAAGTTAGTTAAATGTCGGTTAATAATACCGAATAGGTGTGTCGTTTGGTCATGTCCATTCGAACAGACACAATGGTTGGTTCACAACCTTTCATGTAGCATATATACATACACATATGTAACATATCAATAGTTAGACAATTTAGTTATTCAGTTATACTTTGCAATTTCATTATTCAACTCATATTTGGGAAATACATTCTCTTATCAAAATCTGGTTGATTGGATTAAAAAAAATTAATAATTTAATTGTCTTACTACTAACTCTTTGCTTAAAATAAATCTACAAACCCATGTTTAAGATGTGCTTAAAATAACTCCATAAAAACGTTAAACCGTTGGTTCAACATCACTATCTTGTCTTGAGCATACACTACAAGAATAAGGAGAACGGGCGACGAAGGCCGTCCCGACGACAGGCTATCGTCGGCACGAATCACTAAAAGACAAAAAAACGTTTGACCGAGACCAGCGTGCGTTGAATTTTTCGATTATTTAAATCCCGTCGACATGTCGTCGGGACCATATTGGTCAAACTTGACTTTCTCAATAAGTGCCAATAATTGGGCGGGAATTTGTCCAGCCAAGATGGTACCGACGACGTGTCGTCGGGACCATATTAATCAAAAAAATTATCGTAATTAGCGTTAACAGTTATGTTTAGTGGTATCGTCCCGACGACATATCGACGGGACGCATTTAGACCAAATTTGGTCTTCCCCCTATTGTAAATATTAGCGAATAATTGGGCGGGATTTTTTCCCGCCATTGCGATATCGACGACATGTCGTAGGGATAATTTTCCCGCCTCATTGCACCTTTGTCCCGCCAATTTTTTACTTATATATATGCAATAATCCTCAACTCGGCAAAACGCACATAACCCAATCATCAATTCTCACAAAACACACATAACAATGGCTGGTTACACGCCGGAAGAGGAGTGGTCAAAGGTTTTATCGTCGATGTATCTTTTTAATGAAGTTCTTAATACATATGGCTACGAAATTTATGATGAATATGGTTTTTATAAGAACATTAGCCCGTGGATGAGAGACAATGGTTGAGGAAAAAGCCATACTACAGAGAGATGTTGGACGCTCAAGCTGATGATGTTGTAGGAGAAAGCACGTTGGAAACCAAAGTTGATGATCTGGGAAATAGGATAACAAATCTTGAAGCTATGTTTGAACATTTCATCAAGCAAAGGAAAGCAAGGAAGGGAAAAGATGGTGCAGGTTCTAGCAAAGTGGGAAGTAGCAGCAAAAAAAAATGAATTGGCGATGTTTGTTATGGTCTATGTCGTGTGTTTCATTTGCTTGTCGAGTTGTTTCGTTTGAGTTGTTTCGTTTGCTTGTCGAGTTGTTTCGTTTGAGTTGTTTCGGTTGTTTGTCGAGTTGTTTCGTTTGAGTCAGCATGAAATATATGTGGTAGAGAACTCTTGCGTGTTTTAAATAAAAGGTTTGGCTTTGTGTCTGTTAATTGTGATATTGTTCATTCAGTTACATTCTTTATGCAACTCATTATACCAAACTAACTTCTGTGATCCCATTTTCACGAACAGTATAGACCACGGACACTATAACCGCCAACAACACTGACACTTATAAACAGAAACAGACCATGACGCCCATGAAGATTTAAACTTTTGGTGGATGGTAAGAGCAGTCCTTTGACATCATTGAAGTTTGACAGCTTAACCATAAATATACATTCTCTATTGCTTTTAATGTCCCGTCTTCGCGCAGCTTTGTTATCTCAGTTGATTTATCTCCGCTCAACAGCGGGCATTTAAAATGCCTGCAAATGAGGTAAATGTAGCCACATGAGACATGAAAAGAATAGACTAAATAGTTGTGTCATTACCTTGTTAAAGTGTTGAGTTAATAGCATGAGAATAACCTCATCAGATAGTAAAAAAAAAAGAATCTTACCATCAAAATTTATGTTACATTCAAGGCAAATGGGAGATTTACCTTGAATACTAAGAAACCTCTTCAAGTAAAAAGAAAAAGTCTATATTGTCTGCCAGACAAACCATGTCATGTAGCCATGCCAAGAACCATCAGATGTAACCGGCAACAATCCTCTACTGAGCCATGGCCGAGACCCTAAGGCGGGTTAATCACGCTCTAGCGACATGGTGATAGCTCATCAACCAAACATGAGTTTGCCCGCCCTCCTTTTAAACATCATTTCATTTTCAATTTTGGCCGATGTGGGATGAGTTTTGGTTTTTTCATTTGAGAAACTCAGACCCACTAAACTTCTTGTCATTTCTTGCCATCTGTGGGAAGATTTTTCGTCCTATATCATTTATTGTAATTGTCATAATACCAAGATGACGAGCAAGTTACGGACTCTGAAAAAAGAAACGTATTTTTTGTCGGTTTTTGGCGGCTCTCACAAGGACAGTTGTGATGAAATATTTCTTGGTCCTATCAAGAAACCGGTTTGTTCATGTGAAAATTCTCTCGAGTAAGACACGATAACAGATATATATTCGTCGGAGCCATACATGAATATGACTAATCTGACACTTAAGTCGTCTCACCATGGATTCCCGTTCTTTTATCCTTGAAGGAAATAGTGTGTGACTCGAGAATGGAAGAGTATCAAATTTATTACAAAAGCTTGGCATGAGTTTTGGTGTTTTCATGAATTCAACTTATAATGTTAAATGTTATAGAACGAATTCAATTCAACAAGTGTCCTTGATGAAAGAGGATATTAAGTCTCACGTTATCATTTTGAGGTGCACGCGGCTGCAAATAGCTAATTTCATACTAAATTGTGTGCAGTGCAATGGCTATACTGTAATTGTAGTGATACGTTGGTTGGTAACCAACAGTAGTGAGTACACAGTGCTAGAACTGCAATGGTATTGATACGTTGGTGGTTGGTGACCTCAATAGTAGCGAGTACACGAGACATTGTGAGTTTGATGTCTTGTATGTGCAAATCTTGTAAACTAAATGACTCATGTCATCTAACACTCCATCATGTGAAACTCCTATATGCACCTAACCGAAACAGATGACATACCAAAACATCATCTATAATATGGAAATGACACTCGGCTAAAAGGGTTAAAACAATAATTCTGAATTTCACGGCAAGACAATAGCTAAAACGCCATCGACTATACACTTGCAACCAACCGCTGGTTTTCATGTGTCCGGAGAAATACACACACCATATTGTAACAGTGAGATGCTTTATATAAAGATTACACTCATGAAAGTGTACCCTCGTATCATATTGTACCATATTGAGAAATCACAAAGAACACCGGATATAAAAACGTAAATCGTTTTCAGTAGATCTCTCTCGTCTTAATTATGGTTTACAATTAGTCTTTAACAGTTTCAATTCTAACTGAAAGGAAAAAGTAAATCAAACAGACAGAAACAAATACTGTTGCCACACTAACGTTTACTCTGTCCCAGACTCGACGTAGAACGACCAGACGCAACTTGATAAGAGCACCAGACCATAAATATACCAGAAGAACTCTTATGCATTACATCACAATCACTTATTAGGCCTTGCTGTCTACGCTCATCGGTTCTGCTTCGTTTGTAGCTGCTTTCTGCACATAATAATCAAATATTAAAATCCAACAACATTTAAATCTATTTAGGAACAAAAAAACTAGGAAAAGGGCAGGCAAAACTCACATTTGGGGATGACTTCGTCATCTTGGCAAACATATTTCCATAAAATTTAGCATCCTTCTTATTGTATTCTTTTATCTTCTCCTTGAGTACTTTATATGTGAGTTTCACATCCCTAATCGTCATAGAAAACAAAGATGAAGAGCACATAAGTCGCGTATTACTATTAAACATATTTTACAATATTAAATAAAATGTATAGAAAGGTTCGTACTTGTTGTCGGGGTCAATCTCAAGGGCTTTTTTGATATCTATCTCTGCAAGATCCAAATCAGCTAGATTCATGTGAGCTTGAGCCCTGCGGTACAAAGCCTTCACATTTGTACTCTCAAGTTCCAGTACCTGTGTTGATTACAGTTCACTTGTCAGTGGAAGTCAAACTTTAAATTTTTGCATAAATAAAAACGAGGTAGATAGTATTAGCGGTAAACCCAATCCAAACCTGATTTGACCCCCACCCAACACGCACATTTTTTCCACCTCTCTAATACAGGATACCAACAAAATGTCTTAAAAGGATGTTGCTCACACACACACTAACCTTGGTGCAAAGCTTTTCAGCCTGTTTGTATTCCTTCAATTTCAACTGGCAGGCTGCATTATTAAGGTTGCAGTTAATCTTCAATGCCTTTGCTTGTTTCTTCTCCTCTTCCTCAAAATTAGTATCATACTCGATGAACTTAGCAGCCTGAGATTGGATAATACATTAGTGTCATACTCGATTAACTTTGCACTAGTTGATCACAGTTCAAGGAAAATCAAGCAGAATCTTACCTTCTCATACCGTTTCACTGCTTTCTTATATTTACCAGCTTTGAAAAATGCATTTCCTTCTTCCTTCTTTTTGCCGGCAGCCTCGATCTTCTCTTGGGTTGTGGTCATGTCCCAAGATTCTTTATCCTGAAAATAAGTAATGGTTAGCACCAGACAAGCTATTACATCTATAATCTGGATTACTCGGACGTGATTTCAATCACAACTGACCTTAATGAAAGAATTAAGCTCGATTTCATAAGTAACAGTGGCATTAGGCGGAACAACAGCTAGCTCTTGCTCGGAGCCATTAGGACCAAATGCATATTCTGGTGCAATTGTTGCAAGAGCTACTTCCCCTTTCTTCATTGTCATCACAACTCTATCCAACCCATCAATCACTTGCTCTGTTTATGTGAATACCGAAGTGTTATTAACAAATATAAAAAAACATAATATAGGGTAAAAACTATGCAAATAGAAGACTCCAAATGGTGTATTTACCTTCATCTGCCTTGAAATCCAAAGGATCGGTACCATCATGACCTCTTTTAATGAATACAGTTCCATCTTGTAGCCTACCAATCAAATTCACTGTTCATCACAAGAAATAACTTCAGCGATTGGAAAATAAACAAATGTTAAACTATAGATAAAGGAGCAACAAAAGCTAGTTGATACTGACCCTGAACGACAGCTCCTTCGTTCGGGCGCTCATATCCCTCCCCTTCTTTCAATATTTTCTTGACAACTTTCTTGTCATCTGTAACATTTGAGACGACCTTCCATGACAGAAGTTCAAGTGTGATTTGTAGTGTAGCATTTGCTGGGACCGCACCCTGGTCACCAGATGCGGGTTTCCCCTTATCCCCAAATCCATCTGCAATCCAAAAAAAAAAAATATATTAGTATTTAGTAAATCACCCTTCGTACTAATCAAGATAAGTTTCTTAACAATGATGGCAACTATACACTTACACTCTGGTTTGACTGTAAGGACGACCTTCTCGCCTTTCTTCATTGTTTTTACAGCCTTTGACAAAGCAGTGCAAAAATGACCTGATCAAACACAAATATGTTAGAAACAATCAAATTAGATGATAAACTTACAATTAAAGGTGTCTTCATGTACATTACCATCTTCTACTTTGAATTCCACTCCGTCGGACTTTGCAACTAGAGTCCCATCCTCAAGACGAACCTCGTAATTGACTGCATTACGAAAAGAAAACAGATAAGCACATTCAGAACATGAAAATAGAATTAATAAGCAGAAATTTAGGCACGAACAACAGGTGCAAAAGAAGTACCTATAACTTCATCAAGGTCCTTTGGGTTTTCCCACTTCTCTCCTTCCTTTACAATCTTCTTGAAAATACCCCCGTCTTTGCAAATGTCTTTGACACTAACCCATGAGAGTAATTCAACATCAAACTTGAGAGTAGCATTGGGAGGGATCGTTGGGGGAGAACCGGCTTCACCATAAGCCAGATCGGCGGGTATGGTGAAAACAGCATTTTCTCCCTTCTTCATGGTCTTGATACCCAAGTCCCATCCCTTGATCACTTGCCCTATTGTCAGGGAACAAAAGTGGAAATAAGTTTACATGTACACATTATTCATTTTACCATATAGCATGATCAGTCAGTGACACAGTATAATGAAGTTACGTTATCCTATAATGTCATCAATATAACCAACAAGATCATAACCATCAAGGTCTAAAAAACAAATAAAATGGTGTGCTTCACCTAGAAAGCATCATGACACTAGAAAACAACGTGTAGCGTCATACAAACATAATATCAAACAACTAGCTTTTACCATGTTCAACCTAAAGCATAAAAACAGAGCTCAAAGCTCGTAATATTAAGGGTTCCACTCCAATTTTTCGATGCTTGCAAAATAAGTTAATATGAAACGAGAACCAATGGTATTGTGATTGTTCAAATTTATTACTTTTGAGCTCTTGTAATGTACATCTGAGAGGAGTTTGATCATCCAGTATAGATGTGACAAATACGTTGATACCTTATTATGGGTATGTTTAGCACACAACTTTATAAAGCGTTTCAGAGCAGTTGGCAACTAGCTTCTAGCATTTAAATTATAAAGCTTGTTTGTCAAGTAGCGTGTAGTATTTTAGATTTTGTTTGAACACTAATGCTCTAGTTTTCAAAATGCTATTTTAGGAAGCAACTTCCTGCTACCACTTGTTTTCCAAAGACAACCTAATTGTTTATATGAGCGACCGAGCATGCCTTGCTAAGGCTTGTACATGCTATCAAAAAACTAAGCTGGAGCTCAGTTATGCTCCCTCACAACACCAGACACAAATAAACTACTAAACCATCACGCTACTTTCAGTGACGGACCTACACTGATGTCGGGTGTGGCACAGGCTACACTCGATTTTAGGTACCAAGTGCAAAAAATTTAAAAACTGTCTGATTTTGTTTAACAAATTTTTTGCTACTTTCGTTTTTATGGCAACTTTAGTTAACACAAATGAACCACAACAGCAGACCATACAATCACACACCAACACTCATAAAACAACAATTGTAAAATAATTAACTCACCTTGACCAAGGGTAAACTTAAACGGAGTCCCCCTATCGCGACTCGAATCAAATTGAGTCCCATCCAACAACGTCCCAGTATAATGAACTATACCAAAAACAACAAACAAACACAAATTAATATCAAAATCATTACAATCAACTAATTAGTTTAACAAATAACAACTAATTAATCATTATACCTTCAACTTCATCACCAGATTCAGGTGTATCCCAACCATCACCTTCCTTCAACAATTTCTTCTTCAAACCTTGACTCCCAATCTCCTTCTCTTCACCTACTTTCATCGTCACTGGTGCTCCACTTTCAATCTCATCGTCATCCATGAACTCATCACCAGCTGGAATATCAAAATCCTCATCCATTGTATGTTAAGGTAAATTGAACACGAATATGTGAAATTGAGACTGTTAATTGGTTGTTTAACGAATTAATTGAGTTTTGATGTGAATTAAATGAGGGACCAGTTTGGGGGGTTTTTATATAGGGTGTGGTGGTTCTAGAGGGTTCTGTGGAGGGTTTTTATAAAAAGGTGGGTGATGGAGGGTCAGGATTGTTCTAGAGGGATCACGTGATGATGGGTTTGGGAGTGTGTGTGATTTGCTGACGTGGATTTGTTACGTGGATTTTTGTGTTTTTTGAAAAATGGAAATATGGAAAATGTTATTATTATTTTTTTTTAATCACCTTACATAGAACTTTTTTTTTTTTTTTTTTTTTTTTTTATAATTACCTACAGACATGGTGTAATGTTGACCACTAAAAGACTAAGGGGGTGCTTGGTGTAGGGTCATATGGTCTAATCAATGGCAAAGGTAATGAATGATGTTGCTTGGTGTAGGGTAATATAATGACCCATTACCCAGTAGTGGGTAATAGGGCATTACCCAATAAATTGAGGGGAAAGGGAATGCATTGCTTTGCATTCCCTTTGCATTCCCCACCATTTGAACCAAGCGGGCCCTAATATATTCACTGTCAAGTTCGATTTGGTCTAGTTCTTGACCAAGATTTCTTTGTGTTATGTTGTGTGTGTACGGATGTATTACATGGGTATATTTATGTTTAAGTGTAATATGTTTGTGAGATTAGTAATTGATTTGGTTAAGAAAACAAGTAACTTAGAGAATAAAAAGAAAAAGGGCAAATTGAGAAATCCATCACTAGCTAAATTAGTTCCACATTCATGCTCGAAGATAAATATTCGGTATATCAAGCTCCGCTCGACTCGATTTTTATGAAAATTAAGTACATGTAGTATATAAAAAGGGTAAAAGTGTAATTTAAAAATCGAAGCTCGATAAGGCTCGCGAGCTTCACGAGCCGAGTATTTTGGAGCTCGAACTCGACTAGAAAATATACTCGAGTAGCTCGAACTCGAGCTCGACTCGTTTAAATCGAGTCGATTTCGAGTAGTTTACGAGTCAATCTCGAATAACTTGCGAGTTGTCTCGTCTCGTTACACCCAAGCACGGCAAGTAAATGAGTAATCACCATAGTAAACAACAATTGACATCATAGTAAATATTGTTGTATCCCACCATGACGTGCAACTATGAACTACCATATTTCTCAAATGTTGAAGAACCCCTACCATCATTCGGCATTGATCAAATCAAATCAAGCACGCGTCCATAAACCACATGTGAATTGAGTAAGTGGGAAGGGTGTGCATGATGGAAAACCACGGGAAGCCATGTCTGCCGGACAAGCCATAATACCCTACCTCACTTTGGGGGTTGCGCCATTCAATCTTAGATGATAAAATAAGTGAGAGAAATATTTAATTGATAGAGAGTATTATTTATTGATTGTTAAATAGTATGGTTGGATCAGTTGGAAAACCCCTCTCATTTCGACACAGAGGTTGAGGGTTCAATCCTCACTTCCTACAAAAAGGTCGGTGGTCCTCTGGAAGCAGTTTCTCTACCTTTAGGTAGGGGTAAGGCTGTCTACATCTCATATCCTCCATATCTCGTGGAAGATGAGATTGGGTTAATGTTGACTTCGTTATTTATTAATTATTGTGTGTGCTATTTGTGTTTTTGAAGTATTTTAACTGATAAAAAATTGGAAAAAAACTTTAATGAAAGAGAGAGGAGGTGATACAATGTTGAGAGAAAGTTAAAAGGAAATGTTTTGAAAAAAGAAAAAGATGTGAAGATGATATAACGAGGGAAAACTTTCACCACACCCTCTACACTAACAATAGAGCCAAATAGCATCCCCAGTTGCTTGACTGCATATACATCAACAAAATGGTAGATGTTGAAGTAAA
Organism: Artemisia tridentata subsp. tridentata; assembly: GCA_021014915.2. Taxonomy (NCBI): domain Eukaryota; kingdom Viridiplantae; phylum Streptophyta; class Magnoliopsida; order Asterales; family Asteraceae; genus Artemisia; species Artemisia tridentata. The sequence continues at coordinate 106,625,645 of CP139506.1, read as the reverse complement.
ATCTTGCGTCTTACTCCAAATAAGCAAAGTGGGTCCTCCGGACGATTCCTCGGTCCTTCGGATTCCTATAAGAAAGAAACACGCGTTAGTCTCGCCCCGGGTTTTATCCCAGGACCAAACTCCTGCATGAGAATGAGTATATGGTGTATAGAGCCATATATGTGAAAGTAAGTGTGAGTAAAGAATTAGTTACCATGGAGTGAGAATTCCTCTTCTTTATATAAGAGAGCTGTTTTTGTCTCTATCGGATACCGCTAAACGAGATAGCGATGATTTTGAGTGGCAACTGTGGCCTTTCTCTTTTTGGTCTCTGTTCAGTCCTGCTATTTCTTCTGAACGTTTGTCACTTACTCTTTATATCATGTTTGACTTTAGATCCGGAAGTTACCGTTAGTCCGGATGACCCGATCCAGTTCGTTCGGAACTGGGGTCCGTTCGGACACATACGCCAACATGTCCCCCCCAGTATCATAATATTGGTTGAACCAATAGTGTGATACTTTGTGGAGATTTTAGATTTTTGTTATGATTTTTCCGGAGTGTTTGATCCGTTTGGTTCTGCGAGTTGGATTTTATGTGCAACATGCCAAAAACCATTATTGTTCTCTGTTTAAGGAAAGCCGTCATTTTTACGGTGGTTGTAGGATTTAGAAACATGTGCGTGTGTCTATCGTGTGAAGCGGAGGGTGCCACGTTGGCGTCTGACACGACGCGACGTTTCGCACTCCCCATTTTTTCCTATAAATAGCGCTCTTTGTTTTCATTTTTTACCACCAAAAATTTTCACGCATTTCTCTGACATAATTTCTGTTGGCATTTTCCGAACAACTTTCTATTTGTCCGAGCGGTTTAGTGTGGTTCGTTCGTCTAAAGAGGTACTTTTCGTATTACAAGTCTTTCCTTTGTGTTTTTGCTGTGCGGCTATACCCTCTTTTATCCAAAACGAATTATGTCGGGATCACCTCATTCGGTTCACGAGGAGAATGCTCCGGCATCCGAAGAGTTTTTACCTAAGTTCGATATTCAGAAATATACCTCTAAGATGGATGACGAGGGCGTTGCCTTGGTGGTTAAAGAATTCGGTATACCGAATGACTTGCATCCGAGGTTACCCCCATCAGACATGACTATGGATAATCTGCCGGATGATGCCATAGGTTTGTACTTGGAGTATTTCTTTGAGGGTGGCCTCAGTGTACCTTTCTCCACCTTTTTGCTAGATGTGATTAGATATTATAAGGTTCATATTTCTCAATTGGTTCCTCTGGGTTTGCACCGTGCTACCCTTTTTGAAGTGTATAGTCGAAGTTTGCATATCGCACCTACCACCCCCCCCCCCTTTTTGGGCGTTTTATAAACTTAGCAAGCAGGGTCATTGGTTCTCTTTTGAGAAACGTGCCGAAAAGGACAGAAAGGTTTGTTTTCACGAGATTCTGACTTGCTTGAAAGGCTGGAAACATGATTTTTTCTTGATTGATAGACGGGTCATTCCTTTTGCTATGCCCTGGAGGCATCACGATCCTGACATTTCGGATCCTTTTCCGAAAGGAGAGTTTGACATTACCGATGCTTCCAGGTTGGAAGAAAACGTGATTAACTTGATCAAAATCCCTCCCGGCTTCCTTTATGTCGTTGGGTTGAATTCACATTGGCAAATTTCCTGGTTATCGGGCCGCTCTTAGGGATGCCGAGGGAAAGGGTATAGCCCCAGCTTTGATTGATTTTTTTTATTATTATATGTGTACATGTATATTTTTCTAAAAGATTTTTATTGTTGATTTGTTTGTCTGTAGCTCTTACAATGTCTGACTATCTGATCAAACCCAAATTTCGAAAGGGGGCGACTATGATTAAAGGTGATAAATACCGAGAGGGCCAATCCCATGAGCTACATGTAACCCAGCCGGCTGGCTCTAATGTTGACGTTCCGGCCAAAAGCGATGAGTTAAAAAAGGTTTAGATGGCGGACGATAAAGTGTTGGCTGCTAAATTGAAAAAAATAGGAGCAGGCCGCCGCTCGGTTGGCTCTTAAAGCCAAGGCCCAACAGGGAGGTGTAGAAGGGAGTAAACAAGTTAAACCTCGCGGCAAACGTCCTGGTGGGGAAGGAGGCTCTGCTCGTCCGTCCAAGAGGGGTAAGTCCAAAAGTTCCATTGCTGTTGTGGACTTAGATTCTTCAGAGCATCTTCCTGCTCCCACTCCCATACGATCCGTACGTCCAAATGATATGGGGAAACAACCGGAGGGTGAAGATGGTGCAAGCAATCAACTGGAGGGTGCTCATGTCGGTAGGTCTCCCTCCAACGCCGAAGCTTCCCAGCAGAAGCCGGATGGTATGTAACCGGGATGTATATTTTGTTTATCATTTTTTTTTAATTATCTCACGGTTTGTCTTTCAGGGAGTCCTTCGGTTGCCTCCTCTGGTCGTGACAAAGGAAAGAACATTGATGATAAGGATGAGAGGGATGAGTCTGCCTCTGAGGGGTTGTTTGTGCCGGGGTGGTCAGTGAAGAAAGATGCTCGTCTGAATAGCTCTTCTGTGTGTCGTGATTTGATGGTTCATCTTCCCACCCCTCGGGAGGAGCAGTACTTGGAGAGCCTGGATAACGTAGATGCTTGTCAGTGAGCATGGATGTTTTTTGGGAAAAAGCGTTGTTGCCCAATCAGATATGTTGTTCAGGTTTGAGACTCTTAGCCGGGAATACAACAATCTCACTGTTGTGCATCAAGAGTGTGAGCATAGTGTGAAAGAGAATTTTAAACGTTTCAGCGAGTTGTCCGAGGAGATGAAGAAGCTGAGGGATGAGCATGCCGGTTATGCCGCACGGGAACCGGAGGAGCTCAAGAGGTTACGTCTTGAACATTCCAACTGTGCTGCGAAGGAATTGTGCTTGAATGACTGAGTGTCTGAGTTGGAAAGAGAGAAGCAGGAATGGAGAAAGGTTTCTGGGGATCAAGTTGAAAAGATCAAACAACTGGAAGAAGAGTTGGAAAAGACTAAACTTGCATTGAGTGAAGAGGATAAAGATAATCAAAGCCTAAGGGCGGAGAAGCAAGAGTTGGCCATGAAGATGGGTCACACGGAGATGGACCGTTTCAAAGTTGTCAAAGAATTTATTCCTGAAATGGTCCGTCGTCTTCTAAACAACAGTCTCTGTCCGTTCCGTTTAGCCTTTCTTCAATGGCTGGTTTTTTGGATGGTGTCAGTCTGGAATGTTCCGAAGAGGAGGTGGCTAAGGTTTTAGCTGATGTGGAGGATTTGGATCTAAAGGCCGAAGCGAAATATCCACCACTGTATGACAAACTCTTCGTGACTGAGTACCCGTATGTGCAGAAGGTCAGCCGTGCTTGTTACTTGCCTTTGAAAGATATTATGGATATCTTTCCTGATCCCGCTCCTTCTAAGCCATTGGATACCGCCGCAACTGTTGCTTCTTTCGGGCCTTCCACCGCTGCATCTGAGCCGGTTGGCGTGGTATATGACCCTCATGATCAAGTTAACACCGAGGCTCCCACTGTTGAACATCCAGCTGCTCAAGAATCTACTTTGGAAAAGATTGTCCCAGCTCCCTGAAGAAGTTATATCGTGAGGATCTAAGTGTCTCCGTTTAAACTACGGAAGAAGACTACTCCATATTTTTTATGAAGCTTTGTATTAATCTTGTTATGATGCTGTAAAAACAATTGTGGTTTGATGTATGTGTAGGGTTTTTGTGAACAATTTGAGTAACCGTTTGTAATACCATGGTTAGGATGGTTTATCTAATATGTTGTTCCGAATGATTATCTTTATTTTTATTTTATTATTATTATTATTATTATTATTATTATTATTATTATTATTATTATTATTATTATTATTATTATTATTATTATTATTTTGTTTATATATCTATAGTGTTTGCGTTTTGCTTCTACCTCCCTTACTTTGTTTATGCTATTATCTTTTGCACTTGACGTGTATGCTAATCCAACGTTTTGGCCGTTTGGTGCTTTAACATAGCGGTTATTATTTCGTTATGAATTAATTTTGGGGCATCTTGTGTTGTTCGGCCTTTTTGCCTTAGTCATATATGGCAACCCTTTTTTGGGTATTTTTAGGGTGTCGTGCGTCGTTCGGCCTTTTTGCCTTAATTATACGTGGAAACCCCTTTTTGGCGATTTTGGCGATTTCTGCGATCTATTGTCCCTAAATCGTTTTCATTCTAATCTCTTGCAATCTATTGGTTGATCCTTAATAAATAATTTTCCCATTGATCCATCATCGTGGGTCGGTGGTTAAATTTATTATTTTTTATCGCTATTGTCGGATTGTAGTATTTATTTATAAATCGCTATAGGGTATATCTCCAAATCAAGCGCTGGTCTAATAATTAATTATCATTTGCATGCTACTGATCACCTCATCATCGAATTCATTGTTTACGTGGGCTGATCATCAATTCCTCACGTGTGCTGCTTCTTATTAAACGATTATCATTCTTATTATTACAATGGGTTGATTACTGGTCTTTATTGCTTACATTAAACCCTAGTTTTCCTAACTAGGGTTTTTTCACGGTTTTGAAGATTGACGAGGATCTTTGAGTTTCTGTGATTAGGGTTAAGTTTTGGTTCTGGACTGTTGATTAAGATATGGACTATATGGGAGAGTTGAATGCTGAGCTTCCACGCTCAGTTGCTGCTAAGGTACATGAACGGAATAATGGTGGGTCGGTTCATCAGAATATCTCGGGTACTGAGTACATTCATGATTTGTTTGGTGTAACTCTTGGTAATCATGAAGACATTGACGAGTTCACTAAGGGGCTTGAAGAGGGTAAGTATCCCGTGTGGTCTACTTTGGATAGGGAAGCTCGGTCAAGGGTAGAGGATATATTACTACATTTGTGTGATGCTATTAAGGATGATCTTATTGCTCAACCATCGATCAATACATCGACTCATAAGTCTCCTAACCCTGAACCTATATTTGAAGGTGTTAACATCTCCATTCCCCGTAAAGTGGTTGAAAAGGTTAGTTCTCGTTTGGAACATACTTTATATGGCTATTTTATTGGAAAAAGGATGGCGTTTCCTGTTGTTGAATACTATGCTAGGAGTAACTGGGCGAAACATGGTCTTAAAAGGATCATGATGAATTCCAAAGGATTCTTTTTCTTCAAATTTGATTCATTGGTTGGTTTAGAAGCTGTTTTGGAAGAAGGTCCTTGGATGATACGCAAGTCTCCTATAATTCTCAAGAAATGGTCTATGGATACTTGTTTGCGTAAGGAAGAATTGACTAGCATACCGTTATGGGTTAAATTGCATGATGTCCCTCTTCAAGTCTTTGAAGAGGATGGTATTAGTTTGATTGCTTCTTTTATTGGTAAGCTTGTAATACTTGATTCTTACACTAGCTCTATGTGTAAGGATTCGTGGGGTAGAAGTAGTTTTGCTAGATGTCTTATTGAGCTTAAGTCTGAATCTGATCTTGTGGAGGTTGTGACTATTGGTTTCCCCTCTCTCTTTGTAGAGGGTTTTAATAAAGAGACTATACGTGTTGAGTATGAATGGAGGCCCACCAGGTGCAATTTATGCAAAATATTTGGTCATTCCCATGATCAATGTCCTAAACAAGTGGTGAGGCCTCCTCCACAGGTGGTTGGTCCTTCTACTGTTTCTACTTCTCATGTTGCTACTCCTACTGTGGAGTTGGATACTGATGGTTTTCAAAAGGTGGGTAAAAAAAAGAAGAAGGGTAAAGCCAAGGCTACTAATGGGAGTCAATCTGTTGGTACTACGGTTAAACAGATCAAATTTGTTCCTAAGGCAGCTACTAGTGAACCTAAGAAGGGAGCTCCTACTATGGGTAACGCATCTACATCGTCGTCTCAGTTGAAGTCTACTGGTAATGCTTCTAAGGAAGTTAATGTTACTACATCTAATCCGTATGCTGCATTGGTGATGGATGATGAAGATGGTGAAGATCTTGTGGTAAATGTGTTTGATGAATCGGCCAATCTTTTTGCTAATACTGGGGCAAGTTCATCTCGCATGTTTTCTGCTGGCTAGCTGTTTTTTCAGTTCTTTTTCTAGATGCATTTTTTGTTTCTAGTTTTGTAAGTGCTTTTGGCATGTCTTAAGCACTAGTGTTAGGTGGTTATCAAGCTTTTTAGCTTGAGGTTAATATGGTACTTCAGCCATATTCCATTTGTACTTAAACGTTTTTGGTTAATCTATTTACCAGGGTGCAGGATTACTCCCCTTTACCAAAAAAAAACCCCCCCTTTTTGGGTATTTTTAGGGCGTCGTGCGCCGTTCGGCCTTTTTGCCTGAATTATATGTGGCAACCCCTTTTTGGGTATTTTTAGGGCGCCGTGCGCTGTTCGGCCTTTTTTCCTTAATTATACGTGGCAACCCCTTTTTGGGTATGAACCATTTTAGGGCGTCGTGCACCGTTTGGCCTTTTTGGCTTAATTATACATGGCAACCCCTTTTTGGGTATGAACCATTTTAGGGCGTCGTGCGCCGTTCGGACTTTTTGCCTTAGTTATACATGGCAACCACTTTTTGGGTATGAACCATCTTTGAACACTGACCACTGATCTCTGGAGGTCGCGAGCCTTCCGGAGGGATCATTTTAAAACTTATGTTCAGAACACAATATGTAGCGAAAATTGCTCCCCTTCATCTGCGGGATAGCTGTGTTTGTCATTCATAAATAATAACAGGCCCTTTCGGGCCTTATATTCGACATATCAGGCTTACATTTACATAAAACATTTTCTAAGATTGATGGCATGCCATGTTCGTGGCACTTCTTTCTCGTCCATTGTCTGTAGCTTATATGAGCTGGTCTGGTAAGCTTCCACGATTCGATATGGCCCTTCCCAATTGGGTCCTAGCTTTCCCTGATTCTTGACCCTGCTTGCCTCGTTCTTCCGATACACGAAATCGCCCACCCAAAATGATTCGGGGCAGACCCTTCGTTTATAGTACTGCTCCACTTTCTTTTTGTACTTTGCCTCTCGGATTGCAGCCATCTCTCTTCGTTCTTGCAGTAGGTCCAAGTTTAGACTGATCTCATCATCATTTTCTTTCTCTTTTATCATCATTGTCCGAAAGGTGGGCATTCCTATTTCTGCCGGGATGACTGCTTCACTCTCGTACGTCAAGCTGAACGGTGTTTCTCCGTTGCTTGTTTTCAGGGACGTACGATGAGCCCACAAGATATTTGGCAATTCAACTATCCATCCAGCTCTCTCTCTGTGCCGAGCCTTGATTTGAGTCCCTTCATCAAACTCTTGTTAGCTCTTTCTACCAGTCTGTTGGCCTGAGGATGGGCTACTGCGGTGTTTATTTGGATGATGTTTAGTTTCCGCACCAGCTCTTGAATGGGACGTGGATAAAGTTGCTTCCATTATCTGTTACTATCACACGAGGTAGGCCGAACCTACAGACAATATTTTCCTAAACAAATTTTTTTAACATCCTTCCCCGTCGTTTTTGCTAGTGGTTTGGCTTCCATCCACTTTGTGAAATAATCAATTGCCACGATGACGAATTTGATTTTGCCCGGAGCTTCCGGTAGAGGTCCTAATACGTCCATGCCCCACTGGTAGAATGGCCAAGGTGCCATGATTGAGGTCATCACGGTTTTTGGAAGCTTCGGAACTGGTGCATGTATTTGGCAAGAGTCACATTTTTGAATCTCTTCTCTGGCATCTCGGTGCATGGTCGGCCAATAATAACCTTGTCTCATTAGTTTTGCCACTACGGATCGTGGTCCGGAATGCATCCCACATGCTCCTTCGTGCACCTCCCTGATGATGTAGTTGGCCTGGAGTGGTCCGACGCATCTCAACATTGGGCCCAGGCATGACTTTTAGAATAACACTCCTTTCTCCATGACATAATAGTTTATTTTCATACGGAGTGCACGAGCTTCATTTTGGTCTTCCGGCCAGACCCCTTCTTGTAGACACCGGATGATGGGTGTCATCCAGTTGTCTTCTTCCTCTTCCATTATTGCATTTATGGCTTTTTCTTCGGTTGTTGGTTTTTTGAGGACCTCGACCAGTGCTTCCTTCGTCAAGTGATCAAACGCGACGGATGCAAGATTACTTAGTATGTTGGACTTTTGGTTATGAGCTCTTGGGATATTGTGTATTTTGAACTGTTTAAAGCAAGCAATGTATTCTTTGGCTTTAGCCAAGTATTGTATCATGCTGTCTTTGTATACCACAAACTCTCCGTTGATTTGACTTGCTATTAGGTTAGAGTCCACCCTCGCATATTTTGCTTGTATTTTCATTTCCCGGGTGATTCTTAGACCTGCTAGAAGTGTTTCGTATTCTGCTTCATTGTTGGTGCTTTTGAATATTACCCAGAGGGCATAAGTATATTCCGTTTTATCAGGGCTGATGAGCACCAGCCCTGCTCCGACTCCCATCTTGCTGGATGCTCCGTCAGTATACAATATCCACTCTTCTGTGTCGGAGATATTGCATATTTCCTTGCCCTCCTTTCTTGAGTTTTGATCTTCGGTGCTTAACGAAATTTACGTTAGGAAATCCGCTAGGACTTAGCCTTTCACAGCATTGCGGGGAATGTATGAGATGTTGTATGCTCCCAACTCCACAGCATACTTTTTCAATTTCCCTGACACTTCTGGTTTGTTCAGTGCTTGTTTAATGGGTTGATCGGTAATGACCTTTATGAGATGTGCTTCAAAATATCTCTTCAATCTTCTTGATAAGTGTAGCAGGGCTAGTGCCAGCTTTTCGATTGGTGCATATTTTTGTTCGGCCTCGTGAAGTGTCCAGCTCACATAATGCACCGGCACCTGCTTTCCCTCTATTTCCACTAGTAGTACTGCACTCATCGCCTCTTTTCTGCTGCCAAGTACGCGTACAAATCTTCTTTCGGTTTTGGGGTTGTCAGGTAAGGAAGTTCTAGGATCATTCTTTTCATTTCTTGAAAGGCTATTTTGGCCTTTTCTGTCCACTGGTATTCGTCTCGGTTCTCCTTCGTTATGTTTTTCAACGTTTCGAAGAATGGGAGTAACTTTTCTGCCGAACGAGATCAAAATCGATTCAAAGCTGCCAGCTTTCCACTCAAACTTTTCATTTCTTTAAGTGTTTTGGGAGATTGCATTTCTACCATGGCTCTTGTCTTCTTCGGATTTGCCCTGATTCCCTCGGATGTTACCATGTATCCGAGGAACTTTCCTTCTTCTACCCCGAATGAGCATTTTTTAGGGTTCAGTTTCATATTTATTTTACGAAGGTTATCAAATGTTTCGGCAATATCGGCTAACAAATCCTTCTTTGTCTTGCTCTTTATAACCATATGTGGAAAACTAGAAGGGGGGTTGAATAGTATTACCATTTTAAAATTCTTTTGCTTTGAATACTTAACGTGATTTCAAGTAATGCAAATAATAAACAATATGTAACAAGTAATTAGAGAAAGAAACAATCAAACCACAACACGGATGTTTATAGTGGTTCGGTCTACAAGGACTCTCTTCCTTGCCCTACTCCACTCCTCGAGCCTCTAACTCAAGAGTTTTTCTTCACTAAGAAACAAGCTCCCTTCTCGGTGGAGAAAACCTTTACAAACATCGCTCACACTTTTTCCGGTACAAAGCTAAATACCGAGTTCTTTTACAAGGGCACAACCACTCCCGATACTCTATGTATTTTGAGAACTAAAATACTAACCGATCACAACAGAGGTATATGATAGTTTGTGTTAGGGATTAAGATCGAAACACTGTTAAGGTGGTTAAACCTTTTGTACTTCGTGTATATGATATATTGAATGAATATGATTAAGTATGCGGAATCTACTTAATCACACTTAGAAGGTTATTATGGTTATGGAAATGGAACAGTTGTGTTTGTTATATGACAATGAACAATGAAAACTTATCACCAAACGATTCAATATTATTAAGATAATAATACGAGTGATCTTGAGTTATCACTAGGGTTACAACCTTGAATCTTATGTTTCTATATCTTGTGATATATGTTATATGTTCTTGAGAGTTATTATCTAAACACTTAACAATTTTCACACTCTATTAGACACACATATCACTAGTCTAAGATCTTTCTTTTATATCACAAGAAAGATCTTTTACAATATTGATAAGTCTAGTCGAACACTTGCTTTGAGAGTGTCAGTCATTAAGATACAACTTGTATCTATGTTTACAACTTGTTCTGTGAATATAACATTATGACTGATCACATGGGGTAAGATATTATCTACCGTATATTGTTGACTTTAATACACATAATATCTTTTCATACTTATCCGCTCAGCAGCAGAAAGTACTTTACCAGCAGCAATGTTAACGCTAGCAGCAGAATCCTTCAGCAGCAGAATGTTTAACGCTAGCAGCAGAATCAAACACTAGCAGCAGAAACCAAATGCTCTAGCAGCAGAATCATACTTAGAGTATTTTTTAGTAGAACCCGATATTAAACTTCTTGAATATTTAATTCCCAACAATCCTCCCCTAAACATGTGAATCCATTTCAACATGTTTCTGAATTAAATTATGGATTGTGAAGATCTTTCAAACACTTTTGTTCTTCAAGATTGAATATCTTTCTCAGTAACTCATCTGCTTTCTTGTTCTTTGACTTTAACAATATCAATACACATCTTCAGTCTTCAAACATTGACCTAAAAGATGGTGCAATTTCCTTGGATGGAGGAATTATAAGAGGCAATGATGCTGTGTATCTTGGATGCTTGTTTCAACAAGTGAAATCATCTATCAGCATGCCTTTGCAAGTGATGAACAAACGTATTGAACTGAAATTGAAACTTTTCTTCGTTTGACGTAGATAGAACTTTCTCCTTTGGAATGCTTCATCCCTTCTGAATATATAATACTCCAGAATAAGCTCTATTCTTGTCATTTTCAACCTCCATGTCATCATCTTGTATGCTCTTTGTAACACCCCCTAATTTGTTTTGTGGCAGCGGAAAAGTAATTAGGGTGTTACGGTGAGGATCGAAGTTAAAATTTCAGAAAATGGCTCGGAAAAGGCGTTTTGAAAGTTATATGTCATTCAAAATAATAGTTTTGGTACAAAGGTGAAATATCTGATTTGAAAATCCCATGAAAAGATGTGATAATTTGGAAAGAATGACATATTTGATTTTACACCATTTTATTTATCAGAGTATAAGATGCCCGCTCCGTGCCTTGTCCTGCTCCATTAATTACCTGAGATAAACATTGTAAAACCCGAAAATCTAAAATATGCAAAATTACCAAAATGCCCCTGGAAACTTTAAAATTTAAGTAAAGCTAAATTAAAGTTCCGAATCGATCCCAAACTTCTGAAAACGAACAAGATATGATACAAAATAATTTTGACGACTTCGATTTATATTTATACAAGTTGTGAGATGACCAAAATACCCTTGTACATACCGAAAATTTAAATACACAATTATTATTAATTAAAAACCTTTTTAAGTTACAAATAAATTAAGATTCAATACTAATTAAGGAAAATTGATTCTTGGGCCATTGAAGGCCGGTCCTTTAGCCTTTTTCCCTCCCCCAAATTCGGCCAAACACATCTATACCATCCCATGATTTATTTTCTTCCACTAAACCCTAATAAAACACCTAGCCGCCACTCTTAAAAATCCCACACACCACATCCAATTTTTAGAAATCAAAAACCCATTTTTCTGGAGTGCTTGATGATGCAAGGAAGGTGAGAAAAATAGCCACAAGGTCCTGGAGTCGATTGTGTGTTCGTGGTGATTTAATTGGGTCGAAAAGCTTGAACCGAACCAAAGAAATTCATAGCGTGTAAATCCATTGATCTATAATTTTTCTGGTAATTTTATAGCCCTCTCCTAATCATATATAATGTGGGAAAAATGATAAAAATGAGCCATGCACTATATATTAATCGTATGGAAAATTATGTGTTATAAACCCTAAAATCGAATTAAATCTAAAAATATTGTATGCGAATTTACTTATAATGGGAAGATAACTGAACCCCTTTCATATTTCTGTCTTCTACTCCTTTAGGTTCGAAGAGAGAGTGATCTTGATCCCTGTCAGCTACTTTTGTGTTTGTGCTTGCTATTTGAATAAGGTACAGATATTCTGCTCTTCTTGTAAAGAGCCTTCGTCTCATTTCTGATTCCTGATTCATTGTTATGTTTTCCCTTGTATTGTGAACCATAGATTTGAACCTTTGTCTTGAACCTTGTCATGAACCCGAACTTGAACCTTGATACACTTGATATGAACCATTTTGACTTGAACCTTTGACTTGAACCCTGCTATGACACTTGACATGACTTATTGAACCCTGATAACCTGAATAATTAAGACCTTGGGTACTTGAAGGTTCATAAGATTTTTACAACTACTTTTAGTTATATATGAAGAGGTTTTGAAACAATTCTTTAAAGGACTTTTATTATGAAACTGTTCTAAGGACCATTTTATTAAACCATGTAAAAAGGATTTCTTATAATAAACTATTATGAACCTTCTAGTATTTGACCTTCCTGATATTGACCTCCTGATAATGAACCCCTGCATTTATCTCCTGTCTTGAACCCTGATATGAACCCTGATATGATACCTGACATTTGATACCTGAGACTTGACACCCGAGACTTGATATTGACCTTGACCCACAGTTTGAGACTACGAGCCACCCACTAGGCATGAGGGTTTCATGTCCATGTCATTGATGCACCGGTGTCATGACTCTAGGGCAGGAGAGTGATGTCCTGTCCCGTCCCCGACTTGATTTGATTTGTTATGTAGAGGAAGACCCTGTGGCCTGCGGGGGCGTATGGATGCATCCTAGACATGTCCTAATTTGTTATATTTCCTGTTATATCCTGGTGACTGACGAGTGTGTGCGATACACGTCTTTCACACCCCTGGGAGCTTGCAACTCCAACCCCTGGAGGTATCCCCTCACCCTGTTTCCTGGTATGCTGAGGTCACCCCTCCATACACCCTGATATATGTGATGTGATTTGATATGTTTTGGGCTCGTAGAGGATTTCTATTTACCTGAAACCTTGTAACCTTATGACCTTTACTTGTGACCTGTTACTTGACCTGACATTTGACCTGACTTGATTTGACTTGGGTTTGTGGTGGATTTCTGGTTATGTTACCCTATGACTTGATACTGGACTTGACTTGATTCGACTTGGGATTTTGGTGGGTTCTGGTTTCATTCACTTTCACCATTGTAACCATTCTTAATTCCTGGTATGTCTGCATAACTCTTGTATTCCTTTCCTGACTCTTGTTACTCCTGGTATTATTTCATTTACTTTATTATCCCGTTATTACTGCTTTGTTCCCGTTATATCTGTTCATTGAGCTCTCGTAGCTCAGCCGCATTTCTTTTCCTGCGGCAGGTACATTTAAGCTAGGAGCTGGGTTTTAGCTTGGGATGAGAGCAACTTGTGTGAAGTTAGACCTTGTCATTCTAGTGTGACCGTTTGGATATTATTTCTGTTATGCCATTGTTTGGGCATTTGGATTCTGTTTTGTACTTCGTTATTCCTGTCTTGCACTTGATATAAGTCGTGTTGACTTATTTTCCTTGGATTTTAATGTTAAAGCTTCCGCTATTTTTATTTCTTGAATGCTTGTATCTGATATGAAACCATGTATTTGTGACACCTTTACCCTTGTCGGGTTGGGGTGTTACAATTTATGGTATCAGAGACAGGTTATCGAAACCCTTAGGCTTAGGCCATTTGACCTGTGAGGATTGGGTAGACGTTAGGTTTCCTTTCGCGCACTCTCTTTTCCTGTTATGCTCTGTCATCTTTCCTTGATTCTGCTATGTCATATTTTCCTGTTCTGCTTGTCATTCTTCATGTTCTGTTCTGTCATATTTTCCTGATCGTCGGCTTAATTCAGAGTTTGTGGATCCGTCAGCATGTTGCGATGCAGCTCGCAACATCGAGAATTTCATGAGGGCGTTGGTTACAAACGAGACCGTGATGGCGACAAGGTGCAGCAGCAGATTCAGAGTCGGGACGTCAAGGAGTATTCGGGCAAGAGCTACGACCAGAAGAAATCAGATTCGAGGTCGGGATTCGAGGTCAGCTTCTAGGCAGGATGGCGATCGTCGGGGGCGCAGCGACAGTCAGGGTCAGCTAGTTGTCCTCAGTGTGGGAAGAATCATACGGGGTTTTGTCGTACGACTTCTGGAGCTTGTTTTAGGTGTGGTTCGAGGAAGCATAAGTTGAAAGATTGTCCGAGGCGGAATCCGGAACCACTTGAGAAATATCTTGGCCCTCCTTCTCCTACTCCTACTACCGGTCGTGTTTTCTCGCTATCTCGTGACCAGGCAGATAAGGCGTCTGGTAAGTCCTTGTTTTGTTTTCCGTTCTATTTCATTCCTATGTCCTTGCAAATTTCGAGGACGAAAATTTTCTGTTAGAGGGGAAGAGTTGTAAAACCCGAAAATCTAAAACATGCAAAATTACCAAAATGCCCCTGGAAACTTTAAAATTTAAGTAAAGCTAAATTAAAGTTCCGAATCGATCCCAAACTTCTAGAAACGAACAAAATATGATACAAAATAATTTTGACGACTTCGATTTATATTTATACAAGTTGTGAGATGACCAAAATACCCTTGTACATATCGAAAATTTAAATACACAATTATTATTAATTAAAAACCTTTTTAAGTTACAAATAAATTAAGATTCAATACTAATTAAGGAAAATTATTCTTGGGCCATTGAAGGCCGGTCCTTTAGCCTTTTTCCCTCCCCCAAATTCGGCCAAACACATCTATACCATCCCATGATTTATTTTCTTCCACTAAACCCTAATAAAACACCTAGCCACCACTCTTAAAAATCCCACACACCACATCCGATTTTTAGAAATCAAAAAACCCATTTTTCTGGAGTGCTTGATGATGCAAGGTAAGGTGAGAAAAATAGCCACAAGGTCCTGGAGTCGATCGTGTGTTCGTGGTGATTTAATTGGGTCGAAAAGCTTGAACCGAACCAAAGAAATTCATAGCGTGTAAATCCATTGATCTATAATTTTTCTGGTAATTTTCTAGCCCTCTCCTAATCATATATAATGTGGTAAAAATGATAAAAATGAGCCATGCACTATATATTAATCGTATGGAAAATTATGTGTTATAAACCCTAAAATCGAATTAAATCTAAAAATCTTGTATGCGAATTTTCTGGGCCAGGTTATTATTTTTCGTGGCTTCTATGATAATCATATAACATGATAAAAATGGTATTTCGAATTTTTGAGGCCTAAAAACATGTATGTCGAATTTAAGATAAAACCGGATTTAAGAAATAAAAAGAGAAATTGTGGAAAAATTATTATACCAATCGATCTAGGGTTTTGGTGGATGAAATCTAGAAATAAAAGTGATATAATGATGATACAATGATGGCCTAATGATTGGGATTTCTAGGGTTTGATTTTGTTATGGTTTTATGCATATCGATTTGAAAATAATAAGTTAAGGGGGTGTTTTGTAATTATTAAAACTTGTGGGATATTTTTGTAATATTGTATGGACCTGGGAGAATGTGTAAAAATTATAACATGAGGGTCTTATTTGTAATTTTGGCAAGATATGGATTTAATTTGTAATATTAATGTCGAATTGAAAATAAATAAAAATGAGGGACTAAATATGTAATTTCTGGAAACTTGGTGCTGTTTTGAGTAATAAATTATATTCAGGGGGTTATGTGTAATTTTGATAATTTAATGGCTTAATATGTAATTGTTAATAATTAAAGGTTGAAATTGTAATTTAAAGGACTAAATATGTAACTTTGATAACTAGAGGGACCTATTGTGTAAATTATGGAAACTTGAAGGAGCATTCGTGTAACATGCTAAAATAAGTGTTCATTGTGTAAAATTGAGAAATTAAGGGCTTAATATGTAATTATGGTTAATTATTTAAATCGATTTGTAATGTAATAAAGTACAAGGACTAAATATGTAATTTACCAAAACTTTGAGGGCTGTTTGTAACATAATTAAATTGAAGGTTAATTTCTGTAAATTGAAGAAATAAAGGGACTTGATGTGTAATATGAATATTGTAAAGGTTAGATTGTAAATTATGTAAGTACAAGATTAATTTGTAAATTAATAAAGTAAAGGGATGTAATTCGTAAATATTGGAAACTTGAAGGCTAAATGTGTAATTCTGGAAAGTATAAGTGTTTGAATGGTAAAATGATGATAATTTTAATGTGGACCTTAAACTTTGGCAAATTTACACAATTAACCCTGAACTATGAAAACTTATCACAATTAACCCTGAACTTGTGTAACTTGTTAAAATGAATGTTACTTCCATAATAAGCTAATTAAAGACTTGACTTGAATTATATCACTTGAATCTTGCTAAATGTGGAAACTTACTAATTATGGAAACCTGCTAAAAATAGAAAGTTACTAAAAATAGAAGTTACTTATAATGGGAAGATAACTGAACCCCTTTCATATTTCTGTCTTCTACTCCTTTAGGTTCGAAGAGAGAGTGATCTTGATCCCTGTCAGCTACTTTTGTGTTTGAGCTTGCTATTTGAATAAGGTACAGATATTCTGCTCTTCTTGTAAAGAGCCTTCGTCTCATTTCTGATTCCTGATTCATTGTTATGTTTTCCCTTGTATTGTGAACCATAGATTTGAACCTTTGTCTTGAACCTTGTCATGAACCCGAACTTGAACCTTGATACACTTGATATGAACCATTTGACTTGAACCTTTGACTTGAACCCTGCTATGACACTTGACATGACTTATTGAACCCTGATAACCTGAATAATTAAGACCTTGGGTACTTGAAGGTTCATAAGATTTTTACAACTACTTTTAGTTATATATGAAGAGGTTTTGAAACAATTCTTTAAAGGACTTTTATTATGAAACTGTTCTAAGGACCATTTTATTAAACCATGTAAAAAGGATTTCTTATAATAAACTATTATGAACCTTCTAGTATTTGACCTTCCTGATATTGACCTCCTGATAATGAACCCCTGCATTTATCTCCTGTCTTGAACCCTGATATGAACCCTGATATGAACCCTGATATGATACCTGACATTTGATACCTGAGACTTGACACCCGAGACTTGATACTTGACCTTGACCCACAGTTTGAGACTACGAGCCACCCACTAGGCATGAGGGTTTCATGTCCATGTCATTGATGCACCGGTGTCATGACTCTAGGGCAGGAGAGTGATGTCCTGTCCCGTCCCCGACTTGATTTGATTTGTTATGTAGAGGAAGACCCTGTGGCCTGCGGGGGCGTATGGATGCATCCTAGACATGTCCTGATTTGTTATATTTCCTGTTATATCCTGGTGACTGACGAGTGTGTGCGATACACGTCTTTCACACCCCTGGGAGCTTGCAACTCCAACCCCTGGAGGTATCCCCTCACCCTGTTTCCTGGTATGCTGAGGTCACCCCTCCATACACCCTGATATATGTGATGTGATTTGATATGTTTTGGGCTCGTAGAGGATTTCTGTTTACCTGAAACCTTGTAACCTTATGACCTGTTACTTGTGACCTGTTACTTGACCTGACATTTGACCTGACTTGATTTGATTTGGGTTTGTGGTGGATTTCTGGTTATGTTACCCTATGACTTGATACTGGACTTGACTTGATTCGACTTGGGATTTTGGTGGGTTCTGGTTTCATTCACTTTCACCATTGTAACCATTCTTAATTCCTGGTATGTCTGCATAACTCTTGTATTCCTTTCCTGACTCTTGTTACTCCTGGTATTATTTCATTTACTTTATTATCCCGTTATTACTGCTTTGTTCCCGTTATATCTGTTCACTGAGCTCTCGTAGCTCAGCCGCATTTCTTTTCCTGCGGCAGGTACATTTAAGCTAGGAGCTGGGTTTTAGCTTGGGATGAGAGCAACTTGTGTGAAGTTAGACCTTGTCATTCTAGTGTGACCGTTTGGATATTATTTCTATTATGCCATTGTTTGGGCATTTGGATTCTGTTTTGTACTTCGTTATTCCTGTCTTGCACTTGATATAAGTCGTGTTGACTTATTTTCCTTGGATTTTAATGTTAAAGCTTCCGCTATTTTTATTTCTTGAATGCTTGTATCTGATATGAAACCATGTATTTGTGACACCTTTACCCTTGTCGGGTTGGGGTGTTACAAACATGCTTAAAACGTCAACACAATGGTTGGTGAGTTCGTGGAGTTTAATAGAAAATAACTTTCTTTCAATAAATTCAAGAGGCGTACAGTGATAGTTGAAATAAATACTAGTACTTCATGTAGTAAATATCAAGTTGCGACGGGTAAAAATCCACAAGTAAATCATCTATGAACTCGGAGATTCATAAGTTTCAAGTTTTAAATGAAAATGAGCTACGTTGTTATACGCTCGAAATGAAGTGCTGAGTCAACTTTTAAAAGTAATGATATATCAATCAATTTGGGTTGTCTTTATTAGAAGTCTCAATTAAGTCACATATGATAACAATTAAGTTCAAGTACAGGATACATAATCCAAACACCTAGTGAAAACAATAATACAGAGTCTGAAGTCTATCAGTGTGGAGTGGAAGTTTACTAAATACAGCTGTATCCAAATATATTGTAACACCCCGTGCCCGCTTTGACCAAAATTTAAAACTTTTTTGATGCGGAAACGTTTGACTAAGGTATACATACGTTACACCATTCTTTGAAAACAGAAATCTATACGTTGCTCCTCTCCAGACACATTACGTTGTATTTGATTTCTTTTTGAAAAACCTTTTACACATTAATTGGAAATAACTTAAATTCAAGCAGCACAAAAGTTACGCCGTAACTACAAGAAGTAGTTACGCCGTAACCTAATTACAAGAAAATGGGATGCCTCGGTGTTGTAGTTACGCTGTAACCCATAACATGATTACGCCGTAACTACAACCCTGCAACAAAACCTGCACATTTTAATATTAACACACCCAAACCATTTAACACCATTTCGGTACTATAAACATTCCCGACATTATTCTCTTGACATATAGACTATAGCTAACATATTGAACTCATTTCATAACAACTTGACCCGTTACATCCTCAAAATGTGTAACAACTAACTTATACCAAACACTCCCTTAAACTAACTTTCAAAAACACACTTTATACACAAATGCACAACTACTATATATCCTTTTGAACTTACGCATAACTTAACATCTCTAATATATTGAAAGAGTGTTGGTACAACGTCATGACTCATAACTTCCCAAAATGGGTAGATTTGGCTATATGCCAATCACCCTCTTAAATACCACCATAACCAAGTAACATAAAGACTTCTTGACATGTACATAAACTTGACTCATGAACTAACATGAATAATGACCGTTGACTAAACAAAATGACCATATGAGATGAAATATACCCAAAACACAAAAAGACACGTCGGGGGCTTCCAACTTCAATATGCTTGGTCCAAAAGAATACGGTCCTCTAGTCTACCTTCTACACTAGAGCTAAGCTAAGCCCTTACCCTTGCCTTCTCCACTTGTACCTACAAAATCATTAACATCTAAACCGTAAGCGAAAACGCTTAGTAAGTATATAGAGTATAACCATTCATACATTATGAGATTGTTGGTTAATACCAACTTTAACATTAACATGGAGCATATCATAATAACATTACTCACCTTGATCAAGCAAATAATTACATAACATTACATGACAAGCATTGGATCCAAGCTCTCTAACATTACAAGCTCCATACAAACACATTACATTTCATAACATTAGCATAAACATCATTAAACAAGTTATACTATATACTTACCTTAATCCTATACTCTACTTGGTCTGGTGAGGCCCTACAATGCTTCCTATCACAGTTAACATTAATAGTGATTAATTACTTAGAGAGATCATCAATTTACAACCTTATCCACATTACTCAAATCCCACCTTATAAACCCTAATTTCTATATTTGGGGAAAAACACTTACTTGATGAGATGATTGAAATTAAGGATTCTTTATAACTTCTTGATCACTTCTTGTTGGCTATTATGAACTAGATGATGATTATGTTCTTCCCTCCCTTATTTCTCTCTACATGTCGACAATAATGGAGCTTCTCAACTTTCCAGATTTTTCTTGAACTAACTATTAAATCATGTGTAGTATTAACTTTGGTCTCTTGGCAAGGATAGTCCTTCTAGTTCTATTCTCCTTATGTTAGGTTCACATTTATTTACTACTTATTCATAATACATAATCTATATCTACATAAATAGTACCTTATCGGGATATGGGTGTAACAATTCACCCCTCCTTAAAACGAGAGTTCGTCCTCGAACTCTACTCTTGGAATAAATGAGGATATTTGTCCCTAATTTTCGCTTCCGTCTCCCACCTAATACTCGTACCCTTACGATGTCTCCATTGCACTTTCACCAACGGGATCTCCTTGTTCCTTAGTTGCCTCACTTTCCTTCCTAATATAGCCTCCGGTTCATCTCCTTGCGAAATCAACTCCGGATCAATTTCGATGTCGTTTAAGGTAACCACACTTGTTTCGTCCGCCAAGCATTTTCTTAAGTATGATACATGAAAGGTATTGTGAATACCTCTCATTTCTTCGGGCAATTCCAACACGTATGCTACCTCGCCTACTCGTTTCAAGATCTTGAATAGTCCTATAAACCGAGGACTAAGCTTCCCTTTGTTTTTGAACCTAAAAACGCCTTTCCACAGGGAAACCTTTAACATAACCAAATCACCCACCTCAAATTCGATTGGTCTTCTTCGGTTATCGGCATAGCTTTTCCACCTATCTTGTGCCGCCTTAAGTCTTGCACGAATCGTTTCAATCTTCTCCGTTGTTGCCAATACTACGTCTGTGCTTGCCAATTCTCGTCTTCCGACTTCTTCCCAACACACGGGTGTCCTACACCTTCTACCATAAAGCATTTCATAAGGTGGCATATCTATACTCGCATGATAACTATTATTATAGGCGAATTCGACTAAAGGTAAATGATCGTCCCAATTACCCCCAAAGTCAATCATACAAGCTCGTAACATATCCTCCAAAGTTTGAATTGTCCTCTCGCTTTGCCCATCGGTTTGAGGATGAAAAGCCGTGCTCATATGAAGCTTCGTACCTAACTCTTCTTGGAAATCTTGCCAAAAATTTGATGTGAAACGCCCGTCCCTATCGGAAACTATAGAAATGGGCACTCCATGACGTGCGACTATCTCGTTAACGTAAATCTTGGCTAACTTATGAACGGGCATATTCTCTCGAATCGGAATGAAATGAGCACTCTTGGTTAGGCGATCTACTATGACCCAAATTGTGTCGTTCTTCTTTTTCGTTCTTGGCAATTTCGTAATGAAATCCATCGTGATCTTTTCCCACTTCCAAACTGGAATGTCTAAAGGTTGAACTTTTCCATACGGTTTTTGATGCTCGGCTTTAACCTTTAGACAAGTTAAACACTTCTCAACGTACTTTACACAATCTCTTTTCATACCCGGCCACCAATAGTTCTTCTTCAAATCACGGTACATCTTTGTAGCTCCCGGATGAATAGAATATTTCGGCTTGTGTGCTTCCTCTAGGATCAATTCTTTAATGTTACTACGAAAAGGAATGTAAACCCTTCCATACCGAGTCTTAATCCCACGACTATCTTCTTCAAGATGCGGAATGTGGGAGTTAATACGCTCTTTTTCTCTATTTCCCTCTTTCAATGCTTCTTCCTGAGCTAACTTTATCTTATCAAAGAGGTCGGTCGTGACAATCATCCGCAACGAATGAATCCTAGTGACTTCATTTCGATCCTTGCGGTTCAAAGCATCCGCCACCACATTTGCTTTACCAGGATGGTAACGGATTTCACAATCGTAGTCCTTCAACAAGTCTAACCATCTTGGTTGCCTCATGTTCGGATCTTTCTTATCAAGGAAGTATTGAAGGCTTCGATGATCGGTGTAAATCACATACTTGATACCATATAAATAATGCCTCTAAAGTTTTAGAGCAAACACCACAGCCGCGAACTCAAGATCATGAGTTGCATAATTTTCTTCATGCTTCTTTAGTTGTCTAGAGGCATAAGCAATCACCTTTCCCCTTTGCATAAGAACACATCCAAGACAGGAATAAGACGCGTCGCTATAAACCACCATATCTTCAGTTCCTTCCGGTAACACGAGAACCGGTGCTTCACATAACTTCCTCCGTAAGGTACGAAAAGCTTCTTCTTGTTCTTCACCCCACTCAAAAGTAGCATTCTTCTTAGTAAGTTTTGTTAGAGATGACGCGATTTTGGAGAAGTCTTGAATAAACCTGCGATAATATCCCTCAAGACCGAGGAAACTTCGAATCTCACCAACATTCCTTGGCGCATGCCATTTCATTACAGCTTCCACTTTTGAAGGATCAACTTTAATACCGTCGGAATTAATAACGTGACCGAGGAATTGAACTTCTTGTAACCAAAATTCACATTTCGAAAATTTGGCATACAATCTTTCTCTTCTCAAAGTCTCCAAAATCTCCCGCAAATGCACGACATGCTCCGCCTTACTCTTTGAGTAGATAAGAATATCATCGATGAACACTATGACGAACCTATCCAACATCGGTCTACATACGCGGTTCATAAGATCCATAAAAACCGCAGGCGCGTTTGTAAGACCAAAAGGCATAACCGTAAACTCGTAATGTCCATATCAGGTCCTAAAGGCCGTCTTGGGAATGTCTTCTTCCCGAACCTTCAATTGGTGATAACCCGAACGGAGATCGATCTTTGAAAACCATCGTGCACCTTGAAGTTGATCAAAGAGGTCATCGATTCTTGGTAACGGATACACGTTTTTCACCGTGACTTTATTCAATTCGCGGTAGTCGATGCACATCCGCATACTACCATCTTTCTTCTTAACGAACAAGATTGGAGCTCCCCATGGCGAACCACTAGGACGAATGAAACCCTTGTCAAGCAATTCTTGAAGTTGACTCATCAATTCTTTCATTTCGGACGGAGCTAGACGATAAGGAGTTTTGGCAATAGGGGTGGCACCCGGAACAAGATCAATACGAAATTCGACTTGCCTTTCGGGTGGGATACCCGGCAAGTCTTCTGGGAAGACGTCACAAAAATCATTCACGACTGGAACATCATCGATACATTTCTTCTCAAGGCTCGTATCTACCACGTGAGCCATGAAGGCATAACAACCACGCGATAAACATTTCCTAGCCTTCATTACGGAGCATAACCTTAGTTTACCTTTCCTTTTATCACCATAAATAATCATTTCACGACCGCTAGAATTCACAACTCGAATGATCTTTTGGCTACAAAGGATAGCCGCGTTATATTTGCCAAGCCAATCCATACCAATAACAATATCAAACTCCCCGAGCATAATGGGAATTAAGTCAATCTTAAAGACGTTTTCATCAATCTCTATCTCTACGTCTCGATATACATTAGACACAATAACGATTTTACTATCGGCTATTTCGACTTCTAGGGGTATCGGGAGTTTAGCTAATGGGGAGGTTAGTTGCTTGCTAAAATCATAAGACACGAAGGACACACTAGCACCCGAATCATACAAAACTCGAACGGGTACAGAATTAACAAGATGAATACCTGTGATGACATCAGTCCCCGATTTGGCTTCTTCGACACTCATTTGATAGACTCGAGCTGTTGGTTTTGGAACCTCCACTTTCTCATTCTTGATAGTTCTCAAAGGCTTTGCTTCAATCGCCTTCGATTTCGGGCAATCCCTCAACCTATGCCCTATCTCGTTACACCCATAGCATACTATCATCGGCTTGGTACAATCTTTGCTTTGATGATCTAAAGCTCCACACTTGTAACAACCCGGCGTATTTCGCCTACATTCCCCAAGATGGAACTTGCCACACTTAGAACATGCTACCTTAGCTTTGTTTCCCACACTCTTCTTGCCATGGTCAAATTTGGCTTTCTTCCCATCCCGATCCGCAAACTCTAGCTTCCTTTTTGGTTCTTTCGCCTCTTTCTCCTTCCTCCTAAGTAAGTCCGCTTCCCTTACCCTAGCTCTACTCAAAAGATCCTCCAACGTAGTACATTTGAATGGCGAAATCACCTCACGAATTTCATCCTTGAGCATCCTTTGGAACTTGTCAACCTTAAGCTTGTCATTCCCAAGATACTCGGGACAATAAGGAACCATATCATTAAACGTCCTCCACAACTCATTTACCGTCTCATTAGTTTGAGTGAGAGATTGGAATTTCTCTCAAATTTTGTCAATATCCTCAACCGGAGCATACTCGACACTAAACAACTCCTTGAATTCCTTCCACGTACAAGTCTCCGCCCAAGGTTCACCTTTCTCACACACCTTTCCTTCCCACCAAGTCTTAGCACTATCACGAAGAAAGTTAGTAGCATAGATAACCTTCTTCCTTTCTTCACAACCACTAGTACAAAAAGCGCCTTCCACCGCCGTGATCCACCTATTACTAACAATGGGGTCAAGTACACCGGTAAACCGTGGCACATCACAAGCCGTGAAGTCCCGGTAAGTAGCTTTGTCATTCTTAGGTTCTTTTGTCGGACCACATTCTTTCTTAAACTCTTTAAACTCTTCCTTCATTAGCTCCCTAAGATTTTGCGTTGTTTGTTGGACATAGTAGGGCATTGCTTGCTCAATAGCCTTACCCACTCTCTTTGTCATCATTTTGTCTAGGGCTTTCATTTCCTCTCCCGTGAAGCCTCTAAAGTTAGGGCCACCGGAGTTTGAGGAAGAACTTTCATTATCCTTACTATCATTACCCGGATCACTTGCCGAAGTTTCGGCATGCTTGGAAGCCGTGGCTTTCGCGACTTCCTTCGTGAGAGGGGTTTCCATTTCTTCTTACTGAAAATTAGCAATTCACAACATTAAACACAATTATGTATACTTAGCCAATGCATGAATGACATTTCTATCTTGTTCTAGCACCCTAGCTTGTCACTCATGTATGATCTAAATGATTTCAATTTCACATATGTCCCATATTTTCATCACTACGGTGGCCAGGCGTAGTCATGAAAATATTGAACGTATGGGTCCTCAAAATCATCCAAACAATACACAAATAACAAACACTAGCTCTAAACGCATCTATACAAGGCCTAAGTCTAGGAAATCCTAAAGTGAAATCCTAATTCTCTTAGACCGAAGCTTTGATACCAAGTTGTAACACCCCGTGCCCGCTTTGACCAAAATTTAAAACTTTTTTGACGCGGAAACGTTTGACTAAAGTATACATACGTTACACCATTCTTTGAAAACAGAAATCTATACGTTGCTCCTCTCCAGACACATTACGTTGTATTTGATTTCTTTTTGAAAAACCTTTTACACATTAATTGGAAATAACTTAAATTCAAGCAGCACAAAAGTTACGCCGTAACTACAAGAAGTAGTTACGCCGTAACCTAATTACAAGAAAATGGGATGCCTCGGTGTTGTAGTTACGCTGTAACCCATAACATGATTACGCCGTAACTACAACCCTGCAACAAAACCTGCACATTTTAATATTAACACACCCAAACCATTTAACACCATTTCGGTACTATAAACATTCCCGACATTATTCTCTTGACATATAGACTATAGCTAACATATTGAACTCATTTCATAACAACTTGACCCATTACATCCCCAAAATGTGTAACAACTAACTTATACCAAACACTCCCTTAAACTAACTTTCAAAAACACACTTTATACACAAATGCACAACTACTATATATCCTTTTGAACTTATGCATAACTTAACATCTCTAATATATTGAAAGAGTGTTGGTACAACGTCATGACTCATAACTTCCCAAAATGGGTAGATTTGGCTATATGCCAATCACCCTCTTAAATACCACCATAACCAAGTAACATAAAGACTTCTTGACATGTACATAAACTTGACTCATGAACTAACATGAATAATGACCGTTGACTAAACAAAATGACCATATGAGATGAAATATACCCAAAACACAAAAAGACACGTCGGGGGCTTCCAACTTCAATATGCTTGGTCCAAAAGAATACGGTCCTCTAGTCTACCTTCTACACTAGAGCTAAGCTAAGCCCTTACCCTTGCCTTCTCCACTTGTACCTACAAAATCATTAACATCTAAACCGTAAGCGAAAATGCTTAGTAAGTATATAGAGTATAACCATTCATACATTATGAGATTGTTGGTTAATACCAACTTTAACATTAACATGGAGCATATCATAATAACGTTACTCACCTTGATCAAGCAAATAATTACATAACATTACATGACAAGCATTGGATCCAAGCTCTCTAACATTACAAGCTCCATACAAACACATTACATTTCATAACATTAGCATAAACATCATTAAACAAGTTATACTATATACTTACCTTAATCCCTAATAGCTCCTACTTGGTCTTGGTGAGGCCCTACAATGTTTCCTATCACAAGGTTAACATTAATTAGTGATTAATTACTTAGAGAGATCATCAATTTACAACCTTATCCACATTACTCAAATCCCACCTTATAAACCCTAATTTCTATATTTGGGGAAAAACGCTTACTTGATGAGATGATTGAAATTAAGGATTCTTTATAACTTCTTGATCACTTCTTGTTGGCTATTATGAACTAGATGATGATTATGTTCTTCCCTCCCTTATTTCTCTCTACATGTCGACAATAATGGAGCTTCTCAACTTTCCAGATTTTTCGTGAACTAACTATTAAATCATGTGTAGTATTAACTTTGGTCTCTTGGCAAGGATAGTCCTTCTAGTTCTATTCTCCTTATGTTAGGTTCACATTTATTTACTACTTATTCATAATACATAATCTATATCTACATAAATAGTACCTTATCGGGATATGGGTGTAACATATATATGAAACATTCATATACTTATAAAGTTATATTGTCCTAAGCCTCATGACACGCAAAATGTTAACAAAGTACCGTAATACGGCGGAGTCCACATCAGGTTACTGATGGGTTTTGCCATCAAGTAATAGGTGTCTTGCTCGTTCCTATTTTTCTCAAATATAGTGCGTCGCGACTAAATACAACTAACCATAAGGCATTCCGTCAAAGTATTTAGTGGGACAGGTCATCAGCCTCTAACAGGTTTCGAAGTTGTTCACTATATTCGCGCTCACCGCAGTGATTAATCGCTCATGATAGAGGGACTTTATGGCAATACAGTAAACTTAGGCAATATAGGTTTCAAGGGTTCATAGAATATGCGTACTTTAGTCTTGGCAATTATTTCTAGTGAAATGTAGAAATATCATAGTAAAGTTAACTGTACATTCAATTGCTATATGAATGAATATAATGAGTCTCAGTATCATGTTACAACAAGTAGTTTGTTATTTTTCAAACACAGTGTTTCAGCTAGCAAGCAATTTGCAAGTATAACGAGCATATATCCCTTCCAAAAGATGATTCAAAACATGTAAAGCATAGTTGATGATTTTGAGTAAATCATGAGAGTTTTCAAAGTATAAAAGTAAACTTAAAACAGTTGAAGCATGTATCTCCCCCAAAAGAGTTATTAAAAACAAGTATTACAAGTAGGGGCCACGACTCACCTGGAGTGTATCTGACAAGATAGAATTACAAGATCTATGGAAATGATCACGGAAACGTCTTCGATACGAAACCTGAATATGAGGGGAGTCTAAGATTCTGACTTACTACTAACAGTAAGTGTGAAAGTGAGAAATCGTATAACGATTTGATGATATGAGTGTGATATGCTTAAAATGCCTCAAGCTATAAAAATATATATAATATTATCTTGATCCTTATGTCAATTGACTCAAAATATTATCCCCTCGAAATATGATGAAATGATATGCAAGTGAAATCGTTAAATTTCTAATAAATAACGAAAATTAAATAATACATAACTAAAATGTATAAAAATGCATATGAAGTGATGGAATGATGAAAAATGGAAAATGAAATAAGAATGTCAAGTGAAAACAGTTGGTCCTTGTCCTTTTCCAGATTTTACACTTTTTACCCTAACTGTGTTTGCGTTACGTCGTTAGTCCTTCGTTAAGTCCAAAGTCCATCAATAGTCCAAAAATTGTCCAAAAGTACAAGTAAGGCTTGTCATTCAATAATATGTCAATTTACACCCTATATGTTCTGTTTTCACATCTTTAGCCCAACACAGTTCTTGGTTTGGCAGTTTTAGTCCTTCCAGTGAATTTGCGTTACATTTTTAGTCCAAAGGTGTAAATAATGGTGGGAAAAAGGTGGCGAGTTTTTCTACTGCTTATTCAAGTCAAATGTAACTTATTTCAACTGCTTATTTGGTCGTTAGCTTATTATCACCTTAAATGGGCTTTTAACGAGCCAAAAGTTAGCCCATTTACGTTTATTGATCCGTGGGTCTTGGGGAGGGTTTGGCATATCGAAAGGGCTTATTTTTACATCATATGTCTGTATTAAAAGTGCCATTAAGTCAGCTTATTGGTAGCTTATTAAAACAGTGAAATGGGCTTAGAGCCCATTCGTTATTTTAAAAGAGTTTTCAAAAACAGTTTTTGCGAATCACTTTGGTTATTTTAAAGGGTCAAATCGTGGTTTTCATGTTAAGTTGTATCAATGAAAAACGTAGCTAGCTGGGTTGTTAAATAGGACGTGTGAAGAAAACATGAGGTTGTGTGACGAATTTGTGAGATATACGTTGGTTTTCTAGGCCTCATGGAACGTGTAATATTCAAAACACTTAGATAATTTTTGGTACCTTTCATATATGTGTTATACGTGTAGTTTTAAGTTATTCGTGGGTTGTGTTAACGTGTTTGGTGACCTGTGAAATCGAGAGGAGAGTGGGTAGTGGTCGTTAAGGTCTTGCGTGGGTTTATTCGTCGTTTATACATGTTCAATACATTTTAAATATGCACGTAATATATAAGAAGGTATGCGTTCGAGTGAAAACAAGTATGAATGATGCAACGCATGCGACACTAAAGTGAAATGAGATGGTCCTAGGTAGTCTTCAGAGACAGTTGATCTTCAAATGCAACTTACTCTAATATTTTAACGTGGCTATAATGCAAAAGAAAATATGATACGTTCGAATAAACGTGTGCCATGCATGAATAAAATGCTTAACGTGGGAACTGAGATAGAATGGGATCATGAGACACTTACTTCACCTTAGAAAGGTGGTGAAGAGCCTGTGATGTTCGAATGATAACACAAGGACGAAGACAGTTTACTTTCTGGTTCGAAATACGTTTTACGTATTTACTTCCTTACTTGATTTGCTTCCCTTATGAGAGACAAATGCTCCTGGGTTTTTAGGTATCTTGTGAGGTGAAAGAGAGATGGAATGAGTGTAGAGTAGCGTGTGATAGGATAGGGTATAATATAGGAAGAATTACACACGTTTTCATTGACTATTTGACCTTCAACTCAATCATACAAGACTACTGTGAAAGAACAGGACTTTGGAGTACACTCACAATCTTATCCTGATCTTGTAAGATCTTGGAAGATATTTGATAAGTAGTATAGTCATATCTTGACTTGTGTATACATATACACATGTTTTTATTTCTTATTGTGTTCTAAAAATGAAACTATCGTACCATCTTAGTCTCTCGTGGTTCTAACATTATTTCATCATGCTGAAAATATCATTAGAAGAACGTAGGAAAATTCGGGGTTCAAAATGGTCGAGCTTTGGGAGTTTTGTCTATACGTATGGGTGTGAAATGGGACGAACACTTTGGCTTCCAAAGTTATGGTAATATTCAATATTTAAGTCTGGAATTTGGCACATGTATAGTCTGGTGGGTGTTGATCGAGGTGGTGCAAAAATATTCGTGTGTTGAGTTTAAAAATCGAAAGATCTCGAGTCGTTTTGGAGGCGTGTGGCTGGTCGAGTGTGCATGAATAACAAGAGAAGGGTGGGCTCAAGTTTGGGCCTGGTGTTCGTGGGATGAAATGGGCTGGGGATGTTTTTAGATCCGGTTGGGTGTTTTAGTGAAATATATTTAGTGTAATTTGGATGTAATTAGTGTATTGAATTAGGGTGAAAATGTGATTTGTGTATATCTTTATTACTATTAAATCATAATTAGTGAGTTTTGAATTTAGTGAAGATGGGAATCTGGGAAATGTTAGTTTTTGGGTAATAAGTATGTTCCGTAATACGCGTTGTGAACTAGTATCGTTATTTGGTGATTTTCGTGACGACGTGATATTGTTGGAATAAGAAAAGTTTAAATTTTTCCGTAAAAATGGGATTTATTAAATAGTAACTCGAGGTTATTATTAATTAACGAAGCTTATTACAATGGATTTTTGCAGTGTCTTACAGTATCCACCCCTCAATTTTGAACTTCGTCCCGAAGTTCAGTCTATGATAGGTGTTGGAAAATGTGGCGTTCAGGGATGAGGGTTTTTGGAAAAAATGTTGTTGAGGGATTTCTATTCGAAAATTTAGGAAACGAGATCCAACTAGATTTATTCGTACTAGACGAAGTGAATTTGAATGTTTGGTCAACTAATGCATTCATAGGCTATGAATAGTGGAAATAACGGTCGAGAGTAGGAAGTATTTAACACTTAATGTTCAGTGTTCTAGCGGTCGAGACTAGTGGATTTTTAATGGTAGCGATTTGTAACTTAATGGTCGTGAATAGTAAAATAACGGCTAGTTTTTCCCTATTTATACCCTATTTACTTTCCCCTTTTTCTTTCCCCGCTTTACCTTTTTCACTCCATCTCTCCCAAAAATAATAATGCCGCCGTTCGCCATCCTCTTCGCCACTGTGTTCATCGTCATTTCCGCCGCCTGTTTGGCTCTCTTCCCCGGCGAAGATTCCGACCACTTGATCGGGTTTTTGTTGGTTGTCGTACCCCTCACAATCCTAGCCGTTGTTGTGGATAAGTTTTGGGGGTAATAGCTTTTAAGCTAGTGTTGTTTTGTAATGGGTCTTTGTTGTGTTTCTATGTACTCTTTAATAAGTGTGGAATAAAACTCATTTACCTTTATGTTTACGAATTAGTCTCGTTGTGGCTTTTGATATTTTGTTGCATTTACGACGCAGAATAATCAAGGTGATTCATCCTGTGGTGGCTCTTGCTATCGCTGGGTTGGTGGTGGTTTTTGTTGCTATGGTGGGCCAACCTATTGAAGATTCTATGCCTTTTATTGTGTTCATTGTATTATTAGCACTTCCGATGTTAATCATCTCGCTATGTATTAATTTTCGTGGTTTTTAATAAAATTTATGTTATTTGTGTTTGCCACATATTGTTGTGAATTTTTATAGTTTCTATATTCGAACTTTTCTCGACTTCTTATAATAAAGTAATAGGTAATAAGTGTAGATCTTACTGGGGTTGATTTATAAACAATTTATTTTGTCTCGAGATTCTGTCTTTGAATGAAAATTGTCATTAAAGACTTTGAAAAGATAACTGTTCCATTTATAACATGATTTTTCCTAAATTATACATAGGTAGCTAGGCTATGTATAATTGAGGACCAAATGATGTAATGCTTGGTTCAGTCATTATGATATTTATGCTTCTTCAATAAGTTTTATATGGTTCAATTATAATGGTTCCGTCACAAAGTCGGACACCCTCTGATTATTTTCAAAAGAATTAGAAAGTTTTTGTTCATACTTTGATGATAAGTCAGGAATTTCTAAAGTGATATTTGGATATTCTTGGAATAAACTTAGGTTTTAGGTGAGGATTTCTTACAATGTGGTATTATTCTATTGTTTGATCAGATATGGTGTTTAGTCAAGTTCTTAGGGTGATATCAAGGTATTGTTACATATCAACTATGAATAGTGAAAGTGGAATAGAAATGGAAATAGACATAGATTACGACGATTACTGAAATATTACAAGGTAGAGATTCATACGGTAGAACGATAGTTGTTGCACTTAGGTTACATCCATCAAACCTAAGGCAAAGTACATAAGGAAATACAACTTAGGAAATCTTAAACTAGGGTTTATTTTTATTACAGCAGGAATTTATTCTTCTGCTTAAACATAGGTGTCATTTCTCGACACTATTGGGGTCTTTTAACGAGTCTTCATTTTCCTGCATCAACCTTGGCCTTCCAGATGACATTGTAGTTTGGGCATTAACTCTTGTAATGCCCCATTCCACCACATCCGTGGCATTTTATGGACGATGGCTTTTCCCTTCCGTCTGTAGCGTTACAATCTCTCGTCTTGTGGCCTGTCTTTCTGCATCTCCCGCACTTAGCAGTGCAAAGCCCGGTGTGATGCATCTTACATCTTGGGCATAGAGGTTGCTTTCCATGGTATTTGTTTTCGTTACTAGGGTTGATGATGCAATTTCTTCCAACTTCTGGTCTGGACCTTTGTTGGCGAAGGTAGTCAATGCGATCTTGTAGGTGATTGCGGATACAGACATTATTGTGGAACTCACATTTGCTGGGGATAACAGTCCTTATCTCATCAGGTTTTCGCTTTTGGTTATTTTTCTTAAATGCAATACCTTGCCTGATTTCCTGGGCACAGGTGCGGGCAGGCTTAGTCATTCTTCTTGGGCCCTTTTGGTAAGCTGGCCTATGTCCCATGAAACTTTCATGGTCATACCTACAAGGTATAGCCGTCTTCTTGGCTTCTCTTGCCGTGTCATTGTCACTTGGATGAGCCGTTGTAGTCACTTCTAGCACTACTGCAATGATATTGTTTACCAACTTCTCGATAGTTTTAGGAGTCATGGTTGTTGTGGGCACTGGGCTGTTCATGTGGGCCATTTCCTATATCATAAACGACGTTGATTTAGTATTCACTTTATTGTTAGAATAATTCAAATAATGAAATATTTGTATATTAGTGCTAACAATGTGGTCTTAATACGTATCAACTAACTGAGGATCATAAAGATACGATGTGCCTAAGTAGTATCGTAAGATAATAATCATCTCTTGATATGGGATTGTTATGGAACAAACGGATTCATTTACAAAAGCTGAAGTTCAACAACTTTCTCTTCATTCATCAAGTTCTCTTATGAAAATTTGTTCTTGGAATTCTATGGTTTATTGTTTAGTCGTGGTATATTTGATGTACAATCACCGATAATATCATAATAAGTTTGAATATAATCATCAAAGTTGACATAACTCTAATAACTTGTTTGATTGATTTTTGCAAAACAACCAACACAAGGTCTTTTATTAATGTCTTATTGATTTACGTAGAGTCATTTGTTCACCTAAGAGAGTAACAAATGGTGAGGTTTTGCATGGCTCTTTGCACTTATAGCATTATAATAGGGCTTGATGGAAGGAATTTGTTTACAACAGAAAGATATAATGGAAAAAGACTGTCATAGCTTAAAAGTCGATTACAATTTCTGAGAGTTACAGAATTATTGCGAAATACATGGAATACTAACCAAAACTATTTGGTTTATTGAATACAACAATGATACTTAAGATCAGTTACGTCTCTGACGTAGACGTCTAACTTCTGCCTCAAGATCAAGTTGTGCAGCTTCCATGGTTGAGAAACGTTCCTGGCACGCATTCATCTGATTAGCCAACATGTTTTCCAAGGCTGCAATCTTTTGGCTTTGGATTCTTGCTATGTCTCTAGCCAACCATAATGCTCTTTCAACGTCTTCAATCCTAATGTGTGTTTGGGTATGGCCTCTACCCAAACAGCGGGTTCTGGCATCCAAGTTTCTAAGTTCTTGTTCGTAATTGTCCTTCATGTTACCAACATTCACTCCTAAACCAAACACTTCTCGTCTCTCAGCATCTGTCCTCTTAAACAGGGTATCAATGTTACGGTCATACCATTCAAATCGTAATGGTTGCAACTCTTTTAGCTGTTTAGAGTGAGCGTCTAGTATGCTGGCGTGTTGGTGAAGGCGAGTCCATATGGAGTCACGGGTGTCTACATTGTAGTCAGGAGAATTGGGTGAGGATACATCGTCTGGGATGTCGGGTATTGAGGAGTCTAGAATGTTAGGTAAGGAAGAATTCAGATCAACATCCTTCCAAGTCATTTCTTGACATGAACTCTGTCCAGTCTCGAATGTTGCCTGCCCACCAATCAAGTCTCCATAAGATTCGGTAGCTCTCCTAAGTCTTCGGTGTGGGGGTGAGTAGGTAGGTGATGATGAGAGTGGTTTCTGAGTAAGTTCTATGTTGAATTGGGATTGTGACATAAGTACATAGGGATCTTCGATATCCGGAGCAATTTGTTGAGTAGGTGATGTACGGAGGGCAGTCTTTGTAATGTCGACTGGTATGGAAGACATGGTACTGCAGCACCCGAATATAGTAATTATGAATATTCATACGTTTAAGGTGTAACATTGAGTGTGAAATAATACGGTGTGTAATGTGTGAAGAGTAAACATTAAGCATGTAAAGATTAGTGCAAAGTAATCTTAATAGGTAATGTATTGAGCACGGCAGTCTGCAGACACGGAAGGCATAAGATGATATGGTGTAAAATTATTTATTTTGAAAATATAGTTATAGTTCAATGTTTTAAAACATTTGATTCTCTATAACCATAGGCTCTGATACCAATCTGTAACACCCCCTAATTTGTTTTGTGGCAGCAGAAAAGTAATTAGGGTGTTACGGTGAGGATCGAAGTTAAAATTTCAGAAAACGGCTCGGAAAAGGCGTTTTGAAAGTTATATGTCATTCAAAATAATAGTTTTGGTACAAAGGTGAAATATCTGATTTGAAAATCCCATGAAAAGATGTAATAATTTGGAAAGAATGACATATTTGATTTTACACCATTTTATTTATCAGAGTATAAGATGCCCGCTCCGTGCCTTGTCCTGCTCCATTAATTACCTGAGATAAACATGCTTAAAACGTCAACACAATGGTTGGTGAGTTCGTGAGTTTAATAGAAAATAACTTTCTTTCAATAAATTCAAGAGGCGTACAGTGATAGTTGAAATAAATACTAGTACTTCATGTAGTAAATATCAAGTTGCGTCGGGTAAAAATCCACAAGTAAATCATCTATGAACTCGGAGGTTCATAAGTTTCAAGTTTTAAATGAAAATGAGCTACGTTGTTATACGCTCGAAATGAAGTGCTGAGTCAACTTTTAAAAGTAATGATATATCAATCAATTTGGGCTGTCTTTATTAGAAGTCTCAATTAAGTCACATATGATAACAATTAAGTTCAAGTACAGGATACATAATCCAAACACCTAGTGAAAACAATAATACAGAGTCTGAAGTCTATCAGTGTGGAGTGGAAGTTTACTAAATACAGTTGTATCCAAATATATATGAAACATTCATATACTTATAAAGTTATATTGCCCTAAGCCTCATGACACGCAAAACGTTAACAAAGTACCGAAAGACGGCGGAGTCCACATCAGGTTACTGATGGGTTTTGCCCTCAAGTAATAGGTGTCTTGCCGTTCCTATTTTTCACAAATATAGTGCGTCGCGACTAAATACGACTAACCATAAGGCATTCCGTCAAAGTATTTAGTGGGACAGGTCGTCAGCCTCTAACAGGTTTCGAAGCTGTTCACTATATTCGCGCTCACCGCAGTGATTAATGGCTCATGATAGAGGGACTTTATGGCAATATAGTAAACTTAGGCAATATAGGTTTCAAGGGTTCATAGAATATGCGTACTTTAGTCTTGGCAATTATTTCTAGTGAAATGTAGAAATATCATAGTAAAGTTAACTATACATTCAATTGCTATATGAATGCATATAATGAGTCTCAGTATCATGTTACAACAAGTAGTTTGTTATTTTTCAAACACAGTGTTTCAGCTAGCAAGCAATTTGCAAGTATAACGAGCATATATCCCTTCCAAAGGATGATTCAAAACATGTAAAGCATAGTTGATGATTTTGAGTAAATCATGAGAGTTTTCAAAGTATAAAAATAAACTTAAAACAGTTGAAGCATGTATCTCCCCCAAAAGAGTTATTAAAAACAAGTATTACAAGTAGGGGCCACGACTCACCTGGAGTGTATCTGACAAGATAGAATTACAAGATCTATGGAAACGATCACGGAAATGTCTTCGATACGAAACCTGAATATGAGGGGAGTCTAAGATTCTGACTTACTACTAACAGTAAGTGTGAAAGTGAGAAATCGTATAACGATTTGATGATATGAGTGTGATATGCTTAAAATGCCTCAAGCTATAAAAATATATATAATATTATCTTGATCCTTATGTCAATTGACTCAAAATATTATCTCCTCGAAATATGATGAAATGATATGCAAGTGAAATCGTTAAATTTCTAATAAATAACGAAAATTAAATAATACATAACTAAAATGTATAAAAATGCATATGAAGTGATGGAATGATGAAAAATGGAAAATGAAATAAGAATGTCAAGTGAAAACAGTTGGTCCTTGTCCTTTTCCAGATTTTACACTTTTTACCCTAACTGTGTTTGCGTTACGTCGTTAGTCCTTCGTCAAGTCCAAAGTCCATCAATAGTCCAAAAATTGTCCAAAAGTACAAGTAAGGCTTGTCATTCAATAATATGTCAATTTACACCCTATATGTTCTGTTTTCACAGCTTCAGTCCACACAGTTCTTGGTTTGGCAGTTTTGGTCCTTCTAGTCAATGTGCGTTACATTTTTAGTCCAAAGGTGTAAATAATGGTGGGAAAAAGGTGGCGAGTTTTTCTACTGCTTATTCAAGTCAAATGTAACTTATTTCAACTGCTTATTTGGTCGTTAGCTTATTATCACCTTAAATGGGCTTTTAACAAGCCAAAAAGTTAGCCCATTTACGTTTATTGATCCGTGGGTCTTGGGGAGGGTTTGGCATATCGAAAGGGCTTATTTTTACATCATATGTCTGTATTAAAAGTGCCATTAAGTCAACTTATTGGTAGCTTATTAAAAAGTGAAATGGGCTTAGAGCCCATTCGTTATTTTAAAAGAGTTTTCAAAAACAGTTTTTGCGAATCACTTTGGCTATTTTAAAGGGTCAAATCGTGGTTTTCATGTTAAGTTGTATCAATGAAAAATGTAGCTAGCTGGGTTGTTAAATAGGACGTGTGAAGAAAACATGAGGTTGTGTGACGAATTTGTGAGATATACGTTGGTTTTCTAGGCCTCATGGAACGTGTAATATTCAAAACACTTAGATAATTTTTGGTACCTTTCATATATGTGTTATACGT
The DNA here is from genome assembly GCA_021014915.2 of Artemisia tridentata subsp. tridentata. Classification (NCBI taxonomy): domain Eukaryota; kingdom Viridiplantae; phylum Streptophyta; class Magnoliopsida; order Asterales; family Asteraceae; genus Artemisia; species Artemisia tridentata. The sequence continues at coordinate 106,588,330 of CP139506.1, read as the reverse complement.
GTAGTTTTAAGTTATTCGTGGGTTGTGTTAACGTGTTTGGTGACCTGTGAAATCGAGAGGAGAGTGGGTAGTGGTCGTTAAGGTCTTGCGTGGGTTTATTCGTCGTTTATACATGTTCAATACATTTTAAATATGCACGTAATATATAAGAAGGTATGCGTTCGAGTGAAAACAAGTATGAATGATGCAACGCATGCGACACTAAAGTGAAATGAGATGGTCCTAGGTAGTCTTCAGAGATAGTTGATCTTCAAATGCAACTTACTCTAATATTTTAACGTGGCTATAATGCAAAAGAAAATATGATACGTTCGAATAAACGTGTGCCATGCATGAATAAAATGCTTAACGTGGGAACTGAGATAGAATGGGATCATGAGACACTTACTTCACCTTAGAAAGGTGGTGAAGAGCCTGTGATGTTCGAATGATAACACAAGGACGAAGACAGTTTACTTTCTGGTTCGAAATACGTTTTACGTATTTACTTCCTTACTTGATTTGCTTCCCTTATGAGAGACAAATGCTCCTGGGTTTTGAGGTATCTTGTGAGGTGAAAGAGAGATGGAATGAGTTTAGAGTAGCGTGTGATAGGATAGGGTATAATATAGGAAGAATTACACACGTTTTCATTGACTATTTGACCTTCAACTCAATCATACAAGACCACTGTGGAAGAACAGGACTTTGGAGTACACTCACAATCTTATCCTGATCTTGTAAGATCTTGGAAGATATTTGATAAGTAGTATAGTCATATCTTGACTTGTGTATACATATACACATGTTTTTATTTCTTATTGTGTTCTAAAAATGAAACTAACGTACCATCTTAGTCTCTCGTGGTTCTAACATTATTTCATCATGCTGAAAATATCATTAGAAGAACGTAGGAAAAGTCGGGGTTCAAAATGGTCGAGCTTTGGGAGTTTTGTCTATACGTATGGGTGTGAAATGGGACGAACACTTTGGCTTCCAAAGTTATGGTAATATTCAATATTTAAGTCTGGAATTTGGCACATGTATAGTCTGGTGGGTGTTGATCGAGGTGGTGCAAAAATATTCGTGTGTTGAGTTTAAAAATCGAAAGATCTCGAGTCGTTTTGGAGGCGTGTGGCTGGTCGAGTGTGCATGAATAACAAGAGAAGGGTGGGCTCAAGTTTGGGCCTGGTGTTCGTGGGATGAAATGGGCTGGGGATGTTTTTAGATCCGGTTGGGTGTTTTAGTGAAATATATTTAGTGTAATTTGGATGTAATTAGTGTATTGAATTAGGGTGAAAATGTGATTTGTGTATATCTCTATTACTATTAAATCATAATTAGTGAGTTTTGTATTTAGTGAAGATGGGAATTGGGAAATGTTAGTTTTTGGGTAATAAGTATGTCTTGTAATACGCGTTGAGAACTAGTGTCGTTATTTGGTGATTTTCGTGATGACGTGATATTGTTGGAATAAGAAAAGTTTAAATTTTTCCGTAAAAATGGGATTTATTAAATAGTAACTCGAGGTTATTATTAATCAATGAAGCTCATTTCAATGGGTTTTTGCAGTGTCTTACACTCTTGTCTTTTCCTCCCTTTCATTGGTTAAACTTCCTTCTTTGGGAATTATATCCTCCCATGTTTGGAAGATCTCTCACTATGTACCAAAATATTTCTCGCCATCATCTGAGCTATCCATTAGAACATGTTATCAGACAATGTTGTACATGAAGCCATCAATTCCTTAAGAGTTTAAGTTGCTGCCCTCATCACTTCTAGGTGTGTTAACTCCTATGAGATGTAATTCATGGGGCATTTGATTCATGGTCCATCAATGGATGGTTTTTCTGAATCCTTTGAAAATCCTTGTTTAAGAAATTATTTGACTTAGCAGTATGTTCATGATTTTAGAATTGAAAAATCATACTGCTTTCAACCATTTTGAAGGGATTAAGTGTATAACAGACACTTAATCAAAATTTCGGTTTAAAGTAACCTCTGGTTGTGTGAGAACCAATGTTTTTCAGTTATAAATAACTGCCTGTGTAAAGATAAACCTATTCAAAAGGATTTCTTGACAGGGTTTCCAGCTCATAGCAATTGTTGCCTCTAACACAAGTGTTAGATTCACTTTTACTAGCTGTTCTTTCTATCAGATGTCCTTAGACTTACTCATTATACTTAAAAGTATAAAATGATAGAAAGTGAGTTGTATCAGTTACTATCTGATCAACTAAGTCATCAATTCAAAGTGAAACATCATAATCAAGTTTCAAGAAAGAAGTTTTAAGGAGGTTTGAAATTCCTAAACTTTTTCTATCATGAACCTATTATGTCAGCAACTAATATTATCATTCTGCTGCTTCCATTTCACTTGAAACATCCTTTATGTTCACATGATCATACCTGAAATTGTTAGTCTAAAACCAAAAGAACAATGTACAAAGTACTTGTCTTGTATTAGAATAATCATAGGACTAACTGTATGAATAACACAAATTAAATTTGTACTAGCAGCACAAACTTTTGTAATAGCAGTAGTATCTTTTAAAGCCAGCAGCACAAACCAAAATTTATTTACAAAAACACAAAGTTTAAAATCATTGAGGATTAAGCATTCCAATACTTGCTACCAAGTACTGAAACCTTCCAACATCAAAAGCTTTGGTTAGCAGATCTGCAAAGTTGAATTCTGAAGCAATTTTAAGAACTTGAATTAATCTTTTCTCATTGCAGTCTCTTATAAAGTGATGTCTAATTTTAATGTGTTTTGTTTTAGAATGTTGCACTGAATTTTTAATAATACAAATTGTACTACTATTATCAATATGAATAACAGTGTTCATGAAATTGTACCCATAGTCAAGAAGTTGGTTTTGAAGCCATAAGACTTGAGCACAGCAACTTGCAGCAGCTACATATTCAGCTTCAGTTGTTGAAGTAGCCACAGTTGTTTGCTTCTTACACTGCCATGAAATAAGTCTACACCCAAGGAATTGACATCCTCCAGTTGTTGACTTTCTATCCAAGCTAGCACCAGCATAATCACTATCTGAAAATGCTACCAAGTCAAAAGGTGATTCTCTAGAATACCATAGACCCAACCTAGGTTGACCCTTGAGATATCTAAAAATTCTCTTGACTGCTGTTAAAGAGAAACCTTTGGAGTTACTTGAAATCTTGCACAAACACAAACAGAGAACATGATGTCAGGTCTTGATGATGTAAGATACATCAAAGATCCTATCATAGATATGTAAGTGTGTACATCCATATTTTCTCCATCTAAGTCTTTTGGAAGAGGCTTCTCAGAGTCCATTGTTGAATCTAACACACCTGCTAGATCTTTGAGCCTATGTGGATCGGTAGGATGCCTTTGTAATCACAAGCACACTACAAGAGAATCTCTGAGTACGAACAAGAAAAGAAAAGAACTAATGCAATGATCCTCTATGGATCGTATAATGAACTAAAGAATATTATTATTGATGATTGTTAAGTTGTAAAAAGCTATCTCAAACTCATAGACGGGGTGTTTCTTTTATAATGATAAGAAACCCTAACCCTAACCCGTCATACAAGAAAACGTGTAAAGAGATAAACATGATCTTTCTAAAAATAAATCTAACAAACATACTAAACATACGGGATAACAACTAACACTATCCGCAGTAACAACTACTATCAGCAGAAACAAGATAGAACTATCAGCAGCAATGAGCTTCAGCAGGAACCACAACTATCGGCAGGAACCAACTTTCACTATCGGCAGCAACAAGAAATATCTTATTTCCGAAATTCCTAACAATCCTCCCCTAATCTTGAGGAAATATCTTATTTCCGACAAGATTCCCTAAGTGTTCTTTGATCTCTGAAAGTACTTTGAAGTTCATAGGGAGAGGATTAGACCAGCAGCAACATCAGTAAGTAACCAACAGCAACACTTGAAACTTCCAGCAGCAACTTCGATAGTTCAGCAACAATAGGAAATTGTCTTCAAAAGAAAATTTAAGCTGGTCACCATGTCATTCTGGATCTTGACTGCTACTATGACAATATGTACATCAAATCACTTAAGTTTCAGACTATTCTCATCACATCCAGGTGTGTTAACTCTTGTGAGAGGTGAATCATTGAAAATTAATGGATTTGATGTCTCTTTACCAATAGCCATCACTACTGGAGTAGCCAATGTTTAGGTGTGTAAGACCATGGTACATTGATAACCATCTGATTTTGAGTAAACCAGCAACTGTAAACGGATTTGACTTGTCTTTACCTATAGCCGTTTGCTCAAGACTAGCCAATTCTTAGGTTACAACTGAACCTTGGTGAATTGAATACCAAATATGGATACCAATTGTCTTTACCACAAACCATACTTTTGTGGACTAGCCAATTCTTTGGATCCCATAAAGGGTTACATCCATGGTGAATTGAGAACCATTTCAACTCTCAGGAATGAACCATGGGTGAGTTGAAGTACCCTATAGCTTTGAGCAAGCTATTACAGCTATCAACGGATTTGATTATCACACCAGAGCCGTACCCTCATGGTGAGTCAACTCTTTCTTGTCTGTGAGACATGGTGAGTTGAACACCATTTGTTGTGTAGGTGTAAACACCAACACTGTACCTGCAAGGTGTTGCTCAAAACCATCTTATTAGCACACAAAATATACAAACCATTTTTTATTTTTTTTTTTTTTTTGAACTAAAGAACCAAGAAACAAACCAAAAGAAAAAGAAAGAAAAGATAAGAAAGAAAGATATACAACAACAACAAGCCTGATCAAGTAGAAGAACCTTTAGCAGCTGCAAGTTGATCTCTGATGAATTTGACCAACTGTTCAGCTGTGGTTAAATCATTTCCAATAGTATGTTTGGGAACTCTGACCTTCTGTGTGAGCATTCTCTTCATAAGTCCCTCAGATAAAGGATAAGTGACATCCATAAACATAGACAGGATCTTGCCAGAAATGAGCTCCACTACATGAACATTGGAAGAAGGATATAACCTCAAGTAAATACTCTCCAGGATGATTGATTACCCCACACCAATTGAGCCTTTTCTCCTTCCAATGAATTCATTAAAACTTGTAAATCTCCCCAAAGCATTAGGCCAATCCCAGTAGGAGTATGAGTTTGATAGTAATTATCCACTATCTTATAAAGATTCTCCAAATCTTTCCTCTCTACCTTATTCAAGAGCTCCCTCAGAAAGGTAAACAATTTGACTGTCCCATCAAGGGAAAACCAAACATTGACTTCACCTTCAGGAGTAGATCTAATCTCCCAGTGAGCAATATGACCCCAAGAATGAATGAAATCACCTTCTGAATCACTGTCTGAGTCAACCCTAACCAATTCTTGATCATCCACTTCAGAAATATCCCTAGAAGGAGGGTGGTTAGAGTGTCTCTTCTGCCTTGTCCTTAGACCATATTGCTGAATAGGAACTGAGGAAGATGGTTCAGCAGAAACAGAATCAACCTTATCAACAAGAATGGAATCAGTTTTATGAGCAGTAGGAATACCATCAGGAATAGGAACTTCTTGTGGTGCACCAGATGCATCTACAGAAGGAATTGGAGAAATGGATGTGGTATCCTGAGAACCTTCAGTAGGAATAAAGGAAGATGCACCAGTCAATGTCTCTCCAGACTTCAGTTTCTTTGGAACATCAGACTCTAAAGATGAAGACTCTCTTTTCTTGCTTTGTTGAATGTCTGTCTTGACTGAAGAATTTATCCTTGCATAAGTATCAAGGAACAGCTTTTGAATTGCAGCATCAGTCCAACTTTTAAAGTCACTGAGCTTGTAGTTAGCTTGATTCTTCAGATAGTCCTTCATAAAATTGACATTATCTTTGTTTGTAGGCATCTTAAATCCTGACTTTTGCCTTTCACTGATCCTATGCATCAAGTCATTCCAAGTGGATGCTCTATGAGTCTTTAAGATAAATACCTTGAGCTGATCTGACTTTTCTTCCATATCCAACTCTGAATCTTGAAGAATCATAAACCCATGAGCTCTAATAATCATGTCAGAAGCCAACAAGTATTCAACTTGCTCACTGAACTCTTCTGAAGTAAGATCTTCTGAGCTTGTGCTATTCATAATCCCAGCTATTTTCCTCTCATCAGCATACATTTTCCTTGCAAACTCCTCATCTTGAGCAACCTGAGCTAGTCTAGCTAGTTCAGCAGCAATTTCCTGTGCATTCACCTGTCTGGCTATCTCTGCATCATTTTGTGTTGCATCAGGGGGAATGGTATCACTACCAGCAGCAATGGATGAGCTACCAGCAGAATTACCAGGTACCTTAGAAGAATCAGAAAAAACATTACCAACCCCAGGCAGGAACATCAGACACAACACCAGAGACATCAGCAGCAATGGTGGATTGAAACTTCTCAAAAGCTGACACTCTTGATGGCTGCCTGGTCCTTGGTCTTGAGAAAGCCTGAGGTTTTGAAGTTGTTGAGGGCTTAGAAGAGGTAGGTACTTTAGTGTGTGCACTATCAAGAGAAACAGAAGCCAACACATCAAGTCCATCAAATGACATATCAGCCTGATCATCCTCAGACTCAGAAAGCACAACCCTTCTCTTTTTGTGTGGATGTTGAGCTTCCAAAGAGCTGATTCTTTCATTGAGCTGTTGGATAGTCTCACTGAAAGTTTCTTTAGTTTCCTTGAGCTCCTTTTCCAAATTCTCCACCTTCTCACTAAAACTCCTTTTGGTCTCTTTAAGTTCTGACTCTAATGCTTCAATTTTCTGCATAGACCTGTCAAGTAACTGGGACATAGAAGTGAGATCAGCAGCATCCTCAGCTCCACCAGCAGGAATGCCCGAGGTGTTAGGAGCTTCATTGGATCTAGGTGGAGATACATGAAATTCTCCCCCTATATAAGTGTCATCACTAAAAGGCTGCCTAGTAGGACTAGGAGATGAAAGCCTTGAAGCAGAAGGCATATCCATTGAGGGTGTGGGTTGGACAATAGGTGAAACAACTATGGTGGTCTGGACAATGGGCTCATCAGAGACAATAGTCTCAGGTGTGGCTGGTCTAGGTGATGGTGGTAATAGGTCATCAGCAGCAACAGATGCAGATGCATCAGCAGCAACTGAAGTCCCTTCACCAGCAGCATTGGATGCACTAGCATCAGCTGCATTGGGTGATGGTGGGACACTGACATTATCAGCAGGATCTGGGTTGTCAGCAGGATTGGCATTGTGTAACATGGCAGGTAATAATGGCAAATGTTGACCTGCAAAATTCATCTTCATCATTGCAAACATTTTAGCAGTCATCTGATTCACTATCTTAGGGGATGGGTTATTGGTTTGAACACCTAAGATAATTTGAAGAAATCTAGGATACATTAAAAATCTGTTTTTATCATTAGTGATATTTTCAATCATCCCTTCAAAAATATATTTGGCCCAATTATATATCCTACCCTGTGACAGACAAACAAGACCAGACGCAATGGGACTAGGACATTGGTCCCAACCACCAGTCTTTATACTCATACACTGGAGTAACGTATGAACAAGAAATCTCCATTGAGGAGACAGCTTATTTTTATAAAATGTACAACTACCAGTGATAGGATAACCTATGGCAGCCATACCATCATTGATTTCTTGCCTGGAAAGATCATATTCCCCATGCTCCTCAGGAAATCGAAGCTGTACCCGAATCAACCCCTCCGTAATGATGACTTCGTGCTCATCAATGGTGGCAACGATGTCGTCCTCCCTTCCCACAATGTGTCTAACCCTAGCTGTTGCCCAAAACTGCTTAATCAGCGAATCATACACCGTTACAGGACAATGAGTGAGTGCATAGTGAATAGATTACCCATGAAGAAAAGCTAACACCTCATCATAACCATCACTTCTAGAAGAAGACTCTAAGTATGCAACCTTGTTGTGATCATCCTTGTAGCGAAGTGTTGTCATTGTATTGGATGAATGAACTAGGGTTCGAAATGAGAAAAATAATGAATTAGGGTTTGAAAGGATTTTGAGAAATTGAGATGAGAGAAGTGCAATTTTAGGTTAGGTTGCCAAATATAGCAATTTAAATTGCTACAATTCCGCGCACGTATCATTGACTAATTGACTTGGCAAACTTCCCCAAATTTAACATAGTCAGCAGGAACCATTAGTCAAATGGTAGTAACACTTGGTCAATCGGAAGAAATGAAGTGGTTTGACCAAAGTCAACCTTCCAAAATCAGTCATTAGGAATAAACCGCCTGAATTAAATCTCAACACCAACCAACAATAAATTTGCACTAATCACCTTCTCATTATAAAAGCTCTTTTTCCCAAATCAAATAACTTCATTATCACAATAACTTCATTAAATCTTCAAACCAAAGAAAATCATGAGTTCATCCAAAATTCCCATCATCGAAATCTCATCAGACTCCTCCTCCTCCACTGAATCAGGGTGGGAAAATTAATTTCCCCAAACTGCATCATCTTCTCAAAAAAAAAGGTAAGGCAAAGGTTGAGGAGGATTTATCTGATCCTCTTCCATCTACTCCTTCGTCATTTGAGTACTCTAGCTCTGATGATGAAGGATCATCAGAGCTGAAGTCCTTGACTTATTATCAGGGTGAATGGGAGACATATCCTCCCAATTTTCCCATCACAGATAAGCTAAGGGAAGAGATGAAGAAAACTGTGGCTCTGCTAAGTGAAGAGATGGAAAGGACAACTGCTACCTTCTACAAAGTACCGGTACCAAAAAGGAATGCAGATTCTCTGAAAATCCTAACCGGTAAAACCAAAACCTTCGAAGTCGAATCCTAGGACACAATCGACAACGTGAAAGCCAAGATTCAAGACAAAGAAGTCATTTCCACCAGACCAACTCCTTAGACAAGCCAGCCAGCTCCACAGCCAAGTCAGCCAACTGCAAGGTTACGCCCCAGATCACATCAGAGACAAACTACCCCAAGTTCTTCAACTCCAATGAGGGATCATCCAGCCCCTGAACCAAGACAGCCACTCCCAGTGGTGTTGGCACTCCCAGCCCCCCATGTGTATGAAGAAATTAGCCGTCAGAGGGGTAGGAGGTTCATGCCTGATTGTATGGGTAAGGGAAAAGGGAAGATGGAATAGGTAGCTTGTGTCTGTAGACTGTTGTATGGTTTGTTTTTATGAAGCTATAGTCTTTTGGTTTTGGATGTAATCACCTCAAGAAGATGAATGGAAGTTTTTATTTTATGTTTTATTTCAAGCATTGAGAAATTGATAGCTGCAAAACAAAGTTAGTAAAACACAAAACATAAAACATAAAAGAATGAGAAACAAGACAAAATTACAAGCATTAGCCTCCCCTTAGGCTAATGCCTCCCCTCAAAACCAGCAGAGAAGTATACAACAACATGATCAGCCAAACAGGACAATTACCAAGGAAACCATGGAGAGTAAGCCATTCCCCCTCCAAAGATTGGATTATAATAAACAGGCCTAAAATCTCTCTGAAAGGATGAGGAAGCACCAGCAGGAATAGTTCCCTGACTATCAGCAGCAACAGGCTTAACTGCAGGAACAGGTCTATCAGCAGGAAAGGGAGCTCTATAAGGGTTCATTCCTGCTGCTTGTGGAACATATAGTGGTATTTGTTTAACATTTTTCCACAATGATCTGGTCTGTTGTTGCCCACCATTTATCTTCATTCTCTTCTCATGATAGTCACAATCTTTAATGAGATGATATTGACTACCACACACAAAACATGTCTTCTTCCTAACAGCCTTGATCTTACCATAACTTTTCTTATTACAGACAAAATTATCACTACTGGAACTAGAGACAATGTTGTTTTTATCAGAGCTGTTGTCAGGGGAAGCTATTTTTGAAATAGATTCATCAGAAGTTGCTCCAGAAGTAAAGTCATGAGACTTGGGTGAGGTTGACTTGTCATTTGAATCACATGAGGTATAGCCTGTGGACTTAGATTCATAGGACTTGTTACTTTTGGAACAAGAGACAAAGTCATCAGACTCACACTCAGAATCAGATAAGTCATTTGAATTTTTTCCATATGTCATGTGTGATTCATCTGAGTCAAGATCAAGGGCTGAGTGGATAGGGACAGGCTTGAAAACACCTCTTATAGGTGGAGGAACTGCATTCATCCCTCCTTCCTTAACAAACTTAACAGGATTTTGATAATCAACTTCCTTAGGGGTAGGGTAAAATATTCTAGGGTTATAATCCCCAACATCATATCCCAACCCATTCTTACGCCAACCAGACTGATTACCATTATAATTAACAAGATATTTTTCTGATTGTTGCCATGAATTTATCCTAGCCACTTCACTATCCAGTTTAGCCTGTAATTCTTGATTTTCTAATTTCACCTTAGCATATTCTCTCTCAGAATGTTTTAGACAGTTATTGGAGTTCTCTAAGTCTCTTTCCAAAACCCTTATCTTTTGTTCATATGCTAGCTGATTAGCTTCATGCCAAGCCTTTTGTTTTTCCACAGTTTTAAGGGCCTTTTTATAAGCTTGAATTTCTACAAACAATTTATTATATTCAGGCTCCATTTCATCAAACTCTTTCCTAAGGTTCAAGTACAATTCATGACACCCAAATTGACAATGTTGTACCTGATGAGAGGCACCCACAAGAGCAAATTCTTCCACTTTCTTCTTTGCATTATGAAGCATGTTGTGAGTTTGGTTGAGACTATCAGCATCAGCAAGTTCTGTCCATTTTCCCCTTGAGTTAAAAGATAGCAGGGTTCTGACTTTCATGGTCCACCTTTCGAATTTATCAGCTGATCCAGACATAGTGTAATGGTTTAGAGTAATAGTTTTGTGAACTTTTGCTTCTTGATCAGAGATCCTCACGAGGCTCTGATACCACTTGTTGAATCTAACACACCTGCTAGATCTTTGAGCCTATGTGGATCGGTAGGATGCCTATGTAATCACAAGCACACTACAAGAGAATCTCTGAGTACGAACAAGAAAAGAAAAAGAACTAATGCAATGATCCTCTATGGATCGTATAATGAACTAAAGAATATTATTATTGATGATTGTTAGGTTGTAAAAAGCTATCTCAAACTCAAAGATGGGGTGTTTCTTTTATAATGATAAGAAACCCTAACCCTAACCCGTCATACAAGAAAACGTGTAAAGAGATAAACATGATCTCTTCTAAAAATAACTCTAACAAACATACTAAACATACGGGATAACAACTAACACTATCCGCAGTAACAACTACTATCAGCAGAAACAAGATAGAACTATCAACAGCAATGAGCTTCAGTAGGAACCACAACTATCGGCAGGAACCAACTTTCACTATCGGCAGCAACAAGAAATATCTTATTTCCGAAATTCCTAACACTTCTCAGAGTCCATTGGTGTGCTTGCCATTTTTGAATCAGCAAAGTTGAACTTCCTTAGTATCTCAGCAACATATTTATCTTGACTAATAAATATGCCTTCATATGACTGTTTAACTTGCAAACCCAAAAAGAATGTAAGTTCCCCCATGGAACTCATCTGAAACTTATGATGCACAATTCCCCTTTCATCCCTTTTATTCTTGAAAACCCATCTAGTGCCAATTACCTTTGCATCCTTAGGTAAATCAACTAGCACCCATACCTTCTGAATCTTGAACTGAAGAAGCTCCTCTTGCATAGCCTCTACCCAGCTTGAATCATCTAAGGCTTTCAGAATGTTCTTTGGTTCATCTTGTGAGAGAAAACATACAAACAAGCAAGAGTTTGAAAACTCATGCTGCTTTGAAGCATAAAGGGCATCAAGAAGCCCTTTTTGGTCTGAAGACATCAGTTGTTGTCTTGTCTTCACACCTGATTGTACATCTCCAATCACATTTTCTAGGGAGTGGACTTTGTGAATCCTTGTGTGTGGGGTTGAAGGAACTTGATAGAAAGGTGTGATATTGCTTAAATCCACCTCATTATCTGAGAAATCTGCTTCATTTGAAACTGAAGGGCCAGCAGTAGAATCATTTGGCCTAGCAGCAGAAAAATTAAGCCTAGCAGCAGAATGCTCTGTCTCAGCAGCACTATCATCAGCAGAAACATTTTGTTGTTCCTCTGTTCCATCTTCCTTGAGTTCACTTTCAACATCTTCTTTAGCTTTACCAGAAGAAGATTCATCATTTGTTGAAGTTGAAACCACACTGGTACTTATTGGCATCCATATATGATCTTGATTTGTCTCCTTGTCTAACCCTGCCTCATTTGTTGTTTGTGAACCTGAAAAATCATTAGTTTCTGCAACAACAGGCACATAATTCATTGATTTGGTTAGAGTTTCAAGATTAAATAGCCATTTTGGTCCTTGACCTTCTACATTGGATTTATCTTCCAAAAACTCCACATGTAGATTTTCCTCTACAATCCTAGTTCTTGTGTTGTATACTCTAAATGCTTTGCTATTAAGAGAATATCCAACAAAGAAACCTTCATCTGCTTTACCATCGAATTTTTCTAAATGGTCTAAGGTATTGAGAATTGTCACATGACATCCAAAAGGTCTAAGAAATCCTATTGCAGGAGTTCTACCTCTAAAAAGTTCATATGATGTCTTATTGTGAGGCTTAACGACTAAAACTCTATTCTGAACATAACAAGCAGTGTTGACTGCTTCAGCCCAAAAAGTTATAGGTAGCTTAGAATCAGCTAACATAGTTCTAGCAGCTTCTATTAGTGTTCTATTTTTCCTTTCAGCAACTCCATTCTGTTGTGGAGTTCTAGCAACACTAAATTCTCTCCTAATACCCTTTTCTTTGCAGAATTCATCCATAACTCTATTTTTGAACTCTGTCCCATTATCACATCTAATGACTTTTAATCTTTTATCTACTAGATTTTCTATCTTAGTAATGAAAGTCTTAAGGATGCTAGGTGATGTGCGTGTGTATTGCTCTAATTCTTTTATATCCACGGCAACGGCCCCAAAAACTTGGTGCGCGCGTGATGTCGTTGTGGTTTTAGCAGTATTAATGCCTACACAAGTTTTAAATTTATATTTAGCCGACTTATCAATAAAACACACACTTTAACGAGCAGTGTACCCGGTCAGTATGAATATAATGGTAAGTAGAGTGTCGATCACTAAGAGTGGAACGTATTATCTAATTATTCTAATCAGTATTTTAATATCTAAAGTTAGCTATACAACCTAATCTAACGCAAGGGGGTTCAGCCTGAGAGACTGGCACGGTTTGGTTATGATTAAATATAAACTAAACTAATGAGCACGAATCAGCGATTAGCACACACGTACACAGATAGATACTAGAGACAATAAGAAGACCTGTCCTGATAATTAAGTAGCTTGTCACTTGTTTTATTGCTAGTTTTATATGAAGTGTTTATAATTAACCCTTTCTCGTTGGCTCTAATCTTATCGGCGAGTAAACCCTTAATGATCACTTATGTCTATCCTACTATCCTAGAAACGATAGAATAAATAGGCGAGGAAGGGGCATGGCGACCCAAGCAATGCTCAGCTAGACACAGAGGTTATCAATGCACTAATAAAAGTCACCAAAGACATCAACATATAAACTTTAATTAATGGGAAAGCAATTTTAAGGGTGCCCATGATTTTCCGTAGTCACATGGAATCGGCCCATCAATCCTGATGAATTAAAGTGTACTAATACAATAAAACAAAACTACTTAATGAATTGAATACATGCAGGACCTTCTTACAGCTCTTGTATCTTCGTTTAGGGTGTGTCTTGTGCTGCTAATACGTCTGAATTCGGCTTTAGGGTTTCTGTCTCTCTCTTCTGAGTTAAGCTAGGTGTCTCGAAATTCGTCTGGCCTTGGGGTATTTATAGTTTCTGTCTGAGGGTTAGATGCGGCGCATAGGATAAGTAGATGCGGCGCATTGACTTAACTTCGCGTGGGGTCCAAGATTAATATATTCAGGAATATTCGTACGCCGCCTTAAGATGCGGCGTAACTCCATTTCTCTATGCGGCGCATGTCCTTTGCTGTCTTGGATTGTAGCTTGTGAAATCTTGATAGTGATACGCCGTATGTAAGAAGTATGTTGCGGCGTATCTGGAGCAGAATGATCTTGATCTTGTACATTTCAGTAGACTCTTAACATCTTGCTTGTTTTGCTCCATAATTAGTCCAAAATCGCCAAGTTTCACATAATACTTGTTTTTACCTGAGAATTACAAAAGTAAACATTAACGTATCAATTCTCATATATAATATAATAAAACAAGTCAAATAAATAGGATAAATGATGGTAATAAAATGTACTTATTTGAGTTCATCAATAGGTGTCTCATCCTTAGTAGCTAAAAAGAAAACCCATGTAAATCTACTATAGTCATCAGTAATAACAAGACAATATCTCTTATGCATTATACTACTTACTGAAACAGGTCCAAATAATTCCATATGAAGCATAAACAATGATTGATTGATAGAGTTAAAAATCTTGGGCTTACAAGTGGCTTTGTGTTGTTGGCCTTTAAGACAAGCAATGCATGTTTGATCATTTTCAAATCGTTTTTGAGGTAAACCTCTTACCAAACCATTCTTAACAATCTGATTTATGGTTTTAAAATTAATATGACCAAGCCTCCTATGCCATTTCATTGATTCATCCAATGTGGCCTTTGCAACAAGACAAGTTAAATCCTTTTTGGGAACAATGTTCTTCATTTCAACACTGTACATATTTCCCTTTCTAGGAATTTTAAGAAGTACTTGACTTTCATCAAGCATCTTAAAATCAGGAGAAAGTACAAGACATTCAGTTTCACAGAAAAGAACTTTGTTCTTTTTGTCACACATTTGTGAGATACTAAAAAGATTATAATTTAGCTCTTGTACATAGTACACATCTTCAAAATCTAAATTTCCAGTTTTAATGGTACCTTTACTGGAAATTTTGCCACCAACACCTCCTCCAAAGGTAACATAGCCACCATCTAATGTTTGAAAATCAGAAAGATAGGACTTGTTGCCTGTCATGTGCCTTGAACATCCACTATCTGAGTATCCTTGATCCTCTTGTTGATCAATTGAATGTTCCTGCACATAAATGAGAAGTATTAGTTTCCTTTGGGGACCCAAGCCATTACTGACTTGGATCTGTCTCTTGCATCAATGTAGTTTAATTTTTTTAGAATAGTTGATGCAACATTGGAATTAGTTGAATTCCAAACCCAACATGCTGAGGCCTTAACAGCATTTGCCCTGTTTTCCCTAGCAGCAGAATGAATTACATGCTTAGCAGCAGAAACTGCTAGCTTTGTAATTGTTCCCTTAATTTTCCAAACTTGTTTTGGGACCACTGCTTTTGTTTAAATGGGCCTTTGAACAGTCTTTGATGCATTTGTATAAAAAGATTTTGCATTTTTAACTGTTGGTCTTGGGTTAACAGTCATGGATGGTCTAGCAACAGAAACTGCTTTGACAACTGCTTTGGATTTAGTTCTCTTAGACTTAGAGTGAAAGTGAGGTTGAGGAGTTTGCCTTTTTAAGTTCACCCTATTGTTTTCATACCCAGATACCCATTTGTTACAGAAAGCTGCAAGATGATCAAAACTACCACATGTGTAACAAGCTTTATTATAAAAAGCAAAGTCATCACCTAATTGGTTAGACTTGAGGTTATTCCAATTTTTTTGGTTACCTCTGGGCTTGCTAGTGGATCTATATTGTTCACAATATTTAACTGGTTGCCTAACATGTTTAATGTTTGATCTAGGCTTAACAGTATCCTTTTTGATCACTTTAGGAACCCTTGTTCCTGCTTTCTTAACTACTTCAGGTTTAGACATAACCTGCTCATCTTCATCATCATCAGATACCCAGTCTTCAATGACTATTGTATCTGATCTTCTATCAGAGGATACCTTGTCCTCAGGAAGTGAAGTTTTATTAAAACTCTTACTTCCTTTTTCTATCTTAGGACCCTCAGTAGACTTAGAACCATATTCCATTATTGGTTCTTGAAACTCAGCAAAACCTGTGTGTGCTAGGTCAATACCTGGAGGTAAAGGAACACCTCTGTATGGTGGAGGAACAGATTTGTATCCTAAACCAGACTTAGCTTTATTGATTAC
The DNA here is from genome assembly GCA_021014915.2 of Artemisia tridentata subsp. tridentata. NCBI lineage: Eukaryota > Viridiplantae > Streptophyta > Magnoliopsida > Asterales > Asteraceae > Artemisia > Artemisia tridentata. The sequence goes on along the minus strand of CP139506.1, from coordinate 106,572,222 downwards.
TTGAGCTTCCCAAATCTTATTCATTCCCTCTGAGGCATAAGCTAAAGCATCTACTGTTATCTTAACATTTTCACTGTTATTTAGGGCTTTAGCTAGTGCTGCTCTTTCTGAGCAAATTATTTCAGCTTGAAAATCTATTTTTCTTTGGAGAGCATTCATGTCATCAGCTAACTTAGACTCATTTTCTTGATAATGTACAAGTTGTTTTTCAACAACAGATATACCTCTTTTATGGTTACCTAAGTTGGCTAATGCATCATATAATTGTTCTAGTTGAGCATCAAATCTCTTTTTAAGATCTTCATAAGCTTTAAGAGCAGAGCATGATTCAGTACATTTAATTATGGAATTTACCTCTGAATCAGAAAAGGCCATTAGAGCAGTCTCAGTGGCCACAAGTGCAGCATTTGTTGGTGCTTCCACTTCATCAGCCATGAAGCTCCAATCATAGTTGATACCATCTATGGCTAGCATAGCCCTAGGTTCTTCAACTGTGATTTCCTTCTTCTTCTCTTGCCTATACCATGTGCTTCTATTGTCCTGCTTCCTTGGGTTTCTACATTCTTTAGCAAAGTGTCCTAACCTGTGACAGTTGAAACACTCTACTTTCTTCTTATCAAACCCAGCAGTTTCATTACCATCAATGGTAATCTGCATACCAGTTCTCTTCCAGAACTTCTTAGCCCTCATGCTAAGTAAAGCAACCTGCCATTTGATGTCCATCTCTTCCAAATCATTAGCATCCAACTGATCAAGATCTTCATGAGTTAGAGGAGAACCACTAGTTTGACTAGACATGAAAACATAGAATGCCGGATCTCCAAGTCCTGCAACATTCTTTTGTGAACTAGTAGAAGGACCACCATAGATAGCAGTAGAAACACCTTCATCTTCGTCTACCTCATTTGACTTACTAATACTAGGAGATGACAAGAGTGCCACATTCCCAGAACTAGTACTATAGATTCCAGACTTCTTTAGACTTTGTTCAACAATTTTGAAGTTATTGAACAAATCATTGAGTTTCATGACTTCAATGTCTGGTTTGTTCATCCAGAAAACAACATGAGTATGGAAGTCATCAGGTAGGCTTCTCAAAAACTTCATGTTGAGATCTTCCTTGGCTATCTCAACACCCAACACAGCTAACTGACTGAAAAGCTTATGTAATCTTGAGAACAGCTTATCAAGTGATTCATTGCTATTTGAACTAAAGTTTTCAAATTTTTGTTTTAGCAATGTCTTCTGTGTTTTCTTGGTAGTTTCATTACCACCAAACCATGCACAAATCTCTTCAAAAAGAGTTTTTGCATCTGGATACTTGCTAAAAGATAGCATTTGTTCACCAGGAATGGTCATAAGCAACAAGTTTCTTGCCTTTTGATCATTCCTCTTCTGTATCTTTTCATCATTGTTAGATGGTCCAGTATTCCTTTTTCTTTCAGTTTTGCCTTCAAGAATAATATCTGTATAACCTAGTGTAAATGAATCACCATACAGAATGATATCCCAAAGAGCATAATCTTGGACCATGAAATATTGCTCAATTCTCAACCTCCATAACTCAAACTCATTCTGTTTGATCATGGGCAACTTTGCAGCAACATTTGTACAACTTGTATCTATGTTTACAACTTGTTCTGTGAATATAACATTATGACTGATCACATGGGGTAAGATATTATCTACCGTATATTGTTGACTTTAATACACATAATATCTTTTCATACTTATCCGCTCAGCAGCAGAAAGTTAATTACCAGCAGCAATGTTAACGCTAGCAGCAGAATCCTTCAGCAGCAGAATGTTTAATGCTAGCAGCAGAATCAAACACTAGCAGCAGAAACCAAATGCTCTAGCAGCAGAATCATACTTAGAGTATTTTTTTGAGTAGAACCCGATATTAAACATCTTGAATATTTAATTCCCAACAGAGGTATATGATAGTTTGGTACAACAATGATGTGTGAAAAACAATAGATTCACACTATGACTAATCTAACAAGTCTTGCAACGCTTTGTTGAAGCTTGTGATGCTTTGATCTCTTTGCTACATAAGAAAGATTACTAAGAATGAAATATGTAATATGAATGGGTTAGTAATGAATGAAAGAATGTATGATGTTGTTTATGCTTATGAGTGATGAGAAAACATGAATGTGTGTCTTGCTATTTATAGGCAACTGCCTTGGCAAACCACGGATGGGACGGATCCAATTTAAGGGATCCGTCCGTTATGCTGTTTGGTTTCGCGGGAGCCTGACAGCAAATCTCCAAATATCTTTTCCAAATCTAACCAAGATATTTCCAAATCTAATCTTTGAGTGAAGATCAATCCAAGATATTTATAAGATCTTCAAGATATCCTAAAGATATCAATGTGATGCATGCCATGATGTCATTGTACATATTCCATATTAAGAAATAAAATGTAAATGAATATAACATGTACATGTAAATGTATGTAACATGTATATACTAGTGATGATATATGTAGCTTGTAAATGATGTTATGAGTTTATGAAAAGCTTGTGACTATAAATGTAAAAGACTTAACTATATTTATATTTTGCTAAAAATAAAATTTATAATTGTCATTAACAAAATATAGCAAAGATCGTAAAATATAAATAACATTTTTTAGACGATATTTGTATTAACAATCTCCCCCTTTTTGTTGAGGACAAAACATAAAGTTTATTTTTAAGCAATGAAACAAATAAAGTGCAAGTCTTTTAAAAATATAGATTAAACTAGTTTTATGCAATTTTTAAAATCAATTTAGGCATTTTAAATTGTATAAAACATGTAATGTATGAGTTTAATATTATCTCCCCCTTTTGTCGAAACAAAAAGAGGAAATGCATAGCGGAATGTAGTGCAAGGCCCTTGGTTATTACTCCCCCTAATTGGAGTGCCAAGTATGATGATACATGGATTTTGAGTGCTTTATTAGCTCCCCCTAGTTGGAGTGCCAAGTATATGATGCATGAATAGAGAATGCTACAAAACAAAGGTTAGTGCTTGATTAGCTCCCCCTTGAGCAATACTCCCCCTTGTTAGGGTGCCAAAGTATATGATGCAAGGATGAAGAATGCTACAAAACAAGGTTAGTTGTAAATGGTTCAAACCAACCAAGTATAATGATGCATGAATAATGAGAGCTACAAACCAAATGTTAGTTGATAAGTAGTTCAACCATATAATGCACAATAAGTGATCACAATCAACACATAATCATTAACAAAACATCTTTCATTGGAAAATTATTTGTGACAAAAGTCACAAAATTCAGATGCTACAAAGGAAATAAATATAAAATAACTTAGAAAGAAAAAGAGTCCTAAAAATCCTATAAAAGAAAAAAAAAATCCTAAGATAAAAAGTTCCTAGTTTGAGCATCTATTGAGGTGGGTGTGAAATAGCGTTGAGGCGCTCAAGGATATGGTTCAAGATGAACCTCATCTCATTCTGTAACTCATGAACCAAAATGTTGGTTCGTTGGGTAAGATGGGCGGTTCGCTCACACATAGGACAACCATGGCGAGGGAAGTTGAGTGGAAGGTTTGATTCATTTATTGGTGGTGGTGGTGGAGGTGGTGGAACATGAGTTGATTGTTGGTTTGGATTTGGTGTAGACATGATGGATGCAAGCAATGTGGATTGTAGATCCATTGCTTTATTGAGGTGGGAATCCACCATGTTTGAAAAGGCGTAGAGGCGGTCAAGTTCCTCATTTATTTCCTCTTGAGTTTGTGGTTGGTTAATCCACATTGACTCATCAATGCCTTGGAGTGTGGAGGTTGGTGAGAAAGGTTGAGGTTGAGGTTGTTGTGGTGGAGCTTGATCACGGTAGAGAGGGCCATGAATGTCCCTATAGATAGGATGGAAGAGCAGTGGTTCTTGTTGTGAAGGTTCAACCTCAAAAGGCATTGGATTGGTGGATCTAGGTGGAAGGTCTTCCAAGGTTTCTAAGTAGGGGTGAGGAGAGGTTGGTGGTGTGGCAAACAACTCTATTGGTTGAAGTTTAGGTGAATGAGGAGGTGATGGTGATCTTGTTATCTGAGATAGTGCGGGAGGTGGTATGGTGGCCACTGGTGTTTTGGTAGGAGGTGGAGTGGTGATGATGATATGTAGTGGTGTTGGAGTTGACAAGGTAAGTAAGTTCTCATTATCAATTGGAGATGAGATGTTTAGTGGTGATGATTCTGAGGATGAGGAGTTGAGATTTACAAAGCAACATGGTCTAACACTCATTCTGGCTGTTCTTCTGTGTGGTCTGGATGTTGATGAGGAGTTGTTTGACTTAGTCATTTTGAAGAGGAAGGTTGATATATGCAGAAAAATGCTACTAGAAGTGGTGGTGAAGGTGTGAGAAATGATCATCTAAAAGCTTAGACTCCAATGTTCATGGAAGAGTGTGTTTGGATTTGATGTTAGACCATACAAAGATGGTGGTTTACAATGATTTGGAAGTGGAAGAGAAGCATATCAAATCAACAAAGTCAATCCAATGAGATTGAGTTGAGTGAGATGAAGAAGATATGCAGTTAATGCATAATGGTGAGTGGGAAATCTAATGATGTGATTGATCCACGGATGGCAAGGAACCATTTTGAGGGATCCTTGCTTGGTTGAGAAAGGTAACTTGAGAGAATTTTTGAAATTTCAAGTTTTGATGGGAAATGTGTTTCCTATTGTTCTAAGTGATCTAAGATGATCCTAATGTGAGGTATTATTAGTAAAAGTATCCTAGTGGCAAGAGTGAGTGAACTAAAGTGCTAGATTAATTGAAAATTTAAAAATGTGGCTGTTATACGGCGGAACCAAACGACTACACAGGCGGATCCCTATTTTTAGTTCCGCCTGATCCGTCACGTGGTTTTTGGCGGCACCAAAAACTTGGACAGACGGTTGCATATTTTTGGTTCCGCCATATCCGTCGATCAAAAAAAGTAAACAGTGGGCATTTTTGAAAGCCCGAAACCCATTCAAATCCCGTAAATTTTCCTAAAACATGTATAATTAATTAGTTGTGATTGAACAATAACAAAAAAAATAGGTATTAACACATGTAAGCATATAGATCAAACCGAGGATAATGAACTTACTAATAATGGAAGTTATGCCAAACAGTGGCTTAAGAGTAGAAAATTGATAACATCAAAATGTTATCGTCCTGCATGATCACGTTAGTTCACATAGTTGTTTAACGATAAGTTAATATCTTACAATCTTAAAAATACATCACATCATTGTTTAAAACCAATTGTACCAAACACTCATTAACCTCTCATTGCCTAGCTAGTTTCTTGTTGATCTTCGTTAGGAATCGCCCGATGCACTTAAACATCCCTCTCGTTTGCTTGAACTTTTCAGTTTGTTGTTCAGTGGGTGGAAGTTGTTGCATATATTCTATAGGTGGAAGCCTAGAATTAGGGAGTCCATCATCCTCGCTCATAGATGAAGATGATGAGGAGGTAGGTGGATGAGGACATTTTCCTTTTGATACGGCTACTCTCTTATCACTCAAGGGTACAAATGTGTGGGGAATGAGGGAGTAGTTGGGGCAAAAACCTCTAGGATTTGGAGGGATAGGTGCAAAAGCTCTAAAAAGACAGGTGAGAAGCATCCCGTATGGCATAGCGGTGGTTCCTAACATTGGTATGTCGGCCATCCTTTTGGCCACATAGTAAGCAAGGTTGAAAGGTTGATGAGTTGACACGCAATAAAGCATGTAGCATAGGCAAGCATTGATGTGGTCTCTATTCCCTATGGTGCACAAGACGTTGGCCCGAAGAATTTCTTCCCATTTCTTAAATTGTGGCCTAAGTTCGTTTAGCTCCATGCCAAACGGGTCTCGATTGACCTCATTGCATTGCCTTGGTGTCAAAGGAGTGTCGTATGGAGGCATACGATCAACAATAGAATCAAGGGTTGACAAAGACCATTTATCCGAATAAAGGCAAGTACCTTCACCCGGAATTCCAAGGACTTCTGAAAATTGGTTTAAGGGAATGTTGAATTGAGATTGATTAACTTTGAAATGAATGGAGATGAGACCATAATCATTTGAGCTAAGGACAATACTAGCACAAAACTCTAATATAAATCTAGGACATATTGGTTCGTCAATGTCCAAGAGGCAATCAAATTGAATGGTAGCTAGTTGTTGGCGAATGTTGGTTCCTTATAGAAGGAAGGGTCTATGGTTCTACCCTCGTGGACATATCTCTTCTCTAAGGCCTTAAAGATTTTTACTTGTTCCAATGTAAGTCCTTTAGTCTTATGGTGTTTTGGGAGGTAGTTAAGGGTATCCTTGTGATTGTAGAAGGTTGCGGGAGGCATGATTTATCCTAGATACAAAAATTACATAGTTTAGTTAAAACTAAAGAGAGTTTAGATATAATGTTCTAGTGTGTGCATATATGGGGACAATGTGGAGGTGTAGTTATCTCGACTCTTTTTTATGCATGAAAATTTTGTTTAGCAAATTTTGTAACAAAACAAGAGATAACCTAAACGCTCCTAATTCAATGTAGCTTCGATTGAATGTACCCAAAAATACATATTAGTTATGTATTTCCTTTAGCATTCAAGAGACATTATGCAAATGATGTTTTAAACATAACGTTTTTATTTGTATAAAAAAATCATTTTCCTAATTTTGATAAGCTTTTTACAAAAAATTCACATGGGGTTTTTAGTGAATTATGATAATGTCCTACAAGATGCAATTCCTAACTATGGAAAACATGATTTGTTATGTAATTTAGTGAATATGCTTCATGATTAATCAAAAAGATGCATAATCCCCAAGTTTTGGTTTTGTGCAAGAAATAGAAATCCTAAACTCAGATCAGGAGTGTAAATATAGTTGGGATACCTACAGTGTGAATTAGAGCACAAATTTATTGAAGGAGATGACCTAAGTTCTGAGAATGGTGTGTTATGGGGCGAGTTTGAGTTTCTTGTGTGTTGTGGGAATGAGAAAAGGAGTGTTTGTTAAATATATATGAAAACCAACCCAGGAACCCACGGATGGGGCGGAACCAAATAATTGGTTCCGTCCTTGTTGTCGAAGGGTTCCACGGGACTGTTTTGGTTTTTGGTTGTGTTTGGTTAATCTAAGGTTTGAGCTAAAGTTTTAACTACATATTTGGTTCCATTAATCCTAAACTAAGTCTAAAAAGGTTAAATAGTTCTCTCTTAAGAGGTTTTATTAGGATATCGGTAATGTTGTCTTCTGAGGATACTTTCTCTATTGAGATGTTTCTTTTTTGAACATTGTCGCGTAGAAAGTGATGACGAATTTCTATGTGTTTGGTTCGAGCATGTTGAACTGGATTCTTGCTAAGGTCGATAGCTCCTTTGTTGTCGCAGAGAATAGGGACGTCATTGAGTTGAATCCCATAGTCGATGAGAGCTTGTTTCATCCAAAGTGCTTGTTGACATGCTTTTCCTGCAGACACATACTCGGCTTCGGTTGTTGAGATTACTAGAGCCGTTTGTTTCTTTGAGAACCATGCGGTAACACAATGCCCAACAAAAGTACAAATACCACTTGTACTCTTTCTATCGACATAGTCACCGGCATGGTCCGAGTCGGCATACACTATGGTTTCAATTCCCGTTCATTTGGGATACCATAATCCTAAGTGTGTAGTACCTTTAATGTATCTAAATATTCGTTTTACGGCTTCAAGATGGGATGTTTTAGGATCTTCTTGAAAGCGAGCACATAGACAAACACTAAACATAATGTCGGGTCTACTAGCCGTGAGATAGAGTAGACTACCAATCATTTCTCTATATTTAGTGTTGTCTATGGATTCACCTTCTTCATCCTTGGTGAGTTTAGTTTCCGAGGACATAGGTGTTTTCATAGGTTTGGAATCTTCAAGACCAAATTTCTTAAACATATCTTTGATGTACTTAGATTGGTTGAAGAATATCCCATCTTCTAATTGTTTTATTTGGAGTCCTAAGAAAAAGTTTAGTTCTCCCATCATACTCATTTCAAACTCGTCATGCATGATTTTTGAGAAATCGTCGCATAACTTTTGACAAGTTGATCCGAATAGGGTGTCATCCACATATATTTGAACTATGATAATATGTGATCCCTTTTTTCTTCGTGAAAAGAGTGTTGTCTACTAGTCCCATGGTATACTTATGTTCAACTAGGAATGTCTTAAGTTGATCATACCATGCTTTTGGTGCTTGCTTAAGTCCGTATAAAGCATTTTTAAGTTTGTAAGCATGGTTTGGTTTTTCAAAGTCGGCAAAGCCGGGAGGTTGTGCGACATACACTTCCTCATTAATAAAACCATTAAGAAATGCACTTTTGACATCCATTTAAAAAAGTTTAAAGTCATATGCACATGCATATGCAAGTAGTATTCTAATTGAATCGAGTCTAGCAACCGAGCAAATGTTTCGTCATAGTCAATACCTTCTTGTTGATTATAGCCTTGAGCTACTAGCCTAGCTTTGTTTCTAGACACTACACCATTTTCATCCATTTTATTTCTAAAAACCCATTCTGTTCCAATTATGGTTTGACATTTAGGTTGAGGGACTAATGTCCAAACATCATTTCTAACAAATTGGTTTAATTCTTCTTGCATCGCTATGACTCAAGATTCATCTTTTATAGCCTCATTTATATTTTTGGGCTCAATGGTTGAAATGAAACAAAAGAAGTTACTTTGATTTTGAACTTTTGATCTTAAGGTTCTTTCATTGATTTCTCCTATGACATTATCTAATGGATGACTTTTAGATTCTTTGACATTGACTATTTCTCTATTTAAAGGTTCATCTTCCTTGTCATTATTTATATTCTCTTGGTTTTCAACTATTTAACTTTCAACTAAGTCATCGTCTACCAAATGTGATGTCTTAGAGGGAGGTGGACTTTCGTCAAATGTTACGCTCAACGATTCCTCGACTCTTAAGGTTTCTTTGTTCAAAACGATATAGGCTTTACTATTTTGTGAGTATCCAAGGAACACACCTTCATAAGACTTTGGGTCAAATTTGGTGAGATAATCCTTAGTGTTTAGAATGAAGCACTTGCTTCCAAAAACTCTAAAGTATCCTAATGTAGGCTTTTTGCCTCTTTAAAGTTCATATGAAGTTTTATTCAAAAATGGTCTTGTTAAAATTCTATTTACGATATAGGTGGATGTGTCAACGGCGTTACACCAAAACTTTTGTGGTATGTTTTGTTCATTTAGCATTGTTCTACTCATTTCTTGAAGTGTTCGGTTTTTACGTTCTACTACACCGTTTGATTGAGGAGTACGCGGAGCTGAAAAGTTATGAGTTATGCCATTAGCATCACAAAAAGCTCCAAATTGAGTTTCATTATTAAATTCACGACCGTGGTCTGTTCTAATTGACACAATGCTATTTCCTAGTTGATTTTGAATTTTCTTACTAAGAATTTCAAATTTATCAAATGCTTCGTTTTTACTTTTCAAAAATTTAGTCCAAGTGTATCTTGAATAATCATCTACTATGACCAAAGTGTAGAAGTTTCCTCCATACCTTTGTATAGCGGATGGACCAAACAAATCCATATGCAATAGTTCTAGACACCTAGATGTAGACACCATATTTTTAGCCTTATGGCTATTATGAACTTGTTTCCCAATTTTGCAAGCATCACAAAAGTGTTGGTCATATTTCAACTTGGGTAGGTTCATAACGAGTTCCTTAGATGATAGAGATAGAATTAGTCTCATATTGGCGTGGCCTAAGCGTCTATGCCAAAGAGTTGAGTTGTCGTCTAGAGAGGTAAGACAAAGTTTGTCTTTAGATGTTTTATCTAATTTCATAACGTATACGTTATTTTTCAAAACACCTTTACCTACGGTTATACCGTCTTTAAGTATTTTACTTCCGTTTTTACTGAAAAGGACGTCATACTTTTTACGGCATAGTTGGCTAATACTAAGTAAGTTAAAACCTAGGTTATCAACATGAGCAACATCATCAATAGAGAGAGAGAGAGAGTCATGAGAGATAGTACATTTTCCGATGATTTTGCTTTTAAACTTGCTACCAAACGTAACATTACCTCCGTCGTATGCTTGGTAGGTTAAGAAAAGGCTCTTGTTTCCCGTCATGTACCTTGAACACCCGCTATCTTTTATCCACTCGTCTGGTTCCAAACCGACTTTCAAGCATACCTAAGTTATAGAAAAACTCAAGCATTTGGTCCCCAATATCTCATGGGTCTATTTAGGTTAAACATCCCATTAACTTGATTCATGTAAGGAAATGGTGGATATGGGTTTCATGGCATGTAGTTGAGACTTTGATAATTCCTAGGAAAGTTTGGGTTCCAACTATTTTGATTATAAGGTTGTGTGTTGTAGTTACTTTTTGGAAAGGGGCGTTTGGGAATAGTCATCCTAGGTCTTTGTTGAGTAGTTTTAGCTCTAAATTCATTTCTAGCTTGTCCTACTCCTATAGTAACAACTGGTTTTTGTTTATTAACAGTTGAGCTAGAATTAGATTTCCTAGTGACTTTAACAAACTATGTACGAGCCGATGTACTAGCTTTCTGTTCAGCAACAGTTCCCACGGATCCCTTCTCCACTACAGGCGGAACCAAGGATTTGGTTCCGTCTGATCCGTGGGTTTCTGAAACTGTTGGAATAGTTTCTTGTACTTTTACGGCTTTAAAATTACTTAAGTCTCCTAGTTTCATAAAGCCTAATCCAGTTTTATCATGAGGTAATATTTGAATTTTCATTATCTCATCTACACAACTTATATTTTTATCAAACCTTTTAAACTTGAAGTTTTGTTTGATAAGTGCATCTTGTGTGATTTTAAGCTTTTCTAATTCTAGTCTAAGCTCTTGACATGAAACACATACTTCGTCAACAACTTTACATTTTTCTAATCTTTTAACTTTTTCCTTTAACTCATAAACTTCGTTTTCTAGAAATTCCTTTTTGATTTTCAAAAACTTATTTTTGTTTATGATTTTTAGACTAAGTTCACAGAGATTGTTATATTCTTTTTACAAGGTATCATCATCAATAGAAGAATACGATGAGTCAGAATGTACCTCGTCTGAGTCATGAGCCATGAGAGCAACTTCGTCGTTCTTAGGCTCTTCGTCATCATCTTCACTGTCACTCCAAGCCCCACTTACAAAAGCTCTTTGAGTTTTGTTCTTAGGCGGCTTAGGACACTCTCCTATTAGATGACTTGTATCTCCGCATCTAAAACACTTTCTTTCTCCTTTTCCTTTCTTGTCATCACGGTCTTTTCGGAAGGATTTCTTTTCTTCTCGAGGTTGTCTTACGAACTTTCCTCGTCTCCTAAAGAACTTCTTGAAATCTCTTACAGCCATGGCATATTCTTCATCTTCGCTACCAGAACTAGACTCTTCATCATCACTTGAATCTACCCTAGCTTTTAAGGCAATGGATTTGACTTTGTCCTTTTTGCCCTTAACTATCTCCGAATCTTTTTCCATTACCATCTCATGAACTTTGAGATTTCCTATTAGCTCGTCAAGTGACATGCTTGAAAGATTCTTGGATTCTTCAATGGCTGTCACCTTTGCTCTCCACTTCGGATGAAGTGCTCTAAGAAATTTCCTGACAAAGTTCTTACTACAAAAAAAATCGTCAAGTGGTTTAAGAGAAGTAATGATAGTATTAAACCTAGCAAATGCACTATCAATGGTCTCATCTTCAGGGATAACAAATTGTTCATATTGTTGAACAAGAAGATCAATTTTGTTATTCTTAACTTGTGAGTTCACTTGATGAGTGATAATTAAGGATTGCCAAATATTTTTAGCGGTTTTACGCATAAAAAATCTTTCATATTCTTTCCTAGGTAAAGCATTATAAAGCATCATTTTAGCCTCATTATTTTTGGCAATCAACTTCTTTTGCTCATCACTGTGACGAGTAAGTGAAGTATCCTCATCCCGACCACTTGATATATCTTTTATTATGGCTTTATGGTCACCTTCTATAATAATGTACCATAGATCTATGTCTTTTGATTTCACACAAGTTTCAAAGCGATTTTTCCAATATATAAAACTATTTGGTTCAAATAGTGGTGGTCTTTGCATAGATTGCCCTTCTTTGAAGTTTTCAAAATCCATGGATCGTTTCAAGTTTTAAAATACAATATATTTTGAAAGTCTTGAGTAACGTAGCTCTGATGCCAATTGTGAAAAACTAGAAGGGGAGGTTGAATAGTTTTACCGTTTTAAAATTCTTTTGCTTTGAATACTTAACGTGATTTCAAGTAATGCAAATAATAAACAATATGTAAAAATTAATTAGAGAAAGAAACAATCAAACCACAACACGGACGTTTATAGTGGTTCGGTCTACAAGGACTCTCTTCCTTGCCCTAATCCACTCCTCGAGCCTCTAACTTGAGAGTTTTTCTTTACTAAGAAACAAGCTCCCTTCTCGGCAGAGAAAACCTTTACAAACGTCGCTTACACTTTTTCCGGTACAAAGCTAAATACCGAGTTCTTTTACAAGGGCACAACCACTCCCGATACTCTATGTATTTTGAGGACTAAAATACTAACCGATCACAACAGAGGTATATGATAGTTTGGTACAACAATGATGTGTGAAAAACAATAGATTCACACTATGACTAATCTAACAAGTCTTGCAACGCTTTGTTGAAGCTTGTGATGCTTTGATCTCTTTACTACAAAAGAAAGATCACTAAGAATGAAATATGTAGTATGAATAGGTTAGTAACGAATGAAAGAATGTATGATGTTGTTTATGCTTATGAGTGATGAGAAAACATGAATGTGTGGCTTACTATTTATAGGCAACTGCCTTGGCAAACCACGGATGGGACGGATCCAATTTAAGGGATCCGTCCGTTATGCTGTTTGGTTCCGCGGGAGCCTGACAGCAAATCTCCAAATATTTTTTTCAAATCTAACCAAGATATTTTCAAATCTAATCTTTGAGTGAAGATCAATCCAAGATATTCATAAGATCTTCAAGATATCCTAAAGATATCAATGTGATGCATGCCATGATGTCATTGTACGTATTTCATATTAAGAAATAAAATGTAAATGAATATAACATGTAAATGTAAATGTATGTAACATGTATATACTAGTGATCATATATGTAGCATGTAAATGATGTTATGAGTTTATGAAAAGCTTGTGACTATAAATGTAAAAGACTTAACTATATTTATGTTTTGCTAAAAATAAAATTTATAATTGTCATCAACAAAATATAGCAAAGATCGTAAAATATAAATAACGTTTTTTAGACGATATTTGTATTAACACCATATCATCAACGTAAGCTTCCAAGTTCCTACCAATTTGGGTTCGGAATGCCGAGTCTACCAATCGTTGGTACGTTGCTCCGGCATTTTTTAGTCCAAACGGCATCTTGGTGTAGCAGTAAGTTCCATGCTCAGTATAGAAGGCTGTTTTTTCTTCATCTTCTTTGGCCATCTGTATTTGATGATATCCCTTCTATGCATCAAGGAAGCACTTGTATCGGAATCCCATGACCAATTCAATCTTTCAGTCGATTTCGGGCAGTGGGCAGTAATCTTTTAAACAGTATGAATTGACATTCTTGAAATCGATGCACATTCTCCAGCTGTCATCCGGCTTCTTTACCAACACTGGTTTCGAGATCCAGGTGGGGTATTGCACCGGTTGGACTATCCCGGCCTTTAACCATTCTTCTACTTCCCTGGCAATTGCTTGGTTTTTTTCTGCTGAAAAGGTCAGTTTCTTTTAGGCTATCGGTTTATCTTGAACGTTGACATTGAGCCGGTGTTTCGTGATTCGCCTCGGTACTCCCGTCATATCTGCTGGTTCCCACGCGAACACGTCCTTGTTGTCCTTGAGTAACTCAAGTAACTGCCTTCGACATTCTTGCGAAAGATTTCCTCCGATGGTGACCAGCTGATCCAGATAGGCCGGATTGATCATGATTTCTGCCGAACATCCTTCCATTGAGTCAGTCATCTCGGCCTCTTGAGGTCTTGCCACCTTTTCTAGAAACTGCTTCTCCTCCAGCTTTCGACATTGCACAATGATGACTGATCTAGTTATCAGAGTGGCTATTCCCTTTGGTGTCGGGAATTTCATCATGGAGTGTATGGCGGATGGAATAGCTCGGAGCTTCTTGATTCCCGATCGCCCTAATATGATGTTGTAAGGAGACGGTGACCTTACCACTGCAAACTTCATGGTTGTTCTTCGCAACAATCCCTCACTTCCGAAACAAACGTCTAACTCTATCTTTCCCAACGGTCGGATGGATTCACCTGAGAACCCGACCAGGGGTGTGTTGGTTTCCTTCAGTCGGGCTCTGATAGTAGGACATAAGTTCTCAAAGCAATGTTCGTACATCACTTCTACCGAAGCGCCTTGGTCTACATATATTCTCCGCACCGTATAACCTTCCACTTTAGCTTCGATTATTAATGGTTCATCGGAAACGTCCCCTGGCAGGATAGGTGGGAAACTGATTGGAGCAATCATCCAATCCTCTTCCGAATCTATGGCTTTACGTTTTCGTGCGGTTTCTCTACTTCGGATCATATTGATGACCTTTCCCTTACCGGCATGGTTGTCTCCCCTCGGTGGTGCTCTTCCTTGTGGAAAACTAGAAGGGGGGTTGAATAGTTTTACGTCTTTTTAATTTATGAAAACTTTTGTTTACTTTTTAAAAACTTCGATTCTATCTTATGTGAATTCAACTCTTGATCAATATGAACATATATAAACAAATATAGATAAGTAATGCAAGTAATGTAAATGTAATGAAATAAGAGATAGAGTTGGAAAGATCAAACCACAACACGGAGATTTATAGTGGTTCGGCTACAAGGACACCTTCCTTGCCCTACTCCACTCCTCGAGTCACCTACTCAAGAGTTTTCTTCACTATGTCAACAAACTCCCTTATGGCGGAGAAACCTTACACAACTTTAGCTTACACCGGCTTAACGACACAAAGCTAGATGTCGAGTCCTAATCGTAGCTAGAACCAATCTCACAACTTATACACAACTTCTACACGACTTAATCACAACTTCTTCACGACTTCTTCACAACGGCTTCCGACTCTCACGACACTTCACGACTTCTTCTTCACGACTACTTCACGACTTCTTCTTCACGACTACTTATTCACAACTACTTCACAACAAATTTACAACACAACTACGTAGTTACACTTAGATCTACTTATCACAACTACACAACACTTTATACAACAACACAATTGAATGAGGTAAGTAATAACACTTCTTCACTAGTTGAAGTAGAGTTCTTCTTTTGCACTTTTGGTGGTGGAAGCTTGGGTCACTTAGAAATCAATGCTTAAGAAAATATGATCAAAGGATTTACAATGTTTAGAATGAATTTAGAACAGAAAGTTTTAGTGTGCAAAAGGTGAGTAAAAGTCTAGGAGAAGACTGGTATTTATAGGAGAAAAATTGGATAGCTGGAACTCTACTGGAGCGGGGGCGGTCCCCTTAATAATTAAGGGGGCCGCCTAGTAAAATTAAGGGGGCCGCCCCTTCTGTCCGTTGGCCAATTTTGTCCTTTTGTGGGGAAGGTTTTTCTGGAACATTTTAACTGATTTTGGTTAAGAATTTGAATTCATATTTTTATAAAAGATTAAACATTTTTATTTAATGCCAAAAATGTTTTTCAAAAATATATAAAATGTTTTTGATGTTTTATAAAAAATCTAGTTATTAAGAAAATGTTCCTTTGATCATATAATGCATTAAGCATTAGTTCATTCATACCTTAAGTGATTTGAGTTGTAGAAATAGATATTTACAACTAAATACTTGTTTACGTCATAATTTTCCGATTAATGATTTTACATTTTGTGATTATCAAAACGTAGAGATATCGAAAAATATTAATAACGTGTTTAGGCATTATTTATATCAACAATCTCCCCCTTTTTGATGATTACAAAATCTAAACTCATTAAATCTAAAAATTAGTTTTTAGACAAGTATTTAGTGAGTTTACATCTATTTCTCCCCCTTTTTGTAGAATCAAAAAGGTTAAGCCGACAATTTTTAGAGTTAAATATGTCGGGACGAAAACTCCCCCTTGATGTGTACTCCCCCTCGTTTGGGGGCACCAAGGAAACGAGCTATGGAATGCTTGCAAAAAAATGTTAGAAGCACAAGTATATATAACACCAATAAGCAAGCATATAAAATCATTCATTCAATAAAGGTGTTGTGTATAAATCCACAACCAAAAGATTACAACATGAATCATGCAAGCATACAAATAAAAAAAAACTACTAATGAAACTACATAATCATCTTAGAGGTACATGGTCTTCCATGGAGCTTGCTTGCAAGAAGGGTTTGAAAACTTATTTTTAAGCATTGCATATGCTTAGTTGGGTGAAAATGGAGGTGGTGGTGGTGTAGTTGGTGAAGGAGGTGGAGGAGGTGGTGGTTGTGGGTTGGCAATCATGTGTTCAAGAGATGAAAACATGTAGTGTATCTCATCTCTAAGACCAAAGATTAAGGTCCGGTTATGGACGCAACAAAGACAATTATCACCATGGGCTTCAAGCATTGCCCAAGGTATAGGAAAGAATGGTGGTGGGGTTGGTGATGGTGAAAAATGAGCATCAAGAGGTGTGATGGGTGATAGGGAAATGGCAAGTTGGGTGTATGAAGGTTCTCGAGTGGATGGTGGTGATGATGCTCTTGGTGATGATGTTAGGTGAGTGTGGATGTAGTCATTTATGGAGGAGGTGGATGGAATGGAGGAAGATGAAGCTCCATGGGTGGATGGTGTTTTTGATGGTGCATTAGGTGACTTGGGGATGAATTTTGAGGTGGTGGTGATGGAGTTTTGGTGTCATCTTGGGTTAGGTCAATGAAAGGTTGTTTTGGTGGTATGATAACAAGTCTTTGTTTCTTTGAAGGCTTAGAGATGGAGGATTTAGGTGATAGCATTGTGGATGACAATGGGTGTTTGATGAAGGTGATGGTTGATGAAGTGAAAGGTAATTGTAAGGAGGGTTTTTATATTGTGAAAAAGTGGTTGATTTAGGCAAATTGTGGAGATATTGTGGTAATATTCCAAGTCCAGTTCGTGCATTAAGGGTAATGGTAGCTGGGGCTAGGTAAAAGTGGTCACAAGATGCAAAAGGAAACAGTAAATTTTACTGTCCAGATGGCCGGTCCCCTTAATTGTTGGGCGGCCCCTTTAAAAATTTAAGGGGACCGCCTAAGGAATTAAGGGGGCCGCCCATCTGGTGAATTCCCAGGCGACCAAATTTGAAAAATTTCCAGAAAAAGGTTATTTTTAGGGTGTCTTTGCAGCAAGTTCCATTTGGATCATGTATATCAAGAATGATTAAATATTATCTATTGCATATTTAAAACAATATCATGAAACAATTATATTGGAAGCATAGTCACATAATTTCAAATAAACTAGTAGCAAGGTTCTAATAAGTTTATCAACTATCATAATAAAAGACATAGCAAGCAAGTGTCAAGATAATAGTACTACATATAAGTGTCTAATAAAATTCAATTAAACATTCATCAAATATGTTTATTTCTTCTTCTTCCCAAACAACTTTCCAAATGACTTTCCTATGGACTTGAAGCCGCCTCGTACTTCTTGACGCATCTGATGTGTGGTGTTGAGTAGTTCGGTTTGTCTTTCATATAGCAGCTCGTCTGTTCATTCGGAAGGAGAAGGGACTTGATACTCGGTGTAATCAAGATCCGAAAGATTTTGAACGAAGGTCCTAGGTGATGGGGTACCAGCACGTGTTGTGCCCTCCTCCTCATCATCATCATCATCATCGTCTCCTTGATGTGATGTGGAACCACGAGGTGGAAGTGAGACAGATTTACGAGATTTTCCTTTGTCACTTCGGGAGCGACGAGCACGTACACGAACAAGTGGATTGAGGACCGGTAGAACAGACTCATAGAGTGGACTCCGAAGCTGTGGATAGTGTTCCATGATATTATTGTAGAGACGTGTGAGAAACATGCCATACGGAAGATTTGCATTACGAGTGTTTTTGGCGGACATGATTCGGTAGACAAAGAGATACGCCAAATTGTACGGCTTTTCAGCAACGATACAATACAACATGTGGAGTATGCTCGCCGTGACATGATCACGGTGACCACTGGTACCAAACGCATTCTCACGAATGAGTTCTTCCCAACGTCTCATGTCTTTGCGTAGCTCTTTGAGAAGGACTTGGTTTGGAGTGATGTCAACATCTTTTGATTTGATCTTTCGACTAGTCGTACCACGAGCTAGTCCAAGATATTGACGAATCTCTTCAGGAGATGGAATCTCTGAGTAGTAAGGACCCTGTTGAGGTCGATTTTCCTCAAGAGACGAGAGGTCCCACTCATTAGAGAAGACGGCTTGACCGGAAAAGGGAATTCCTAGAATTTGCCCGAATTGAGCAAGAGTAAGAGTGATGAATTGGTTTTGAATCATGAAGGATATGAGGATGTACCCATAAGGATCGGTTTGTAACATCACTTGACTATAAAAGTCGAGGACAAACCGGGGAATGATTGGCTCATTTATTTTGTAGAGACAATCAAGACCAACGTTGGTGAACATTCGTTCGATGAAGTCGGATTCATAAAACGATGGATGGACAATTCTTCCTTCGTGAATGTTCCTATCCTCAATGGGACGATAGAAACAAGCAACAGAGGGAGCCATGCCCGGAGTGGAAGAGACTTTAGGAATGTATGCTTTTGTTTTTGAGACGTCGCCAACTGTCACTTTGGGCATTTTTACCTATACAAGATAGCAACAAACAAAAAATAAGAAAATGACATGCATATATTAAATATGCTACCTATTGGAACGTAAACATACTTCGACTCTAAAACTTAAATCCTAAGAAGTAGTTTACAATGTTCCTTAGTTTTAATTTTTAACTCGCTTAAAGTATGTTTTATGATGTTAAAGAATAGTTATAGGGATATTATGATAAGAAATCAAAAGTATCCGAACGTTCTTTTATACGTCATAAGCTACTTTGAAATGTGACTAGACAAACATTGGATTGTATATCTAGCTATTTCTTACGAGTGTTTATGTTAAGTAGCTTAGATTTTGACTCAAAAAAATTTCTTTCAAAATGTTGTGCCAAATGCTCCTTTAAATAAGAAAATAACTAGTAAAATTTCAATATACATATGAATTATGTATCTTGATGACTTAAAACAACTAATTGCATGTTTGTAAACTTGACAAGTAGTTATGAACTTAATTTTGATTAAATTTTGATTATTCTAGCTCCTAATCCAAACACTCTCTTATGTTTAACAAAAACATTTTTTTTATGATTTGAAAAATATATTTTTAGGATTTGTGAGTTGTAACTAACCAATGTGATTAGTTTTAACATGTGTTTATGGCATAATTCAACAATATGATTAGTTTTGAAAAGGAGTGATTAGTTTGACATAATGGTTTTTTAATTACTTAGTTTCTAGGTTGTTTAAGCATTCTAATCCTATGGAGAGCATTTGATTACAACATTCTTAGACTCAATTTCAATAAAAATTAAAGTTTGGAAAAGTTTAGCAAAAGACCTAATTAAGATTAGACTCAAAATTGAATGAAATTAGATGAAATGTATAAAGAAAAACTTACTAAACGTGTTGCTAATCGATGTATAGATGTTTTGCCCTTTGTGAAATTGACTCGAAGAGGTGATTTGATGATGGATTTGTGATGGCAGTTCGTATACAGCAGAGTGGGAGTGAAGTGAGTTTGAAAAATGGGGTGTTTTGCAAAGATTTCAAGGAGAAAAATCGTTTTGGCTGCAACAGTAGGCCGGCCCCCTTAAACATTAAGGGGACCGCCCCCGTTTACTAGCCGGTCCCCTTAAACATTAAGGGGGCTGCCTGCCAAATTTCTGAATTTCTTGATTTTTGTTTCTGACGGCAAAATATTTATATGTATATATTTATAATATATCAAAAATACGTTTATTGGCACGAAGAAGGAATACTTGACACATTTTATTAACATTTTGTTAATAAACTTAATCTTGATAATTTTGGACAAAATGCTCAAGACGTCAAGTCGACAGGAGGTTTAAGGATTGGGAAGAAATGTGTGTGTATATATATATATATATATATATATATATATATATATATATATATATATATATAATATATATATATATATATATATTAGTATTATGTGTAAGTGTGGGATGTTAAGTAGATTATGAGGAATGGTGAGGTAATGAGGAAATAGGTGCTGGCGGTGACGGGAGTTTGTTTCATCCATAGTTTTCTTGACTCGACGGTCAAAGTGCTACTTCTACGTTAATCCACTTAACTCACTTCTCTTCATCACCATGAGTTATGTGACAGTGGACACGGAAGATTTTCGTGTTGAACGTTAAAGTTCAAAAGAGGCAAAGGGGGAAGAAAAGGTTCGAGGACGAACAATTTCTTTTAGTTCTAGATAGTCAACAAATGACGTATCTAGGTTATGTGCGTATATATTTATATGTATATATGTATATATATATAAATAGTAGTATAGGTATATATATGTATAAGGAAAAATCTACTAACTAGCATACTAAACATAAAAGATTAATGGGGCATGCAATAGGCTAGTTCATTTATCTACGCATATAATGGTGAGCATGAAAGAGAGGCGTACCTTTTGGTCTTCAACAAGTGGTCTTCAAGTTCTTCAAAGCGTATTAACTTATAAAAGTCAATTACGAAAGAGAAAACGCCTTTCCCGATGAGAATGCAATCTAGCCACTTGGTCCCCATGATCTCATTTGTCCATAGTTGTTTGGCCCAAACATGGTTTGCAATTGACTCGGATGCATATATGGTGGAAGTATTCCCCAAGGATTGTAGCTTGGTGGATTTGGGTAATTCCACATTGGGTAACTATTATTATGACGGTTTGGTATATTTTGGTTTCTTTTAGGTTGAGGAGTTTTAGGCCGAGGGTGAGGACTAGGTGGTCTTCTAGGTGGAGGTGTTTTTGACCTTAACCTTGGTTTAGAGTATTTTACTTCATTTTTTAAGGATGGTTTATAAAAGGTTTTTACTTCCTCATCACTAGCTATGGGTATTTTTCTATCTTTTATAAGTATATACTTAGGTTTTGACTCTAAAGATTTTTGCTCACTAGTTTCACATTCAAACTTTACATTTTTAGTTTGACTATTTGAATCCTTAGTTGAATTAAATCCTAATCCGGTTTTATCACTTGATACTCTTTGAATACTTATTATTTCCCTAAGAGAATTACTACTATTTTCGAATTTGTTAAGCCTACAAATTTCCTCCTTAAGCATTTCATTTTCATTTTTTGTTTCTAGACATGTTTTACATTCAAGAATTTCTTTTCCCTTTTCTAAGTTATGTAGTTTAATTTTTAATTCTAGTATTTCTTTTTCTAACTGATTATTAATGTGTTTTAGTGATTTATTTTTAGTCATTACTTTTTGGCCTAATATACATAACCTATTATATTCGTTATCTAGGTCTTTTTCATCTAATGATAAATTTTCATCACTAAAGTATTCGGTTTCGGAACGTACCTCACTTGATGTCTTAGCCATGAGACACTTCTCTTCTTTTGTGGTTTCTTTCTCGTCTTCTTCACTGTCACTCCATGCTCCTCCAATGAACGCCTTTTGGTTTTGCTCCTTTGACATCATAGGGCATCTTCCAATGAGATGATTTGGATCACCGCATTTGAAACACTTCCTCTCGCTCTTGCTACCTTTGTCGTCTTTGTTTCTTTGGAGTGTTTTCCTTTCGTCATATGGTTGTCTAACGAATCTTCCTCGTCTTTTGAAAAACTTCTTGAAGTCTCTTACGGCCATGGCATATTCTTCATCATCACTTTCGGAGGTTGAGCTATCCTCGTCACTTGATGCTTTCCTAGCCTTCAACGCGATTGATTTGCTTTGCTCTTTCTTTCCTTTGACCATCTCGAAGTCTTTCTTGATTATTGCTTCGTAGACTTTCAAGTTGCCAATCAACTCGTCAAGTTGAAGAGTTGACAAGTTCTTTGATTCTTCAATCGCCGTAACTTTAGCCCGCCATTTTGGATGAAGAGCCCTAAGAAATTTCCTGACAAAATTCTTACTAGAAAAACTCTCATCAAGTGCCTTTAAACTTGTGATGATTGTGTTAAACCTAGCAAATGAATTATCAATTGATTCCTCTTCCGGAATCGTGAATTGTTCATATTGTTGAACAAGAAGATCTATTTTATTATCTTTGACTTGACTATTACCTTGGTGAGTTATTAGTAAAGAGTTCCAAATTTCTTTTGCGGTTTCGCACATAAAGATTCTTTCGTATTCTTTACGTGGTAGCGCATTATAAATAACCATTTTAGCCTCATTATTTTTAGAAAGTTTTCTTTTTAAATCATCACTTTGTTTTTCAAAAGGTACAATTTCATCCTTTTTAGTTTCAAGATTATGTTGAATAGGTAAAAAATCACCATTAGTAATAACATGCCAAAGATCTAGATCTTTTGACTTCACATAAGTTTCGAATCGATTTTTCCAATATAAAAATCCATCACTTTCAAATAGTGGTGGTCTTTGCATAGATTGCCCTTCTAAATATTTTTCAGATTCCATAGATCGTTTCAAGTTTTAAAATACAGTTAATTTTAAAAATCTTGTTTGACGTGGCTCTTGATACCAATTGTGGAAAACTAGAAGGGGGGTTGAATAGTTTTACGTCTTTTTAATTTATGAAAACTTTTGTTTACTTTTTAAAAACTTCGATTCTATCTTATGTGAATTCAACTCTTGATCAATATGAACATATATAAACAAATATAGATAAGTAATGCAAGTAATGTAAATGTAATGAAATAAGAGATAGAGTTGGAAAGATCAAACCACAACACGGAGATTTATAGTGGTTCGGCTACAAGGGCACCTTCCTTGCCCTACTCCACTCCTCGAGTCACCTACTCAAGAGTTTTCTTCACTATGTCAACAAACTCCCTTATGGTGGAGAAACCTTACACAACTTTAGCTTACACCGGCTTAACGACACAAAGCTAGATGTCGAGTCCTAATCGTAGCTAGAACCAATCTCACAACTTATACACAACTTCTACACGACTTAATCACAACTTCTTCACGACTTCTTCACAACGGCTTCACGACTTCTTCACGACTTCTTCTTCACGACTACTTCACGACTTCTTCTTCACGACTACTTATTCACAACTACTTCACAACAAATTTACAACACAACTACATAGTTACACTTAGATCTACTTATCACAACTACACAACACTTTATACAACAACACAATTGAATGAGGTAAGTAATAACACTTCTTCACTAGTTGAAGTAGAGTTCTTCTTTTGCACTTTTGGTGGTGGAAGCTTGGATCACTTAGAAACCAATGCTTAAGAAAATATGATCAAAGGATTTACAATGTTTAGAATGAATTTAGAACAAAAGTTTTAGTGTGCAAAAGGTGAGTAAAAGTCCAGGAGAAGACTGGTATTTATAGGAGAAAAATTGGACAGCTGGAACTCTACTGGAGCGGGGGCGGTCCCCTTAAATAGGGGGCGGTCCCCTTAATAATTAAGGGGGCCGCCTAGTAAAATTAAGGGGGCCGCCCCTTCTGTCCGTTGGCCAATTTTGTCCTTTTGTGGGGAAGGTTTTTCTGGAACATTTTAACTGATTTTGGTTAAGAATTTGAATTCATATTTTTATAAAAGATTAAACATTTTTATTTAATGCCAAAAATGTTTTTCAAAAATATATAAAATGTTTTTGATGTTTTATAAAAAATCTAGTTATTAAGAAAATGTTCCTTTGATCATATAATGCATTAAGCATTAGTTCATTCATACCTTAAGTGATTTGAGTTGTAGAAATAGATATTTACAACTAAATACTTGTTTACGTCATAATTTTCCGATTAATGATTTTACATTTTGTGATTATCAAAACGTAGAGATATCGAAAAATATTAATAACGTGTTTAGGCATTATTTATATCAACATTCCTCTTTGTCGGACATCTTTTAAGAGATGGTCCAATTTACCCGTCTCCACGGCTATTCTCAATTGTTCTTTCAAGTGCCAGCAATCATTCGTAAGGTGTCTCTTTTCTCCGTGGTAATCACAGTACTTGTCTAAATTTTCTCTTAGGGGCTTTCCTTTTAATGGTGGGGGTTGTGGCAGTCTCAGCTGATGTTCGGTTGCCAGGATCTCTTTCGGGGCCTTGGTCAAGGAGTTCAAGTCTATCGGTTTGGTGTCGTTCCTGTGGACATCATTACGGCGATGGTCTGTTCGATAAGTGTTGTCATACCTGGCGGGAACATAGGGAGCATAATGATCATTCCTACAAGGCTTATATTCATTTTTGGGATTGTTTCGACGGCGATCTCCTCCGAAAGGAGCTCGTGGAGTCCTGTCGTTATAAGAGTTGGAGTGATACTCCTTCTTGTAAGCATCCATCTTTTCACCTCTCGGTAATTCAGTTGCCTGATACACCGCTTCCGAGCGAACAAAATCATCCGCCCTTATCATCATTTCAGTCACCGTTTGTGGAATTCGGTCAGAGAAATGTTTGGCCAACTCAGGGCACTTGCTACCGTTAATAAAGGATGAAATTTGCATGAGTTCCGGTACGCCGGAGATATGGCTGGCCTCGTCAGTCTATCGTTCTTTGAATTCAGGCAGAGTTTCATTTGTCTGCATAACGATCTTAGTGATTTCCATCGGATCTTTGATGCACTTTCTTCTGAGAGCAAACCTTGTCACGAACTGATCACGTAGGGTTTCCCAATTGTCAATGTTGTCGTTGGGTAAACGGTCGAACCATCCTCTTGCCAAACCATCCAGCGTTTGTTGAAACATCCTACACCATACCGGCATGGGCCATTCACCGTGGTTAGCCGCACCACAAAATCTAGTGATATGATCATCCGGATCTGTAGATCCGTCATAAAGTTTTATGTTGGTGGGCATCACATGCTTCGGCCCAGAGAACTCTATGATTCTTCGAGTGAAAGGACATCTTGATGCTTCTTTGTATGGCTTGGCTAGGTCGTCTTCTCGTTCTCTTTTGGCATCTTTGGTCTCGGCTTTCTTAGGGACTTATTCATCGAAGTCAATTCGGATCGGCTTGATTGGGCTTCCCCCTTTGGTGTTGTGCTATTTTATCGGGGCTTTAAGTGCGGTTACTTGGCTTAGGATTTGCTCTTCTAGGGTTGTTGTCATCATAACTTTTTCCACTTCCTTCTGCGTGGTGCACTGGTGTTTCCAAAGTAGGACCCGTCATTTTTCAATTCTGGTAGAATGAATAATGGGTCCCACGGATGGCGCCAATTTGTTGAAGTAAAATCTTGCGTCTTACTCCAAACAAGCAAAGTGGGTCCTCCGAACGATTCCTCTGTCCTTCGGATTCCTGTAAGAAAGAAACACGCGTTAGTCTCGCCCTGGGTTTTATCCCAGGACCAAACTCCGGCGTGAGAATGAGTATATGGTGTATAGAGCAATATAGGTGAAAGTAAGTGTGAGTAAAGAATTAGTTACCATGGAGTGAGAATTCCTCTTCTTTATATAGGAGACCTGTTTTTGTCATCGGATACCGCCAAACGAGATAACGATGCTTTTGAGCGGCAACTGTGACCTTTTTCTTTTTGGTCTCTGTTCAGTCCTGCTATTTCTTCTTAACGTTTGTCACTTACTCTTTATATCAGGTTTGACTTTAGATCCGGAAGTTACCGTTAGTCCGGATGACCCGATCCGGTTCGTTCGAAACTGGGGTCCGTTCGGTGTAGGCCGTTCGGACACATACACCAACATTAGATTCGATATTATGAAACTTGAAAACCAGTGCACGAGGGTGTAAAAGTGTTTGGCAACTAAATTTATTGATTCCTTTGCGATTCAATGATTTCAAAGGACAATTAATCAATGTAATAATACACATTACATTATTTTGTAGGTCTACCAATAGTAACTCATAAATAACTTCTTACCAACACCACATCAATAAATCAATGTAATAATACACATTACATTATTAGCACAAAAACTATAAAGTGATATAGACTTTATAGGTGTAAGGCCCTCATGAATTTATTAGCGTTTAGATGGGATTTCATGCTATCAACTCTCGACTACTCGGTTCTAGTTTCTCTTTCCATGAGCTTAATAATGTTATAGGACTCGCTCAAGATTTTGCTTACAAGTTTGAACTTACTCTTTTGAGTATTTCACCAACAAAAATTTAAGTGAGTTTAATTTACTTAACCAACTAACAGTCGAGTCATTTTTTCAGTAAGTTGAAGACATAGTTTACCATCTACCATAATGGGCTGCAATTTTGTTTACCTTACCTGGGAAAAGACAAGGATACTTCCCAATGGAAACATGGAGTAACAAATCCAAATCATGCAATCACTATGCTCCCAATATATATTTTATTTATTTATTTTTAACATAAAATAAAATTTCAGTGCAGGTCATAAAATGAAGTTCCACCCACTTCTTTTTAAAATATCAGAACCAATTTGTGTATTTTTACCATGTTTACCTAGTACAAAGTGTATAAGGTAAAAAGTAAAATAAAAAAAACTGAACGACCAGTGCAACTGCCAGAAAGTTTATAAGGTAGCTAACAGGAGACGGTTTAAATGGTAGCTTCTTCAACTGTATCCATTTATGGCTGACTTTGCACTATGCTAACAGCTGTATTTTGTCGCAAAATATATAGTTCATACAGGGTTGGAAATAAATTAAACCTGTTACACATTCAATGGTTAACGCACCAGGTGCGTTAAGCCTTAACTTCCACTACGTTAAGGTGCGTTAAGGTGCGTTAACCATTGAGTGTGCGCGTTAAGGGTGCATTTTTGGTGTGTTAAGGTTTAACACGGTGTGTTAACCATTGGAATTGGTGTGTTAAGGTGAGTTAAAGGTGAGTTATGATTGTGGGGTTTTTTTTTTAGTTAAAAGTGAAAAGGTTAAAGCTAATGTGATAGTGTGTTAAACTTTAACCCTGAGTGATGGTTGGAAGTGCTCTTAGTATTATGATCGCATCCTTGTTACTTGTTACTAACAATCCGACATGAGAACAAGGTTTAAAAATTGATCTAATGTATTAAAAAGGCATATAGTCTGGAAAGTACTTAAATGGAGTTTAAGGTACAAAACTGAAATATCAGATCTAGAATCATCTCCCAACACTTGTTAACAAGCAGAAAATGTTTCTTCAAATCATAGCTCACTGTCATTGGTTTCTTCTTCACCTGATCCTTTACCATTGACTGCGACAAGCTCTGTGTCGAATATAAGTGTGGCCCCACCTGTTCAGATGATAGATATATAGATATTAAGTACATGTAGTAGATAGTTTACACTAATTTTCTTTGATATAAATAAACACAAAAAACGAAGCAACAATTACCAGGGATAGTAGGTGGTGAACCCTGCTCTCCATAACCCAACTTTGCAGGTACCTTCAACTTACGTTTCTCACCAACGCACATGCCTAGTATTCCCTGGTCCCATCCTGAACAGTTAATCTCGTTAAGCATGTATAAATAAGCTTTATTCAATGAATGCAATTCTGAGCCCTTTACTGGTGTAGAGAAATAATAAAGCAACAAATTTAGACAGACTCACTTACTGAATGAACAATAGAAGGATACCAATTAAAAATATCAATACATCTAATATCTTAATTAAATTAAATTGAATGACTACTAAGTAGGTCTGCCAACACTGTGATTTACAGCCATAAGCTAAATCAAAGGAGGCGGTCTATGGTATTTTTGTTTAACGAGTTTAAATACATAATCATATGCACAGTATGCTGCCTGAGCTCAAGGTGAACCATGACCACCTACTATTTCCTTGAGCCTTAAGATGTAGCAGCACCATTGCTGTGGTAGTTAATACTTGCTAGTGATTGCTTTACTGAAAAAAATTGCTAGTAGTGGTGGTAAAAGTGATTGTAACACTCATTTCATACCTTTAATCACCTGACCAGAACCAAGCTCGAATTCGATTGGGTCACCCCTCTCAAAGCTGGAATCGAAAACAGTTCCATCAGTGAGTTTTCCCTGAAAAATGAATGTAAGTCGATGATAGCTAAAGAGATATGTTATGGCCAAAAACAGAAATACAACAATTAAGAGGACATATTAACGTTTTATTCACATGTGTCTTGCTTTATTAGCCTTCTTTAGTGGAATAACATAATAAAAACACTCTAACGAGTCATTACATGATACAGTAGAGACAATGGGACACACAACGTATCCGCATATGAAGCAGGAACTCCTAAAATAAGCAAAACTGGTATGTTATACCATTTTCATTCGTATGGAAGCGTAAGAATCAAGGCAAAATACATTCAAGCAACTCAAGCCTCTTGCAGAACTTTAGTAGCTATCTGTCCTTGAGATCAGTTTAATCAGAATTTAAGCAACTGCTACACATGCACAGTATATATCCTTGTTTCATACTTTCATTAACCACTCCATAGCCTTCAACCCATGAAGACAATTTTAGGTGATTTAACACACACCTCCCATTCTTTTAGGTAAGCTAAGCAGTCAACTTTGTACATTACGGTATTAAAGATTTGTCATTTGTACGTGGACAAAGAGAATCACAGGTGCATCTTGTGTTACACTTACAATTATATGCAATCATTTGTTACAATTGAAAATAATAGTAGTGACATAACTGACTTCTAACTAACTCGATTCAAATAGGAGTGCAGAAACGAAGCAACTATGTATCTACTCACCCGGTAATGAACTTTAATCCTATCACCTTTGTGTGCTTGAATTTCACATGATGTAGGCTTGAACTGCAACAACAAAAAACAAGAAGTTCAGGACAGAAAATAAGGTTATTGGATCAATATAATCCATCTAACATTACACAAGTTACACAAGCTCATCAAAGTCAGAATACCGAAGCAAAAAATAGAATAAAAAAAAGAACATGACATGATGGACATTACAGTCAACACCGTTAGGACACATAACCCAGATAAACAATTTTCCACACCAACTGTTTCCAACAAACCAAATGTGAATCACTCAGGGGTGGCCTAGTGGCAAAAAAGCTTAGTGAATATCACACTAAGATGTGTTAGGTCTCATGTTCAATTTGTGCAAGATGTGTTAGGTCTCATGTTCAATTTGTGCTAGGTGCAAACAACCCTAAAGTGGCCACGCTAACCTCCTGAAAAGGGAGGGCTTTACCTGGTTTGAGTTTGTTTGGTGGTGGCTTTAAACCCCGCGGATTAGCCCGCAAAAAGGTCCGAAACCATTGGTTACCCGAAAAAAAAAACCACATAACACACCCTTAATACAAAAAGCTAGAACACCTTCACATTCTATACTAACAAGTATCACCAGATCAGCTCAAAACCTCACAATATCTCTGTAAAAACCAAGTTACGAGGGACAATACATACTTACGAACATAAACACCTAAAACTCATGGTTGGCGTTATCCTTATAGAAAGAAGGCACATTACTAATTCTTATAACAAGAGATCAACTTAAAACCTCACTTGTCAATACATCTCTGTGAAACTTGATTCTATATGCGATCATGTACACTTGCGAAATTAATACATGAGGTATGTTTTGGCAAAACTAGCTGATCTAAAGGTCCGAAACCATTGGTTACCCCAAAAAAAAACCACATAACACACCCTTAATACAAAAAGCTAGAACACCTTCACATTCTATACTAACAAGTATCACCAGATCAGCTCAAAACCTCACAATATCTCTGTAAAAGCCAAGTTACGAGGGACAATACATACTTACGAACATAAACACCTAAAACTCATGGTTGGTGTTATCCTTATAGAAAGAAGGCACATTACTAATTCTTATAACAACAGATCAACTTAAAACCTCACTTGTCAATACATCTCTGTGAAACTTGATTCTATA
This sequence comes from Artemisia tridentata subsp. tridentata, assembly GCA_021014915.2. Classification (NCBI taxonomy): domain Eukaryota; kingdom Viridiplantae; phylum Streptophyta; class Magnoliopsida; order Asterales; family Asteraceae; genus Artemisia; species Artemisia tridentata. Next base: position 106,542,193 of record CP139506.1, on the reverse strand, counting down.
TGCGATCATGTACACTTGCGAAATTAATACATGAGGTATGTTTTGGCAAAACTAGCTGATCTAAAGGTCCGAAACCATTGGTTACCCGAAAAAAAAAACCACATAACACACCCTTAATACAAAAAGCTAGAACACCTTCACATTCTATACTAACAAGTATCACCAGATCAGCTCAAAACCTCACAATATCTCTGTAAAAACCAAGTTACGAGGGACAATACATACTTACGAACATAAACACCTAAAACTCATGGTTGGCGTTATCCTTATAGAAAGAAGGCACATTACTAATTCTTATAACAACAGATCAACTTAAAACCTCACTTGTCAATACATCTCTGTGAAACTTGATTCTATATGCGATCATGTACACTTGCGAAATTATACATGAGGTATGTTTTGGCAAAACTAGCTGATCTAAAGATGAAGCTGAAGATGGAGTGATGAAGCAGGAGCAGGGAGTTAAAAGATGGAGCTTATTTTTATAAGCCACGTGAAGTAGCATTTGATTATTAAGAGATTATTATTTTTTCTTCAAATCTCTTAGAAGTTCTGTTAGCCAAAAGAAGCTTATATTTAAAATAGCTTACTTTATAGAAAAAATTAGCTTAATCAACCTCACGGTTGCTCTGATCCTTACCACACGAAACGACATTTCTACATCGGATAATTTCCATAGTGCGTTACTATAAAAGTAAGGGTTAATAGTATACAAATATGTTACTAAACTTTAAAAAAAAATGCACCTAAGGTACCGAACTTTCATTTTGTTTACTTAGGTTACTGAACTTATGAAACATGACATTTAGAGGTCACTGAACTTATAAAAATATAAGTAAACATCACTGAACTTGTAAAATTGTAAAAACACGACACTTAAATTATCCAAAAATATATGTTCAAGTCACTCCGATTAACTCTGAAAGTATAGAAAAGTATGTTTCCTATAAGTTCATTAACCCAAGTGAACAAAAAATACTTTTTATCTATATTTTTATTTCATCAAAATAGGATTTACATAATGGTAAAAGGCAAACGAGCAACAAGCTGCGCTGTGGATTGCAAAGCTAACTCTTTTGAAAACAACATTTGTGGATCTAGGTGTCATAACATTCCTGTTCATAACTCGTTGGCCTCTGATGAACAAAATGAAAGTTCAATAACTTAGGCGCATTTTTCTGGAAAGTTTAGTGACATGTTTGCCTATTAACCCTAAACGGCTAAAAGTAAACTAGTTTCCTATTTGGAATCAACTAGATCTACCAACTTTTCATAATCACGGTCTTACGATTTGTCATCCGAGCAAAAAATCACAGTCTATACCAACAATCAGAGACACATAAGCTCATAAATATTTACAAATCATAATCAATTTGTAAATATAATCAATTAGTATTAAAATCATGCATATTACCTTAACGCCGATCTGTAACTCCGTAACATCCGCCGTCTTCTTCGCCGAAACTATAGGATCACACAAACATCAATAACAGCTTTTTTTAACAAAGTAAACAACAGTTACAAGTGGCTGAAAATGATAGAGATATATAAATATAAATTAGGGAGTTATAACTAACTAAACTAACCGAACGTTGCAGCGATTAGCAGGATCAAGAGTGTGTATCCTTTCATCATTGTAGATATTGTAAACAAATTGTGTACTTTTGAGTGTTTTGTTGAAGCAATGGTTTATAGTAGTGTTTTGATGTGAGTGTGTGACGTGGCAAGTAGAAAGATTGTGACGAGGCTTACCCAATCGTGTGATGACACGTCATTGTGAGAAATGGGGTTTGGGTTGACCTTGTGAGTTGTGTCTTGGGGTTTTTACAGTTTGGTTCCTTGTAGTTTGGAGGTTTGTTTAGCTTGGACTTCTGTTTTGAAATGACGGTTATGGTTTCACTTGAAAAGAAGAAACTTATCATAGATCGTTTCTACTTTCTAACACTCTGTTCTCAGGTCGGACCACCATCACCTTCAACTTTCACGCAAAATTCTTATAAACATCATCAATTATCACACACAGTCACTGAAACTATGCATTTTTTTTTTTTTAATGTTTTGTAAAGAGTGGTATTTTTTTTATATTTTTGGTTTGTTGGTGATGAAGTATGTGTTGGAATTTAAATAGCATGACACGCATCTAAATAAATAAACACATCAAAGCACGTATAGCGGAAGCAAAGATCTTTATTTAACATGTATAAAGAATTACCGAATAATAAATAGGATTACTTCAAGATCCTAGCAAGAACAAGGATCGATCTTCTTTTTTCTTCTCTTGAATATATAATAGGATTAACGTGGAACCCCTTACCCTTTTGTTTCACAATCCAAGATGGAATAACTAAAGTAAGTTATTACCATGGTCTTGTACACACGTACTATAACCAACTAACGTTAGATGCTAGTGTAAAGACACGTTATTAAACCAAAATCATTTGTTTAATAAAAGACAAATCGATCCACCCTTTAAAAGAGGTGATCGACTTTTTAGAAGAAAAAGGAAGAGAGAATAATATTCTAATCATGCATAGTGTATCACTATACAATGAATATCTTTCAATATACATGTGCCAAAGATACTGTTCGATCCATGCTAGGATTCAGAATTCATAAAGACGATTGACTTTATGAGTATTATTGTCCTCGTGCCTTTTGAGGGCTTGAGGGGTTTTATAGGCTCCAAACTTGCTCTTCAAGTTTGAGTCTAACACCTCCTCAAGTTCCAAAATTTGACACTCAACCCCCTCCTTTATTTACTAACAGTCATTAGTCAATTTCGTTAATTACTTAACGTCCGTTAGTTATTATTTCGTGTCCTAAATAATTAAATACATAACATAGTTATATATTAATTATTTCCGTTAGTCATTCATACGTAAAGTGTGCAATCCCAAGGTCCCGTGTTCAATTCTAGTCATATACATTTTAATATTTTTCCATAACTCCAACAGCTCCCACTTGGAAATCTATTAAAAGTATAATTGACATTGGTTAGCGTCTAGCAACACGCCAATGCCCCTAGTACAACTCGGGTGTGTGGTCTCTTGAAAAAACCACTAGATGATTAATCATAATACTTATACTTTTGTTTCTAATACTACATTAATAAATATATGGATCTTAAGTCATTCTTTATTAATAATTATGTTTCTCGTTTGTATTGATTGAGCAAGATTACCAAATATCTGAACATAGTCAGGGGAGATCTTGGGCGTGCGCACGCAAACATCTTGTCAACCCTACGAGGGGCCCAGCAGTATTAAACTTCAAATAAATTTGAAGCAACAAATTCTATCTTGACTACGAGCATAACTCATGCACTTCGCAACACTTCTAAAAACAATCCTTATAGCTACCAGTTACGTATAGCGTTAAATTGAATCACAGAAATGCACTACATGCATGACAGTTATCTGGCATCTCAAGTCTGAGGATAAATATTCATGATTTACTTAATGAGAAAGATCCATAAATTACAATCATGTGGTTGGGATAAGTCCTATATTCAATTTATCCAATATTGAATATCATGTGAATTTGGCATGCCCACGCATCAATATACTCAAGTATATTCTACCAACACTCACATTTGCCTTAATTCAATAATACTCCCATATTATTGATCGGCAACGGACTATTTAGAATAACATAAGTTATTCATAGATTTAAACATGCAAATATAGAATACAATTATTATTAATGAAAACAAACGTACCACGTACTTTAATTCATTATAAAAAATAATTGCTTAACATCCCTTATCCAAATACTAAATAGATCAATGCATGATAATTCCCATTAATGAATTATGCCCCAAGTCATGTTCAACATACTTGTTGACAAGGCATAAATCAACTAATTTTGATCTATCGGAAATTTTGAGAATACTTATTTCAAGAATTCAATTAATGAAATTCTTGTATGTGTGCATTCATCTATCTAGATATTGCCACATACTTCATAAAATGCGTGACATCCTCTATCACGAATTTATGACAATTAAAACTACCAAACCTTTATAGTTTAAAGTATTCTAATTCTTTAATGTATAATGCAACTATGCTCATATTGAGCATAACTAGTACACATGGCCTTTACTAGGATAAACTCCCACCATGACTAGTATTGAGTGTCATCTCAATCTTACTAGCATCATTTATCCAAACAACAATATGCTCTTTAAAATTCCGTAAACTTTTAATATTCATCGTGTAATGTTTGATATCTTCAAATCTATCAAGATTTGTCAACTATATCAATTACGCAATAATTTGCCATATGGTTCATATTTAGAATTTCGGAGCAACTCCAGGCTGAGGATGTTAATTCTAAATTCAACCATATCCATTACACTTAGCTATCTAATAACTTTCAATTAGATACTAATGTTGTCAAATCATCTTGCATCCAAGCATGATACAACAAATAACATGATGTACATGAAAAATCCTTGTGTCAAACTTAGATTTTATTCATGTCATATCTTTTCAAAGATATGTATCTATCTAGCCTTTCTAATAGATTATCATGTTTATTAGAATCAGTTATTTTACCACTTATGTTTATAACAACAAACATATATTACAAGGTTTTATTTTCTAAATTTCCATGTGAAGTTTCATTCCAAACTAAGATTTAACATTTAATGTTAATGGAATGTCACTTCTTATATGTTACACAACATATATGAAATAAGAAAATAAAGTTAACACTCCCACTAGCTTTTAGGAATATTAAGAAATATCTTATTTTAATTATAAATCAAAACTTAGATTTAATAACTAAACATAAGTATATCTCCTAGATGCATGCATTAATCTAAACGATTGCACTTTGTATACTACCAAATATTATTTGAATTCAAATACTCCTTTCAATTACTTTTCATCCTCGCACAAGTAATTACCCAAGAAAGAGTTTTGATATTCCATTATTAATTTCATATAAATGAAACTAAGAATGACAATCATAATCTTTATTCATTTAATGTGCTTAGAAGGAATTTCAATCACATTTAATTGCTTAAGTGTGACTGATAATCTTTTCACACATTAAATATGTATACAAATTTGTCCATCATGATTTCTACCCAAGAATTTAATTCTCTAGGATTTTCATTTCCTTTGTAGAAACTCATCTTCACACTATAGTGTAACTATATAGTTTAAGATCAACTACGTTACCAAACTAGTTATCTTCCTGGACTGCATTTAAGCATTCATAGCATGAGTAATTTGCCAAATTCAATATTTGCAATTTATCAACAGGTTTATCTGTAACTCATAATCCCCAACATATTATCCAAATATTTGAGATATCCTTGCGGATCTATGAAATGAGAATTCCATCATCTTGAGATTTAACATTAACATGTTTAATCCTCATAGATTTTTTGCCTCATTATGATTTTTTTGCTAGTGTATTTAGAAGATTGTGTATCTTGTAATTTTATCTTTTCAAGATAAAATTCCCACTTGCCTTTTGCAATTTATAGATTAATCTATAAATACTTAGCAAATAGAGCAACACAAACTTGTTCTCTTTAGGACTTTACAAATACATATTGACAGTTCCTAACATTAATTTGTTAATAACCTACCCATTAGCAGTTTAACAAATTCCGAACTTCAATTTTAAGACTTAATGTGATTCATCACATTCCATAATAAATGGTGTCTTATTAATCTTCTAGGTTGGAGTCTAATTGAGTATATTCAATCCTTACTCAATTTTCTAACCTTGATATCTTTAGGAAGAGAAGAAAATATAGTTATCATAAATCAAACAATATAACAAGAGTTTGATTTTTCTAACTGAACATACCATACACATTATGTATTTCATTAGGATTAATATTGTAAGTCAATCTTACAATACGCAAGATAAATATATTTGTTTTGGCTTACCTATTTACCAACTAAGTCAATTTAATGGTATAATAGATTTTCCAAGCCAATTGCATGCTTTATAACATAAGTACTTATTGACCAAGTCACTTCATGTCCATGTCTTAACAAGAAGACATAAACTGTTATAATCCCAATGTACGTTATAAATCATTGATCAACTCAATGACTTCTTGTATATGTCTTAATTAAAAAACGTAACTAGTTAACGTCTTACTTTATTATAAGTCTTATATCAATAAAAGACTTCATATTTATATCTTTACAATATAAACATGTATAACTAAAGTAATCATGAACACCACAATTTGGTTTCAATAGTAATTTCAAGTTAATTTATTACTTCATTTATTTATGTCATTCCAAGAATACATAAACACTCAAATTTGAAGTAGTCTTATTATCATATTGACACTTGTTCTAATAATTATCTAATTTAGAAACTTGTAAATTAACATAGTTTCATTACATCAGCTGAGGCTGCTAGTAATGAAAGTATGTAATTTACCTTGTCATTAATATCTATGAATGAAAGTAGATATTAACTCCAAGTGTTCTATTAATTAGATGTGAATAAATCACATTAGAACATCAATCTCTTACCTTGCAGTCAAGAGAATCCTTTAAATCATATCCCTTTATGTTGTTGCTTGCACACAATAAAGATTTCTCCCACTTGTGCATGGAACAACATCATGCATCAGATAAACGACACGTCAATAGTTTGTTTATGTGATCAATATGATTTGTGTCATAGATATAAGTAGATATAGAACCACCTTGTCTTGTAAGGAAACGTACACGACTATCCTTAATTCCACAAGTGTCTATAATTGGAAAGTAATTATCTCAAGAGATTCTAGAGATAATCCGGGTTACTACCAAGATCTCAAAGCTTGTAGCTCCCACTGAATTACAGATCATTGCATGAACTCATAATTCAGTAATCACAACACAAAGCTCCCACTGGATTTGACAACATTATAAGTGTTTCATAACCAGTAAAAGCAAATAGTGTGCTGTTTACTTTCCTACACCTTTGAGGAATCCCTTACGTAACATTACTAAGGTACTCAAAGAATGTATTCTACTTTATAAATGATGGAATATCCATCAATTGCAATTAACTTGAGAAAATTTGGCATGCAATTTCTTCCTCAATTAGGTCTACCATCACCACTATGGTATGTAGCACCTTTAAATGGTTAAAGCACAACAACTAGATCAATCATTCTAGTTTGTCTTTTACCAATTTTGCGGTAATTAGTCTAGCTTCTAATTTTAATAACTCCTAAAACGTGCAATTTTGAAACTGCCATGAGTTATTTTTTAGAATTTAGACAATTCTAATTTTCCTATTATACCTTTCTTATTCATGAAAAGGAATAGGATTAAGTCTCACTCTTCTCACGGAAAGTAGACTAGGTTTATTCTTTTAGTTAAGTTGACTCTATCCAAAGACCCCTACGGGTGCAGATCAACTTTTCACTAAAAGAATGCCCCACGTTTACGGTTTTAACGTTGCATTAAATACATTAAAAGAATTTTCAAAATTCAATTTTAGTATTTTCGATAATAACTTTTCAAGAAAATTAAACACCCATGGTAAATTAATATTTAACCATTTAATTTTCACTGAAAACTAGGATCCAAATTGACGTCGTTTCATTATATCAGCTTTGGCTGCTAGCAATGAAAGTACTCAATAAGGTACGGGTCGAACCCAATTGCCAATATCCAATTGCAATTCCTAGAGTCCGGGGACTTACATATTTTGCCAACTTCAGTTGCAAATGTAAGCATGTTTCATCCCCATCTTTATGCCTTGACGTCGTTTCATTACATCAGCTGAGGCTGCTAGTAATGAAAGTACTCAATTAAGTTAACCAATTTAGAAACTGCAAATTGACGTCGTTTCATCACATCAGCTGAGGCTGCTAGCAATGAAAGTACTCAATTTACCCTTTGATTACCATTCTTTGAATCATCACATCAGCTGAGGCTGCTAGCAATGATAGAATGTAATCTCAGGTGTTTTCGTATTAATTTGATGGCATATAACTTAAATTTCAAGGGTATTTATTTTGATGTGTAATCAAAAAAATATGTACAAAGATTTCATGCATTCATCTTGTATCATATGTTTTCTACAAAAGCCATTTACTCATTAACAGCTTAAAAATCAATAAAATTTTAATTGATGGCGTTGAGAAACTTACAACTTTGCCTTAAGATGCTTCGTACATGTATAATGGTGTACTTGGTAAGTCTAATGTGATGCACAGGCGAGCGGAGAGATAGAATGGAGTCTTTTTAAGGCCACAATTTAATGCGAAACCAACCTTATACCCACTTTATAGTTTGTCAACATTAGGTCCGCCGCTTTGACCATTATGTACTGTTGCATTAATCAATTAAAAACTTTAAGATTTTAAAGCTTAAAACATTTATGTAGTAAATTATTAAATTGCTAGTCTCGCCTGGGAGCAAATTACCGTGCGAAGCGAACCACTATCGGCACATAAAACTTGGCAATAAATAATTTACCACAAATGTTTCATAGTTATTAGGTTCATTTATTTTTTCTTGGAAAAATTACCCTCTTTGATGTTTACAATCCATCATAATTTAAACAAAAAAGATCAAGTAATTCAAAAAATAAATAAACACATAATAACACATATATGATATAAATCGTATAGCCACATGCAAACCTTTTGATAAACCCTATTAATAATCTCTATGTGAATTTTTTAATGTATATAATTAATAAAACTCCCATTGGTTTTCGAGCTCATTGTACCCAATGGACCACAGACACCAATAAATTGGCCGCGTAAGTTTTAATAATTACATACCACATTGCACATAACTGATTCATTAATATATATAATTAGGTTTTCCCTAATTTTAGATTTATCTAAAAAACATGTAGCACATAACAAAACCTAATCCATAATTCCTTGCATGAAGAATCATGGATCAATCAGGAATGTAACCCTTATTACTCAAATAAACACATAACACATCATGTTCTTAATTTAGGGTTACAAAACTAATTAATTAGTTAAACTAGGGTCGAAACTCTAACCCTAAATTCTATTAGATTTTTATTAGTATGTTTTCTACAAAAACAAACCCTAAAAAAAATAAAAATCGAAATAACATGTGTGTATAAATCAAGAATTGATTTTTATTATGCGTTTAGGTAATTACATTAACATGTTAAATTGGCTCATGATGCCACTGTTGGAATTTAAATAGCATGACACGCATCTAAATAAATAAACACATCAAAGCACGTATAGCATGACTCTCTAAAATCGGGACCTCGCACCCCTTGCAATAATGGAGAAAATGTCTAGAATTTCCTAGATATAATTAGTTAGGTGGCTACTTTGGCCAATTGGCAAGAATGGACCCTCAAGTCTCTTTCCTTTCATTTTGACCACACTACACATCTTAACACCTTTGATCTATTGCAACTTTAACCCATGAAGTCTTTTTCCTTTCTATTTGAGTCACATAATACTTTCCATAATTACACAATACATTCATTGACCATTAATTGACTTTCGGGTTTGACTATCACGTTACATTTATTGACTAACCAATCACGTATGGCCTTTGGTCCCTTTATATAGGGTGGGGTACAAGTACCCGGGAACGGGTCTAACAATTCTACCCCCCTTATTTAGATTTCGTCCCCGAAATCTATCATTCTTTACTAACCAAAACCTAGCCGCATTATACTTCTCATTCCTAGCACCTTAATTCTTAGTTTATATAGTGCAACGATCTCAGTGATCTCGCAACTCTATGCATACTATAACATATCACATGGCCTTAAACCACATTACTTTCCACTTACTTATATAACCATACAACTCTTACTTAGCTTATTACCTATCACGAGACATACTCACTATAACTAGTTATCATTTTAATCCGATCTATTACCACTACATCACGTTCTCACTTGCTTTATTCTCTATTCTCATTCTCTAACTAGATACTTGAGAAAACTCGTGTTATTTAACTTTACATAAGCACGCTTAGCTAATACTTTCACATTCAATCAACACCACTTATCCGTTTCTTTTACGTCTCTACATAAGTCAAACACATTACTAATACTTCCTTATTTATCATAGCCATTTCACTTTTCCTTTAACATTCTTATTATAACGCAATTACTATTTAATAATTCTTTTTACGTTATCTACACTTACCTCATTTCTTCTACTTCTTTCTTCATGTCGTTTTCGCTTACCTTTATAAGTTTTATAGGAATATTACATGCATTGACTTTATAACATCATACTTTAACATTTGCCGTCACATTACACATAACACTTATCATCAATCATTTCCATTACTCACATTTTGTACCATGCCACAATTTCGTATTATAACATTTTTAAGCATCATTACAATTCTTTATTTCCTTTAACTTATACTAAACACTCAAAACATAGGTTCCTCATAATTCTTCCTAAAAGACGTACTCTAATTCTAACCCTTCTATCTTAGTCCTTACAATTTCTAACTAATTCTAAACTTCCGCTTTCTACTTCTCTAACCCTACTCGTGTCATGTCGGCAACACATAAGCCCACTCATTCATGCTTCCTCATTTACATGGAAAGGCGTCCCAATCGATGTAAATCAAGAAACATAAACTCGTGGTTATATATTTCCAACACAACACAAGTACTCCTATTCCCCAATTAACTTTTATTCTCTCATTCTTTTTATTACATTACCTTTACCCTTCTTAGACTTGGATCCATAACATTATCACATTCATTGTGGGGATATTTTTATGTGCCATGGACGTAGGCAACCCCTTGCCGGTGAAGGCAATACTTTTCATCCCGAAGGATCTTTAACATTCATCCCGAATGATTCTTTAACATTCCTTTACTTGGTCATCCCGAGGGATACCACCTTTAACATTCATCCCGAAGGATCATTAACATTCATCACTTTACCACTTTCACATTTTAACATCGGATCCAAGCCATTAACATTTATCATACACGCATTATCTCATTCATTTTATTTAGTGAAGGTAAGCTCATAGAGCATATGAACCTGCTTATTAAAATTACACATTTCTATGTGTCTATCATCTTACATTCTAAATCCGCATTAATCATTTTCACCCTTTTACTTTACCCTTTTTGTCTACTCGACTCTTTCCACTTTTAAACCTTGCATAGGTTAATTTTCATTCATTCATTAGCATCATTCATTCCTCTTACACAATTTAAGTCGTTTACACATTTTTATCTCGTTTACTTTTCACATCACATCCTTTCGCTTAACTCATCACGTTTTATTATTCAATACTTTCATCATAATAATCACCGCTAATGGGGCACATTAGCCGTGATATAATAATTTCTGAACAACACTTTAACCTCGTGCATGCTCATCTCATTCTATCTTATATTCTTAACTCATCGCATTCTTATTCTCATACCTTATCTCATTTCTTTAATCATTTATATATTTAAGCATTATTATTCTATCTCGCCTTTTACATATATCCCCTTTCATAGATCATTAACCATAACACACTCATTAGCGTCACCTTTTCTTCACACACATTCTATATCATTAACATAAGCTCGTTACGTTTACCACACAATATCTCATTACATTCTTGCTCACATACTTAACTCGTCTCATTCAATCATTAGCGTTTAAATCATACCCTTTATCTTGTCACTACTTTACTAACGCATCTTACTTTAATCCTATACATTTCACATCATATTACACAATCAAGGCACTCATTTAATCTTGCTTTCATCCTAGCCTACCATAACATCATTGTCATTATTATACATTCATGTACATACTCAATCCTCTTACCAACTCATCTTATTCTCATTTACATTCTTAACATATTGCATTTAACTTTTAGCATTCAAACTTTTTCATTTAATTTCCATCCTTTACCTACCAACACACTTTATCGCAACTCCACATTCACACTTAAACCTCATGTACTTTACCTTACCGTTACCCCTCTCTATACCCTTTTAACATTAGTCTTTAGTCACTAATTATAATGAGACCATATGTTGGTCACATTTCATGCCATCCTTTCCTAACCTCATTCTTTAACCTTCAAGTCGTTAAACACTTAATCATTTATTCGTTAGTTTCATCTTGTCTTTTCATGCCATACCTTAGTACACTCAATATCATTACAATCCACACTTAAAGCGTCATTACTTAATCTCATTCATTTTCTTCATGTCAACAAACCCTTAACAATTAGCGTATTAATTCCATCTTATCATTACGCATTATATTTTAGCACACTTTTCATCACCACGATCCATTATTTAAGCGTCAATACCTTAAGTTACTTATTAACCCATCTCTCATACCATTTAGCATCTCTATTCACATCTTGCTATCGTCATTCTTTTATAACACAAAATCTCGTATCACTTACCATTACGTTGATCCATTTACTTACACATCTATAATCCAATTATGAACTTATTCTTCCGTTCGTCAACAACTCACTACGTGTCATTACCAATCATTCGATTCTAATTTACTAATTTCATGTTCACTAATCTTTCATTATTCGAGCATTTCTTAGACTAACACTTTTTCGTTTTCTTTTCTCCTTGCCTTGCACATTTTTAATTACTCAACTATCACCTTTCATTACTTTGACACCATCTTAGTAATACTCATCTTTTTCATACCTTCGTACATATGGATATACACATTATATTTTATCCGAGTTGTCACATTACACTTATCGTTTTCTTGTTAACTCCACGTTATCCTCTTACTCTATTTTATACATGTTCATTCTTTTAGGCTGTGTTTGGTGACGCAGATTATGAGAGATTATGGGGCTACAGCTTTTTTTTTCCACAAAATAATCTCTTGTCTAAAAAGTAGCATTGTTTGGCTGAACAACTTATGAAAGATTATAGTAAAAATAATTTCCAAAAATAAAAGCTCCTTGAACCAACTTATGAAAGATTATGGGGGCTACAGCTTTTTTTTCTTCACAAAATAATCTCCAATTATGTCATTTTACACTTTTAATTTACAATTTCAGCTAGTTTGTCAAACATCACTACAAAAAAAAATCTATAATTTTAATCTTTTTCAGCACTAGCACCAGCACTAGCACAAGCATCAGCATCAGCACCAGCACCAGCAACAACTATTGTTGCCAAACATACCCTTAATGTTGTCTATTTCAATACTGATTGACTCACCTTAATCATGACATGGCTTAACCCAATCATTAGACATGAATTATTTTCTAGACCATATATTGGTCTTGCATTTAAAATCTAAAACTCGTTCAATTACCCAGCTTCTAACACTTCATGTCACAACAAGAATTCTAGTCATGACTCATCTAATTCAGGTTCCCTTTTACTATTTCAACTTATTCTATACATCACATTGTAACACACATTTATAATCACTTTGCCTATGACACAATAACACCTTACACATAACCGACAAACACATTAGTACATATTTAATCTCATTCATGCTTTAGGTCCACATTCGATCTTTCTTTCCATAAAAGATAAACGCCACTCAACACTTATACTTCATTAATCTATTCTCAAATTATGATTTAAAACATTTGAACACGTCTATGACATTGTTAGGAATATAAATATTCATATGAAGACTCGGTCACCCCGAGTATCTATTTAGCATTTATATAGCTCGTAGTATTATTAGTATTAATAATATTATTAGTATTAGTTTAGTTATATTAATATTTGTGGAGTTGGGTCGAGTCTTTACCCACAGTCAGCTCACTCCACAGCCCACTAGGGGCAACTTAGCTAGAACTATAAATACCCCTTCCCAAGTGTGGGAAGGGTTGGAGCTTTCACTCACTTAATCTAATCTTACACATTTTCTCTCACTAGAAACTCCCAACTTCTCTCTCTTTCTCTCTCTACACAAATCAGCCAAACATCAAATTCGTGGGTGTTTATGTGTTATGAATATCTTACAGACATACCATTTGTCTAATTTCATTGAGATAACTACTTCTTTACTTTACCACTCTATACCATAGCTACTTTATGTATCATTCATTACTCATACAGTTGTTTAATATCTTCAATTACTCATTTCGACAATTCGCTTTACTCAAACATCTAAATCCTCGCCACGAACACATCCTCATATAACATCTCCTGTCCATCTATAACTCTTCACTATTACGACATTCTATTTTCATCTTTCTATAGCAAGCATACCACTTATCCTTTCTATACACATCTCCATATTACTTCTATAATGCACATTCATATAATCACATAATAATTACCAACACAACCCGAGGTGCACGGTAATCCTATCACTTACACATCAAGTCCTTCACGGACATATATCATATATACGTTAGCACGTAAAACACATTCACAATTTATCATCATTAAACTCATATAACAATCACATGATCCACCTCATAACTTAACAATCACATCCTATAACTTAGCCAAATACTTGCCCGCATTACTTAACCTCACATCCAACGCATCTACTAGTGGTTTAAGTCTAGGCAATCCTAAATAAAACCTAATTCACTTAAACCGAAGCTCTAATACCAAGTTGTTACTGTCACAACTCGTAATTTCAGGTCATTTTCCAAACCTCGATAATTTACTATTCATGAGTTACTATTCACCAATCACTATTCACCAATCACTATTCATCATTTTTGAATTCAGTTTGAGACTTTGAGAAGTCGTCAAAAAATTTACTATTCACGTGACACTATTCATTACCAGAGAGAAATCACTATTCATGGGCATCATTCATCATGTCGTAAACTAGGTTTACAGGTATTCAAATGCGCGTAACCAGTTAGGTTTAGCTGCGTATTCATGCATCATCAGTAAAGGCACATCATACAGACTAGAGTAATCTGCATATCATCAGTAACATCATTATGATATCAGTTCATGCATGGGTTTGTGTGATTTTCATTAACGTATGCTTAATTGTTTAATTAACGTTACCACTCAGTCATTTCTACTGACATTATACCCAATACTCCCGACTATGATCCTAATACATTTTCAAACTAATTTTAATGATATAGAGATTATATTATTACTTTACCCGGTGTTTTTAAACCAATCGCTATATTTTTCGTTTGACGCTTATAACTCCGTCGTTTACGAAATTTCAATCCGATAATCATTCTAACCCCGATTCTTGCAAGGAATATGATTTTACAATTTTTACAACTTCGTCGTATTTCATTCCACCTCGTCATGATTCATTTCTAGTTAACTCGGTACCCGATAACACTCAATGTATACACTAAACTACCAATACTTATTTAAATGGGGGACAAAGTCTTGTTTAACTATCAAATCTCTTCCATTTTCTTGCCATGTGCCGCCCCCTAACCCCCCATTTAGGCTAATACTCCCAAAACCCATTAATGAATTTTTGATCTTTTATTTCCATTCCACTAACTAACATCACATAACACAAGATCATTTAGCTAAATCAAGAACTTTTCTCTCTTCTTTTCCTTCTTCCTTGCTCGGCCCAACCAAGAACACCAAAGATTATCCATAAATTTTTCAAGTTAAAGTCATAATCAAGCTCCATTTACCTTCCTAGTTAAGGTTTTGTGATTAAATCTCAAGTTTCTTACACATGTCTTATCAAAACTCATCAAATATTCAAGTAAGTTTCAAGAACATCTCTTTGATCATTTCATACTTTCATTTACTTCATATGATTATGTATTTTCAAGTTATACTAGTTAATCATGCAAGTTACTTATGTTTTAGATACTACTTTGCACATAAACTATCTTTAACACTAGATCTATAAGTTTCACTAATGATCTCATGAAATCCACCAAGGTTGGTGATGTTTAGGACCCCATGACACCCTAAGAAGGTGTATGGTAGGGTTTGCGAACTTGTGGAGTTGATTTGAAGTAGTATGATCAAGTTAGAACCAAGAAAAGAGTTTAACAAGTTAGATAAGGTTCTGTCCAAAAACGTGTAAACTGGAAAATCTCAGAAACTTTTGAACTATTTGGCCTTCATATTCAGAAAGTTCTTTCAAAAACGAAACCGTGGCCGCAAGAATCACTAAAAACCGACTTATAACGAAGGAGATATGATTTTCAAAGTTAGACGACGAAAACTAATTTTCTGAAAATTTAGTTGCTGATCGCCGAGATTCAAAGGACAAAACGAGGCATTAGACGTGATCTAGATGACCCGACCTACTGAGATTATGTTATTTCATGTTTATACGAAGCCGTGGATGTAAAGAACGTAGAAAACGAGCTTATAACGCCGATTATCACGTTTGAAGCCCGACGTACCATGTTCATTTTGACAGCCCACTAATAGAAGTGTTTAAGTATAAAAACTAGTGTTTTTGCGAGACATAACATTGATAGCCGATTTTCTAATTGATCGAGGCGTGTACAATCAAAAGATAAATGAAACGACATTAATACATTGTTACAAGGTTTTCAAAAACGTCGAGTTTGATCGCTAACACTTGACGTGCAATATTTCACGACTAGTTTCACGAAGCCATTTTGGACATATTTCACAAGTTAGGAAAATATAAATTGCGATGAAAACATTACATTTGCGATAGAACACCAAACGAGGATCGTGGAGTACCGTTTCAAGTATTTATACGAAAAGTAGTTTATAACTAACGAGACGTCAAAAGTGTATTTTTCGTCGATAACATTATTTTCAAAACTAACAAGTGGTATCGTTAACATACGTATTTGCATGTGTTGCATTGTATCATTGCTTACATTGGATCACATCATTCATAATAGGTCGCGGTTAGAGACCGAGCTTTATTTCATCACATCCATCATTGTCATTGTTGCTATATCATATCAGGTGAGTTTTCATAGCCCCGTTTTCAATTGTTTATTTGATTTCTAAACTCTCGGGGGAGAATACATTGCACCATTTTCATATGCGGACCAAAGTATACAAACTCATTACATTGCTTAAGTTACATCATTGCCCAGATTAAAGTCCCCTTTATTATCATGAACCGTTAATTGTTAGCAAGCGAGAGTGAGTGAATAGATCTATTGAGGGTGACTCCTCCGTTCGGGTTGGTAGCACCAACTGGTCAAACGAACGCATTTCATTTCTATCATATTAGAGTGATTGGCAAACACTCAGTTGGGGCATTTCATTCAGTCTAGCTTCGGGGTCATGAGCTTAGAGCTAATGTATCATTTTTAAGTGGCATGGTTTTGTCATACACTTTATACTTGTGGTATCCGTACAACATTTCATTTACATAAACCTATGATCTCACTGATGAACTCAAATAAGTACATTTTATTATCATCATTTATCCTATTATATTTGACTTGTTTTATTATATTATATATGAGAATTGATACGTTAATGTTTACTTTTGTAATTCTCATGTAAAACAAGATTATGTGAAATTGTGATTTTGGACTAATTATGGAGCAAAACAAGCAAGATGTTAAGAGTCTACTGAAATGTACAAGATCAAGATCATTCTGCTCCAGATACGCCGCAACATACTTCTTACATACGGCGTATCACTATCAAGATTTCACAAGTTGCAATCCAAGACAGCAAAGGACATGCGCCGCATAGAGAAATGGAGTTACGCCGCATCTTAAGGCGGTGTACGAATATTCCTGAATATATTAATCTTGGACCCCACGCGAAGTTAAGTCAATGCGCCGCATCTACTTATCCTATGCGCCGCATCTAACCCTCAGACAGAAACTATAAATACCCCAAGGCCAGACGAATTTCGAGACACTTAGGACACCGAGCTTAACTTAGAAGAAAGAGACAGAAACCCTAAAGCCGAATTCAGACGTATTAGCAGCACAAGACACACCCTAAACGAAGATACAAGAGCTGTAAGAAGGTCCTGCATGTATTCAATTCATTAAGTAGTTTTGTTTTATTGTATTAGTACACTTTAATTCATCAGGATTGATGGGCTGATGTCATGTGACTACGGAAAATCATGTCCACCCCTTAAAATTGCTTTCCCATTAATTAAAGTTTATATGTTGATGTCTTTGGTGACTTTTATTAGTGCATTAATAACCTCTGTGTCTAGCTGAGCATTGCTTGGGTCGCCATGCCCCTTCCTCGCCTATTTATTCTATTGTTTCTAGGATAGTGGGATAGACATAAGTAATCATTAAGGGTTTACTCGCCGATAAGATTAGAGCCAACGAGAAAGGTTTAATTATATACACTTCATATAAAACTAGCAATAAAACAAGTGACAAGCTACTTAATTATCATGACAGGTCTTCTTATTGTCTCAAGTATCTATCTGTGTACGTGTGTGCTAATCGCTGATTCGTGCTCATTAGTTTAGTTTATATTTAATCATAACCAAACCGTGCCAGTCTCTCAGGCTGAACCCCCTTGCGCTAGATTAGGTTGTACAACTAACTTAGGATATTAAAATACTGATTAGAATAACTAGATAATACGTTCCACTCTTAGTGATCGACACTCTACTTACCATTATATTCATACTGACCGGGTACACTGCTCGTTAAGTGTGTGTGTTATTGATAAGTCGGCTAAATATAATTTTAAAACTTGAGTAGGCATTAATACTGCTAAACCGCAACGACGCACGCGCGCGCACCAAGTTTTTGGGGCCGCTGCCGTGGATATAAAAGAATTAGAGCACATCACACCACATCACTCACCAACATTATTGTTGACCATTTTTAGCAATGTATTTTCAGGTAATTAGCGTATCGCATGTTGGCTTGCATATGGACACATCATGGAGTCGCGGAGTCGACGCGTCTCACTTTATATTTTATGCACTTATCCATCGTTTGAATTGTATGAACTTGTTTTTTGAAAACTTGTTTCACCTTTTGAGACCTAGCTTTGTAACTCTGAATGTTTTTAAATAATCAAACGATGTATTTTCTAAACGACACTTTAGGTCGTTCAATATAACTGCAACTTTGGTGCTATGACCAGTCATGCCCTCGAATGCTTCATTCCGCTGCAAGTCACGAAATTTGGGGGTGTGACAGATTGGTACCAGAGCAAAGGTTATAGCGAACTAGGTTGTCCATTATATCCTAGACTATAACTACACCATCATAGCATCTCATCATTGTAGCATAAGTGCATATTCATTATATCACATGTAGTGATTGCGATTTCATACATATATCATTTCATCATAACTCACATTGTGTAAATGTTTATTTACTTTTATTTTACATCTATTGTCACAGTGATGTCTTCGGATTCACACCCTATTGTTATCTCATCGGACTCTGAGTCAGACGATACTTCCTCACTACCCTCCATCATACTAGAGTCGGTTACATCACCCTCACTACCCACTATTATTTTGTCATCTGTGGAGCCTACTCCACAATCTTCACCTGTGATGTCAGAGGCTGAGACAGAACCCTTTGAGGAGGGGGAAGTCGTGCCTACCCCACCACTGTCACCTGTGATCCGTCGTGGTCCCAGAGTTGTTCCAGTTATCCATCCAGGAGAGTTTGTACCCTATGGTCGAGTTTACCGTACATACCCAGGTGGGCCGCGCATGAAGCGCACTGCTGCTAAGCGGGTCCATCGTCTCACTGTCAGGTCACCAGCTGCATTCGTGTCCCTACCACCACCATCATCACTTACTTCATCTCATCCGCTCCGTCGCCGCTTGACAGCGAGGAGGAGTGTGGCATTCAGTACACCATCACCATTATCACCCTTACCATCCTTATCATCATTGTCTCCACCATTGCCATCCCTATCAGCACCAGTTCATCTCTGGGATGAATGCAGGGATCCTACTCCTATGTCAGACCTACCGCTCAAGAAGCGGGCACGTCTTGATATTCCATCACCAGATACTTCAGATGCCACAGAGACAGCACCACCCAGCAGATTCGAGGTTGGTGAGAGCTCGAGGGCTGCTGCTGACAGACTACTTACTGCTGCTACACTTGACTCGAGACTAGACCAGCTACAGGGACAGATTGACAGGGCATTAGACCATGTGGAGGAGATACCAGTGAGCCGGATTGAGGCTATAGAGGAGGAGGTCGAGGGACTAGTCACAGGCAGAGTTGCTATAGATGTTTCATATCAGGGATTAGAGTCCCGACAGCTAGAGAGTTCTGAGCGTATTACCTAGTTGAGGCAGGAGATGCCTGAGTTGTTCGACAGGGCACAGATGTCTCAGGATGAGCATCATCGCCAGGCCGGTGAGTTATCTTCAGTTTAGGCTAGGACGTCTGCATCAGAGACTAGGGAGACTGATCTTCAGCTTCGAGTTCAGCACCTAGAGGAGATTGCTGTTGCTATGTCTAGGGATCTTCAGAGGATTTTCCGTAGGCTAGATGGAGCACCCGGAGGAGGTGCCTAGTGTTAGACTTTTATCATGTAGCTTGTACATTATTATCCTAGTCCCGGGGTGTGGGACATAGTTAGGACTTGTAGTCTTTTGCTTGTAGTACAAACAAATATATCAAGTGTGACTCTACTATGCAGGATTTTCATTGTCCTATTTTTTGATATCGATCTGCGTAACCGAAATTTTCATGTATTATATTCATGTGCATTGTGATTATAATTATGATGTTTCGTTGTGGTTTCAATGTATTTATACATGCTGTGGTTGTATTTATACGTGTTGTGGATGTATATACATGTTGTGGTTGTATATATTGTGTATGATGATCATTTTCTATTGTGGACTCTCATTGTTGTTATCTTTTGTGATTGTGAAGAATTATGCCACCCAAAAGAGCCACTACTGCTATGACACCAGCCGAGATCAGAAAGCTTGTTGCCGACAGTATTGAGGCAGCATTGGTAACAGAAAGAGCTGCCGTAGCTGCAGCTGCTGCTGAAGCCGCTTCGCGGGCAGAAACCGCAGAAGCCGCTTCGCGGGCAGAAACCGCAGAAGCCGCAGGAACAAATACCAATGGTACAAATGGTCGTAAATGCACGTACAAAGATTTCAAGAGTGGTGATCCGGAAAAATTCAAAGGCACTGAAGGGGCCACTGCCATGATCCGATGGTTTGAAAAGACAGAATCAGTATTCCTTCTATGCAACTGTCCGGAGGACAGCAAAGTGAAGTTTGCTACTAGTACACTCGTTGGGGAAGCTATGTCATGGTGTAATTCGTATGCAAAGCCCATGGGAATGGAGAATGCTCACAAGCTTACATGGGACGAATTCAATAAGTTGCTGACAAAGAAGTTTTGCCCACGAACAGAAGTGAAAAAGATGGAAACAGAGTTTTATGAGCTAGTGACAGCAGGTAATGATATTGAGACATATATCAAGAGGTTTCAGGAATTGGCAGCATTATGTCCGACAATGGTTCCAGACACTGAGAAGCTATTAGAGAATTTCATTGGAGGATTACCTCACAACATCCGTGGAGATGTGATTTCTTTTGACCCGCAAACATTGGATGAGGCAATCAGAATGTCTCAGAAACTCATGGCTCAGATAGTGAAGAAAGGAACTACCTCAAACAACAACAACAACACCAACAGTAACCGTAACTACAACAACAATTCCAACAACTACCGAAACAACAACTACAACAACAACCGAAACAATTCCAATAACAACAACAACAAAAGAAATCGGGATAACAACCAGAGTAGCAATGTTACTCAACCACCACCCAAGAGACAGGAAACTGCAAAGGCCTATGTTGCAGGTCAAGCTGAGAAAAGAGGTTACAATGGTACTTTACCCAAGTGCAACAAATGTCAAACCCATCATAACCCCGAAAATTGTCCGAATCCATGTGGAAACTGTAAGAAGGTTGGTCATTCGACCAGGGATTGCAAAGCTCCAAATGTGGTTGATAATCAGAAACCCCCAGCAACATGCTTTGGTTGTGGAGAAGTTGGACACTTCAAGAAGGAATGTCCAAAAGGAAAGAATCAGGGAAACAACAACCAAGGTAGAACAGCTAGAGGAAGAGCTTATGTCCTTGGAGGAGAAGATGTCAGGGAGGACCCGAATGTCATTACGGGTACGTTCCTCATTAATAATCGTTATGCATCCATACTATTTGATTCAGGAGCCGATAGAAGTTTTGTTTCTATTGCATTTGCACCATTACTCAACATTGAACCAACCACATTAGACACTCCATATCACATTGAACTAGCTAACGGTAGTTTAGTTGGCACCGACACGATCATTCGTGGTTGCACTCTCAATTTTCTCAATCACCCGTTCAATATAGATCTCATGCCAGTAGAACTTGGAAGTTTCGACATTGTTATCGGAATGGATTGGTTATCTCAACATCATGCCAGAATCATCTGTGATGAAAAAGTTGTTCATCTTCCTTATGATGGCGAAACATTGGTCGTTCGCGGAGAACGCAGTGGGACTAGACTCAGTATCATCTCGTGTATTAAAACAGAGAAATACATAAAGAAGGGTTGTTATGCATTCTTGGCTCATATCACAGAAAAGAAGTCGGAGGAGAAGCGACTTGAGGATGTACCAACAGTTAAAGATTTTCCAGAAGTCTTTCCTGAAGACTTACCAGGACTTCCACCTACTCGCCAAGTCGAATTTCAGATTGACTTAGTGCCGGGAGCTGCACCAGTTGCGCGAGCACCTTATCGACTTGCACCTTCAGAAATGCAAGAGTTGTCGAACCAATTGCAAGAGCTCTTGGATAAAGGATTCATTAGGCCGAGTTCCTCGCCTTGGGGAGCACCGGTTTTGTTTGTAAAGAAGAAAGATGGATCTTTCAGAATGTGCATTGATTATCGAGAGCTAAACAAATTAACAATGAAGAATCGTTATCCACTTCCCAGGATCGACGATTTGTTTGATCAGTTACAAGGTTCCAGTTACTACTCCAAGATCGACTTGAGATCGGATTACCATCAGCTTAGGGTTCGGGAGGGAGATATCCCGAAGACAGCATTCAGAACACGCTATGGCCATTATGAATTTCAGGTAATGCCGTTCGGACTAACCAACGCACCAGCTGTGTTCATGGATCTCATGAACAGGGTGTGCAAGCCATATCTAGATAAGTTTGTGATCGTATTCATTGACGATATCTTGATATATTCGAAGAGTGAAGAAGAGCGAGAGAACGATTCAGACATTGGAAGACATGCTCAGGGCATGTGTCATTGACTTTGGAAATGGTTGGGCTAACCATTTGCCATTGATCGAGTTCTCTTACAATAACAGTTATCACTCGAGCATAAAAGCCGCACCATTCGAGGCACTATACGGTCGTAAGTGCAGGTCCCCAGTTTGTTGGGCCGAAGTTGGTGATGTATAGCTAACTGGTCTAGAGTTGGTCAGAGAAACAACAGAAAAGATAATTCAGATTCAAGAAAGACTCCAAACAGCTAGAAGCCGACAGAAAAGTTACACCGATGTTCGACGCAAACCATTAGAATTCTAGGTTGGAGACAAAGTCATGTTGAAGGTCTCGCCTTGGAAGGGCGTGATATGATTCGGGAAACGCGGGAAGTTGAACCCGAGATACATTGGGCCATTCAAGATTCTGGAAAGGATCGGTCCGGTAGCGTACAGGCTTGAGCTTCCGTCAGAGCTCAACAATGTACATAACACGTTTCATGTCTCAAACCTCAAGAAATGTTTTTCAGATGAAACGCTCGTAATCCCATTGGAAGAAATTCAAATCGATGATAAGCTTAACTTTGTAGAGGAACCAGCAGAAATCATGGACCGGGAGGTCAAACAGTTGAAGTAAAGTCGAATTCCGATCGTCAAAGTTCGCTGGAATTCTCGCAGAGGTCTTGAGTTTACTTGGGAACGGGAAGACCAGATGCGACTCAAATACCCACATCTTTTCACCAAGACCACTCCAGAGACCAACATCAGCTGAATTCAGGGACTGAATTCCTTTTAGGGTGGTCGACTATCACAACTCGTAATTTCAGGTCATTTTCCAAACCCCGACAATTTACTATTCATGAGTTACTATTCATCAATCACTATTTACCGATCACTATTCATCATTTCACTATTCATCATTTTTGAAGTCAGTTTAAGACTTTGAGAAGTCGTCAAAAATTTTACTATTCACGTAACACTATTCATTCCCGGAGGGAAATCACTATTCATAGGCATCATTCATCATGTCGTAAACTAGGTTTACGGGTATACAAATGCGCGTAACCAGTTAGGTTTAGTTGCGTATTCATGCATCATCAGTAAAGGCACATCATACAGACTAGAGTAGTCTGCATATCATCAGTAACATCATTATCATATCAGTTCATGCATGGGTTTGTGTGATTTTCATTAACGTATGCTTAATTGTTTAATTAACGTTACCACTCAGTCATTTCTACTGACATTATACCCAATACTCCCGACTATGATCCTAATACATTTTCAAACTAATTTTAATGATATAGAGATTATATTATTACTTTACCCGGTGTTTTTAAACCAATCGCTATATTTTTCGTTTGACACTTATAACTCCGTCGGTTTACGAAATTTCAATCCGATAATCATTCTAACACCCGATTCTTGCAAGGAATATGATTTTACAATTTTTACAACTTCGTCGTATTTCATTTCACCTCGTCATGATTCATTTCTAGTTAACTCGGTACCCGATAACACTCAATGTATACACTAAACTACCAATACTTATTTAAATGGGGGACAAAGTCTTGTTTAACTATCAAATCTCTTCCATTTTCTTGCCATGTGCCGCCCCCCTAACCCCCCATTTAGGCTAATACTCCCAAAAACCATTAATGAATTTTTGATCTTTTATTTCCATTTCACTAACTAACATCATATAACACAAGATCATTTAGCTAAATCAAGAACTTTTTGTTGGAATATGTGAATCATACAAATACTATAAACACATAAACATCACAAGTATGCGCAGCGGAAAGATCTACAGTAACATGTAATGTAATTAACTAAAACTTAAATAGAAAGCGTACCTAATTTGATTCCTAGCAAGAACAAGGAATCGGATCTACAAGAACAAGATATATAAACCCTAGGGGAGGGCTTATATGGATCGAACACCACCAAAAAAACACAAGCTAAAATAAGCTTGTCACTCGTTCTTGTACACACGAGATACTAGCGTTCCAATGGGAAAAGCTAGGTTCAAGAATCACAAACAAACCAAACACTTTGTTGCTATAGTTGGATTCGGCAATCCCTAGTGGGATTAAAATTGGCCGATCGGTTCTAGCAAGAGGAAGAGAAGAGAAAGAAGTTTGGCTTAGTTAGGGATTCAAGATTAGGGAATAACCAAATACAATGGGATTGTATATATAGGCAAACCCTAGCTTGTTCTCCACTCTATCAAATCGACTCCCATCCCGAATGGGTTGGATCGGCCGAATAAACCCAATGGATTTGGGTTCTAGATCCTTCTCTTCCTACTTTGCACATTTAGTCCTTTAACGGCCGTTATCTCTAACTTCGTTAAGTACTAACTGTCGTTAAGTGTTTGTTTTGTGAAATGAATAAATATAAATATAAAATATATTTAATTTATTCAAACCATTGGAACTCTCACGTATTGTGTGCAATCACGAGTCTCGGGTTCGAAACCGGACATACTTATATTAATAATTATACATATACTCTAACACTTTTCTCTCTTCTTTTCCTTCTTCCTTGCTCGGCCCAACCAAGAACACCAAAGATCATCCATAAATTTTTCAAGTTAAAGTCATAATCAAGCTCCATTTACCTTCCTAGTTAAGGTTTTGTGATTAAATCTCAAGTTTCTTACACATTTCTTATCAAAACTCATCAAATATTCAAGTAAGTTTCAAGAACATCTCTTTGATCATTTCATACTTTCATTTACTTCATATGATTATGTATTTTCAAGTTATACTAGTTAATCATGCAAGTTACTTATGTTTTAGATACCACTTTGCACATAAACTATCTTTAACACTAGATCTATAAGTTTCACTAATGATCTCATGAAATCCACCAAGGTTGGTGATGTTTAAGACCTCATGACACCCTAAGAAGGTGTATGGTAGGATTTGCGAACTTGTGGAGTTGATTTGAAGTAGTATGATCAAGTTTAGAACCAAGAAAATGAGTTTTAACAAGTATAGATAAGGTTCTGTCCAAAAAAGTGTAAACTGGAAAACTCAGAAACTTTTGAACTATTTTGGCCTTCATATTCAGAAAGTTCTTTCAAAAACGAAACCGTGGCCGCAAGAATCACTAAAAACCGACTTATAACGAAGGAGATATGATTTTTCAAAGTTAGACGACGAAAACTAATTTTCTGAAAATTTAGTTGCTGATCGCCGAGATTCAAAGGACAAAACGAGGCATTAGACGTGATCTAGACGACCCGACCTACTGAGATTATGTTAGTTCATGTTTATACGAAGCCGTGGATGTAAAGAACGTAGAAAACGAGCTTATAACGGCCGAGTTATTCACGTTTGAAGCCCGACGTACCATGTTCATTTTGACAGCCCACTAATAGAAAGTGTTTTAAGTATAAAAACTAGTGTTTTTGCGAGACATAACATTGATAGCCGATTTTCTAATTGATCGAGGCGTGTACAATCAAAAGATAAATGAAACGACATTAATACATTGTTACAAGGTTTTCAAAAACGTCGAGTTTGATCGCTAACACTTGACGTGCAATATTTCACGACTAGTTTCACGAAGCCATTTTGGACATATTTTCACAAGTTAAGGAAAATATTAAATTGCGATGAAAACATTACATTTTGCCGATAGAACACCAAATGAGGATCGTGGAGTACCGTTTCAACGTATTTATACGAAAAGTAGTTTATAACTTAACGAGGCGTCAAAAGTGTATTTTTCGTCGATAAACGTTATTTTCAAAACTAACAAGTGGTATCGATAACATACGTATTTGCATGTGTTGCATTGTATCATTGCTTACATTGGATCACATCATTCATAATAGGTCGCGGTTAGAGACCGAGCTTTATTTCATCACATCCATCATTGTCATTGTTGCTATATCATATCAGGTGAGTTTTCATAGCCCCGTTTTCAATTGTTTATTTGATTTCTAAACTCTCGGGGGAGAATACATTGTGTTAATACAAATAGCGTCTCAAAAACGTTATTTATATTCTTTGATCTTTTCTTAGTTTTGTTAATGACAAATAAAAGGAATATCTTTTAGCAAATAATAAATACTAGCTTAAGTCTCTTAAGTACACATTTTACACTTCACATAATAACCAAGAATTACAAGTTTGCTTATTTAGTAACTTGTTTCCTTAAAAGGAAACTTTAATTCTAAAATCATTCCATGACATCATTGCATACATCACATATAATATCTTTGATATATCTTGTTTAGATTTACAAGTTACATAGTTGACATTTGAGGATCTTGGATGATTTGGTAAGATACAACAAATCCTTAGCTGTCATCCTCCTACGGATCCAAGTCCAATGAAGGACGGATCCCTTCTGAGGGATCCGTGGGATCCGTGAGCTGAAGATCAGCTTGCCTATAAATAGCAAGCTGATCATTTGGCTTTCTCATCACTCATATAGCTTTAACACACATATTCATTCAGTACATATCTTACTAACATCATTCATAGTTGCATTTCACTTTGATCTTTCATTTTGTAGAAGAGAGATCAAGCTTTCAAGGATCTACAGAACCGTAATCCTTTAGTTGCATTACTGTGTGATATTGTAGTTTGTTTCACACATCATATCTATCATTTGTAATCAGTGAGTGTGGTTAGTGCTTTAGTCCTTAAAGCACAAAGAGTGTAGGGAGTGGTTGTACCCTTGTAAAGAACTCGACATCTAGCTTAGTGTCGGTAAAGTAAATAGGCGACGTCAGGTTGGTTCTACCTTGTGAAAGAACCCGGTGTTTAGCTTAGTACCGGAAAAGAAAGTAAGCGACGTGTAAAGGTTTTCTCCGCCTAGAAAAGGAGTTTGTTTCTTAGTGAAAGATAAACTCTCGAGTTGGAAATTCGGGGAGTGGAGTAGGGCAAGGAAGAGAGTCCTTGTAGCCGAACCACTATAAACAACAGTGTCGTGTGGTTTGATCTTTCCTCTCTTTATCTTTTGTTTACATTGTGTGATTATTTATTTGTGATTGTTTCCTTTGAATTAACATATAGTAACAAAGCAAATAAAGTTTGAAAAACGGTAAAAACTATTCAACCCCCCTTCTAGTTTTCCACAATTGGCATCAGGAGCTACGTTACTTAAGATCTTTAAAATATATTGTATTTTAAAACTTAAAATGATCCATGGATTTTGAAAACTTTAAAGAAGGGCAATCTATGCAGAGACCACCTCTATTTGAACCAAATTGTTTTATTTATTGGAAAAATCGCTTTGAGACTTATGTAAAGTCAAAGGATATAGATCTATGGTATATAATAGTTGATGGTGATTACAAACCTATTAGTAATAATATTTCGGGTGGTCGGGATGAAGGAGCTTCTCTTACTCGTCACAGTGATGAGCAAAAGAAACTAATTGCCAAAAATAATGAAGCCAAAATGATGCTTTATAATGCCTTACCTAAGAAAGAATTGAAAGAGTTTTTATGTGTAAAACGGCTAAGGATATTTGGCAATCTCTTATTATCACACATCAAGGGAACTCACAAGTAAAAGATAACAAAATTGATCTTCTTGTCCAACAATACGAACAATTTGTTATCTCTGAAGATGAGACCATTGATAGTGCGTTTGCTAAGTTCAATACTATTATTACATCACTTAAAGCACTTGATGAATCTTTTTCTAGTAAGAATTTTGTCCGGAAATTTCTAAGAGCACTCCATCCAAAATGGAGAGCAAAGGTGACAGCTATTGAAGAATCTAAGGATCTCTCAAGCATGACACTGGATGAGCTCATAGGAAACCTAAAAGTTCACGAAATGATTATGGAAAAAGACTCGGAAATTGTCAAAGGCAAAAAGGAGAAGATTAAGTCTATTGCCTTGAAAGCCAAAGTCGAGTCAAGTGATGATGATGAGTCTTGTTCAAATAGTGATGATGAAGAGTATGCCATGGCCGTGAGGGATTTCAAGAAATTCTTCAGGAGACGAGGGAAGTTTGTAAAACCACCTCGTGATGAAAAGAAATCCTCTCGGAAAGATCGTGACGATAAGAAAGGTAAGGTTGATAGGAAATGCTATAGGTGTGGTGACTCCAGTCACTTAATAGGATAATGTCCAAAGCCTCCAAAGACCAAGTCTCAAAGAGCCTTTGTTAGTGGAGCTTGGAGCGATAGTGAAGGAGATGATGATGATGAGCCTAAGAACAACGAAATTGCACTTATGGCTAATGACACAGAAGAGGTACATTCTGATTCATACTCCTCTATAGATGACGAAACCTTAGAAGTAGAATATAATAAACTGTGCGACGTCACTTTAAAAATCATAAACAAAAACAAATTTTTGAAAACAAAGACAACACTTTTAGAAAATGAAGTATTTTGGCTTAAAGAAAAAGCAATACGAATTGAAAAAGGTAAAGATTGTAAAGAAACGTGTGTATCTTGTCAAGAACTAAAACTTGAACTAGAAACCTTAAGAACCACACAGGAAGATTTAATCAAACAAAATTCAAATTTTAAAAGGTTTGATAAAAACATAAGTTGTGCAGATGAAATAATGAAAATGCAAAAACTACCTCATGATAAAACAGGACTAGGCTTTATGAAACTAGGAACCTTAAGTGATCATAAGGAACAGACTGTGAATAAATCTGATTCAACCAAGCTGGACACTCACGGATCCGACGGATCCAAAAATTTGGATCCGCCAGGTGTATCCAAAGGATCCGCGAGTACAGAAGTTGAACAGAAGGTTCACAAAGTCGACCGTTCCGAGTTTGTTAAAGTTACTAAGAAACCTAACAGTAGTATAACCAATAATAAACACAAACCAGCAGTATCTTTAGGAAGAGGACAAGCTAGAAATAAATATAGAGTTAAAACGGATCAACAGAGACCTCAAATGAGTTTTCCCAAACACCCCTTTCCTAAGAGTATAGTTAATCCGCAACACACTTATAATTGGAACCAAAACATGCCTAGAAACTTTCATGGTCCTAGTTATATGTCGTGGAACAATTGTCCACCATTTACATACATAAACCATGATAATGTCATGTTTAACCCAAACGGACCCATGAGATATTGGGGACCAAATGCTTGAGTCTTTTATGAACTTAGGTATGCTTGAAAGTTGATCTTGAACCTGATGAGTGGATCAAAGATAGTGGGTGCTCAAGACACATGACGGGAAACAAAAATCTTTTCTCAACCTACCAAGTGTATGACGGAGGTAATGTCACATTCGGTAGCAAGCTTAAAAGTAAAATCATCGGAAAAGGTACAATCTCTCATGACTCTCTATCTATTGATGATGTTTCTCATGTAGATAATTTAGGATTTAATTTACTTAGTATAAGTCAATTATGCCGCAAAAAGTATAACGTCCTTTTCAGTGAAAATGGAAGTAAAATACTTAAAGATGGCATAACCGTAGGAAAAGGTGTTTTAAAGAATAATGTCTTTGTTATGAAATTAGATAAAACACCTAAAGATAAGTTATGTCTTACCTCCTTGGACGAAAACTCAACTCTATGGCATCGACGCTTAGGTCATGCTAATATGAGGCTTATTCAATCTTTGTCATCCAAAGAACTCGTTAGGAACCTACCCAAGTTGAAATATGACCAACACTTTTGTGATGCTTGCAAAATTGGGAAACAAGTACATAACAGCCATAAGGCTAAAAACATGGTATCTACATCTAGATGCCTAGAATTATTACATATGGATTTGTTTGGCCCGTTGGCTATACAAAGTTATGGAGGAAATTTTTACACTTTAGTCATAGTAGATGATTACTCTAGATATACATGGACAAAGTTTTTGAAAACTAAAAATGAAGCATTCGATAAATTTGAAATTCTAAGCAAGAAAATTCAAAATCAAATAGGAAGTAATATAGTATCTATTAGAACTGACCATGGTCGAGAATTTGACAATGAAATCCAATTTGGAAATTTTTGTGATAATAATGGAATAACTCATAATTTCTCGACTCCTCGTACACCTCAATCTAATGGTGTAGTAGAACGTAAAAATAGAACAATTCAAGAAATGAGTAGAACTATGTTAAATGAACAAAACATACCACAAAAGTTTTGGTGTCACGCTGTAGATACTTCCACATATATCCTAAATAGAGTTTTAATTAGACACTTTTTAAATAAAACTCCTTATGAAATTTATCGAGGCAAAAAGCCTACATTAGGATATTTTAGAGTTTTTGGAAGCAAGTGCTTCATTTTAAACACAAAGGATTATCTCACTAAGTTTGACCCAAAGTCGTATGAAGGTGTATTTCTTGGGTACTCACAAAACAGTAAAGCATACATAGTATTAAACAAGGAAACATCAAGAGTCGAGGAATCTTTGAACGTAAAATTCAACGAAAGTCCACCTCCCTCTAAGACATCACCTTTGGTAGATGATGACTTAGTTGAAAGTCAAATGGTTAATGATATAGAAAACATTGAAAATGACAATGAACCCGTAAAAGGAGAAATAGTCAATATTAAAGAAACTAAAAGTCATCCATTAGAAAACGTCATAGGAAAACTTAATGAAAGAACATTAAGATCCAAAGCTCAAAATTAAAGTAATTATTTTTGTTTTATTTCAACTGTTGAACCTAAAAATATAGACGAGGCAATAAAAGATGAATCTTGGGTAATTGCTATGCAAGAAGAACTAAATCAATTTATTAGAAATGATGTTTGGACATTGGTCCCTCCACCTAAAAACCAAACCATAATCGGCACCAAATGGGTCTTTAGAAATAAAATGGATGAAAATGGTATAGTATCTAGAAATAAAGCTAGGCTAGTAGCTCAAGGTTACAATCAACAAGAAGGTATAGATTACGATGAAACCTTTGCACCCGTAGCTAGACTTGAGTCTATTAGAATATTACTTGCATATGCATGTGCACATGATTTTAAGTTATTTCAAATGGATGTCAAAAGTGCTTTCTTAAATGGTTTTATAAATGAAGAAGTATATGTTGCACAACCTCCCGGCTTTGCCGACTTTGAAAAACCAAATTATGTTTTCAAACTTAAGAAAGCTTTATACGGACTTAAGCAAGCACCAAAGGCTTGGTATGATCGACTTAAGACTTTCCTAGTTGACCATAAGTATACCATGGGCCTAGTAGATAATACTCTCTTCACCAAGAAAAAGGGATCACATATTATCATAGTCCATATATATGTGGATGACATTATATTCGGTTCAACTTGTCAAGAGTTATGCGACGATTTCTCAAAAATCATGCATGACGAGTTTGAAATGAGTATGATGGGGGAACTAAACTTTTTCTTAGGTCTCCAAATTAAACAATTAGAAGATGGGATATTCTTCAACCAATCAAAGTATATCAAAGATATGCTTAAGAAGTTTGGTCTTGAAGACTCAAAACCCATGAGAACACCCATGTCCTCCGAAACCAAACTCACTAAGGATGAAGAAAATGAATCCGTAAATAGCACTAAATATAGAAGAATAATTGGTAGTTTACTCTATCTTACGGCTAGTAGGCCTGACATTATGTTTAGTGTTTGTCTATGTGCACGTTTTCAAGAAGATCCAAAAACATCCCATCTTGAAGCCGTTAAAAGGATATTTAGGTACATCAAAGGTACTACACACTTAGGATTATGGTATCCCAAAGGAACGGGTGTTGAAACCATAGTGTATACTGACTCAGATCATGCAGGTGACTATGTTGATAGGAAAAGTACTAGCGGTATTTGTACTTTTGTAGGATATTGTCTCACATCATGGTTCGCTAAGAAACAAACTGCCCTCGCAATCTCAACAACAAAGGCAGAGTATATGTCTGCAGGAAAGGCGTGTCAACAAGCACTGTGAATGAAACAAACTCTCGTCGACTATGGAATTGAACTCAACAACATTCCCATTCTTTGCGACAACAAAGGTGCTATCGATCTAAGCAAAAATCCAGTCCAACACGCTAGAACCAAACATATTGAAATACGCCATCACTTCCTTCGCGACAATGTACAGAAGGGAATCATCTCAATTGAGAAAGTTTCCTCAGAGGACAACATTGCCGATATTCTCACAAAACCACTTAAACGAGAACCTTTCAACTATCTTAGACTTGGATTAGGATTAATGGAACCTAGTGATTAGGTGAAACATTAGTATAAACATTAGTTTAGCCACACACGACACCAAACCAAAACATGTGTTCTGATCCGCGGAACCAATCGATAACAAGGACGGATCCTTTGTTTTGGATCCGCCGGATCCGTCGCATGCAGAGTCCAGTTTATTATTAAATAAACAAGAACAAGTACTATTCATTCCTCACTCCAAAACATATCACCTTACTGTATTCGACACACACTTAATCTCCATCACAATTTAGACCATTTTCTTCCACAAATTTGTGCTTCTAACACCACTGTAAGTATTCTTATCATATTTATACTCCTTATCTGCGTCTAGGATTTCCATTTCATGCACAAAACCAAAACTTGGGGTATATGCATAATTCTTGAAAAATCATGAAGCATATTTACTGCATTATACTTAAAAACATGTTTTTCTTAGTTAGGAATTGCATCTCATAGCACATTGTCTTAATTTAACAAAAACCCCATGAAATTTTTTTACTAAAATCTTCTAACGACTAGGTAAAATGATATTTTTGAACATTGTTCATACAAATGCAAAAACGTTATCTTTTAGACTTCACTTGCATAATGTCTCTTGAATGCTAAAGGGAATACATAATTAATATGTATTTTCGGGTACATTCAACCGTAGCTACATTGAAATAGGAGCGTTTGGGTTATCTCTCCTTTATAAACAAAACTTGCATAAACTAATTTTTCTTGCATCAAAAGGAGTCGAGATAACCGCACCTCCACATTGTCCCCATGTAGGCACACACTAGAAATTTTACACTTACTTTGATCATTTTAACTAAAACTATGTAACTTTTGTACTTAGGAAAATCATGCCTCCCGCAACCAACTACGATCACAAAAGAACCGTTAACTACTTACCCGAAGTCCACAAAACCAAAGGTCTAACCAATGCCCAAATCGAAATTTTCAAAGCCTTAGAGAAAAAGTATGTCCATGAGGGTAGAGTCGTAGATTCATCGTTCTATGAAGGAACACAACTTAGGGAACACTTAGCCGCAATTCGATTTGATTCTCTTTTAGATATAGATGAACCAATTGTTCCTAGGTTCATACTTGAGTTCTATGCTAGTGTAGGTCTTAGTTCATGTGACCAAGGTTTCGTAAGTCTTCAGTTTACTTTAAATGGAAATTTTGTCAACATCCCTCTTGATCAATTTGGTGAGGTCTTGGGCATTCCAAGTCAAGGGACATGTGTTTACTCGGACAAATGGTCCTTAACAATCTTAGAATCTAATCTCGATAGGACGGCACCATATGTCACTCCTCTCGCATCAAAAGAAGATATTAGGGAACATCTCTTCATTTCTAAGAACAACCCACAAGGATATATCGTGGCCATGAAGTTGCTAGAGATCCATTTGCAATGGAGCTAAATGAACTCAAACCCGAATTCAAGAAAATGGAAGAGGTCTTAAGGGCTAATGTGATGTGCACCATAGGAAACCGTGATCACATCAATGCTTGTTTGTGTCATATGATGTACAACATCTCTACTCGTCAACCCTTCAATCTTGCTTATTATGTTGCCAAAAGAATGTGTGACATTCCGGTTCAAAGCAAGATTGCAATGCCTTATGGTATGCTCTTAACCCGACTCTATAGAGCCTTTGCACCCGCTCGTCCAAACCATTTAGGCTTTGTTCCGGATTACAATGAAATTGAACATACCTTCGTTCCTTTGAGCGACTTTAGGGTAAGTGTAGATAAAGGTAAACGTCCTCGTGTACCAACATCATCCTCATCATCTTCAATGAGTGAAGATGATGGTTTGCCAAATTCTAGGATTCCTCCACACGAATACTTGAGCCATCTTCCTCCAATTCAAAATGAATCCGCTGAGTATCGAAACATCAAAGGAATGGTGAAGAATCTTGGTCGTTGGATGATGAAATTGCACAAGGGTATGAAGAAGTTGAAGAAGAAGCTTAGTTGATGGAGTGTTTGGTTTTGAACAATGTTGGATAATGTGATGTTAAACTTCTATGTGTCTCGACTTTATCTGATAATACTTGTTATGTATGTGTAATAACTAACATTTACAGGTAGATAACCATCATGGTTATCAATTTTCCGGGTTATAGCCTATGTTTGGCATAACACCTAAAACGGTAAGTTTCTAAGAAAGGATTAAACTATGTACAATCGTGTGTTAATATTATCATATTTAGTTGTTTTGCTATACATATTAGATGTTAAGTAAGGTATATGTGACTTTTCGGGTTTTCGTCGAAAAATGCGAAATATGACATATGTTCTGTTTAGTTTTTTAGTTTTAGGCATACGGATCCGGCGGATCCCAAACCTGGGCTCCGCCAAGGCTTATCGTTGGATCCGCCATCCGCCCACTTGCGGATTAGGCGGATCCCTAACTTTGGTTCTGCCTTCGATTCAACTTGGATCCGCAGGTTCCCCAGTAAAATTCTAAAACTTTTTCGACTTATCCCGATTCTTAAATCTTAGTGTTTAGTATCATTTAGGATTCATTCACTAATCATAATTCATCTTAGAATCATTTAGGAATTCTTAGAAACTTAGGAACAAAATTTCCCACCAAAATTTAAATTTTTGAATTTTAGGTGTGAGTTACCAAACTGATACAAAGAAGGAACCCTTTTTAGGGATCCGTCAAATCCGTGAAAATATCAAATCATAAGATTTTCCACTATCTCCTTGTATTTACTGCAAATCCACAACACATTACTCAACCAAAGCTCAATGGATTGACTTCCTTGATATGACCTGCACAAATTTTTGTTCCAAATCATTAGAAACCAACATTCTCTATTGGATTCACATCAAATCCAAACACACAGACTCACAAACCTTCTGTCTATAAATTAGCACTTTAGGATCTTCAATTCACATCACAACCATTTCTTCTCCTGTACATTTTAGCTATTATACTTCACCAAAAAGTCTCAATGACAAAGTCAAACAACTCCTCCACATCTAAGCCACTAAAAAGGACAGCCCGTATTAGTGTCAAACCTT
The DNA here is from genome assembly GCA_021014915.2 of Artemisia tridentata subsp. tridentata. Classification (NCBI taxonomy): domain Eukaryota; kingdom Viridiplantae; phylum Streptophyta; class Magnoliopsida; order Asterales; family Asteraceae; genus Artemisia; species Artemisia tridentata. The sequence continues at coordinate 106,505,951 of CP139506.1, read as the reverse complement.
GTTGTTTCATCAACATTCACAACTCATCCTCTGAAGAATCATCACCACTAAACATATCCTCACCCATTGCTAGTGAAAACTTCCTTACTTTATCCACTCCAACTCCCTCACATGTAGTCATAAAAACACCACCTCCTACCATTACTCCTGTAGCAACCACACCACCACCCGCTCCATCACAGTCTGAGAAGTCTGCATCATCACCATCCTCACCAAAACTTAAACCAATGGAACTCTTTAGGACACCACCAACATCTCCACAACCATATCTTGATGAGTTAGAAGATCTTCCACCCACATCAACCAATCCTCCACCAATAAGTCTTGAAAACTTAGAACCTATGCTATTCCATCCTCTCCATCCGGAGATTCATGGTCCTCTATACCGTGAAGCACCACAACCTCATCCACAAATACCACCACTATCACCAACTTCAACACTCATCGCCATAGATGAAGCGATGTGGAGCAACATTCCTCAAACACAAGAGGAGATAAGTGCGGAGTTAACACAACTCTATACTCTCTCGAGTATGGTTGACCATCGCCTTCATGAAACCATGGACATTCAAAACATCCTTATGAACTCCCTCCAAACACCACAACCACCATCCAACAACAACAACAACCAACAACCATCACCACCACCACCGCAAAACTTGGAGCCTAGTCTTCCTCCCGGCTTTTCAAGTCATGATTGCGCACACTGTGAGAGAACGGCTCACTTGGCCCAAAGGACCAACATCTTGGTCCATGAGCTTCAAAATGAGATGAGGTTCATCTTGAACCATGTTCTTGAACGTTTAAACGCCATCTCTCATCCTCCTCAATAGGAGCTCTCTAGACTAGTTGTTAGGACCTTTTAAGTTGTTTGTTTAGAACTTTTTTATTTCTTTCTAGGATGTCTTTTTATTCTACTTGTAACATCATTTCATTATTGTGACTTTTGTCACAAAATTTTCAATATCTATGAATGTGATGTTTTATGCTTATGAGTGATCAACATATTGCATATTATCATTCTCATTGTGAACTAACATCCTAATATTGCATATATTATACCTTGATTATGATTACTTTAGGTACAAATAATGATCAGATACTTACTTTGACTTTTTTATAAAAAAAAGTCAAAACATATTGAAAGGATTGTTTGGAAGAACACTTCACAAGCATTCTACTTTTTCATTGAAGTCATTCATTACTAACACTTCATTTGCAGCATATCATACCCTTCATAGTATACGTTGGTACTCGAGAAGTGAGGAGTATACATCGAGGGGGAGCATCTCATAAGCATTTCATATACTAACCGTTTGTTTTGTAGATTCATGCATCATTTCCTTGATTACTCCATCTAGGGGGAGTATAAAACAAGGGGGAGCTTTAAAGTTCTCAAAATCGCATTCCGCTATGCTACTCTTTTTGTTTCGACAAAAAGGGGGAGAAAGGACTAAGTTTGCATTAACTGTGATTCATCACAGTACATACATTTTTACAAAACTTTTCTTTAATAAACAAACTTAATATATATTTTTAAGAACTCATGCTATATTTATTCTCTTGCTCAAAAATATACCTTATGTTTTGTCATCAACAAAAAGGGGGAGATTGTTAATACCAATAGCGTCTCAAAAACGTTATTTATATTCTTTGATCTTTTCTTAGCTTTGTTAATGACAAATAAAAGGAATATCTTTTAGCAAATAATAAATACTAGCTTAAGTCTCTTAAGTACACATTTTACACTTCACATAATAACCAAGAATTACAAGTTTGCTTATTTAGTAACTTGTTTCCTTAAAAGGAAACTTTAATTCTAAAATCATTCCATGACATCATTGCATACATCACATACAATATCTTTGATATATCTTGTTTAGATTTACAAGTTACATAGTTGACATTTGAGGATCTTGGATGATTTGGTAAGATATGGAAGATTTGGTAAGATACAACAAATCCTTAGCTGTCATCCTCCCACGGATCCAAGTCCAATGAAGGACGGATCCCTTCTGAGGGATCCGTGAGCTGAAGATCAGCTTGCCTATAAATAGCAAGCTGATCATTTGGCTTTCTCATCACTCATATAGCTTTAACACACATATTCATTCACTACATATCTTACTAACATCATTCATAGTTGCATTTCATTTTGATCTTTCATTTTGTAGAAGAGAGATCAAGCATTCAAGGATCTACAGAACCGTAATCCTTTAGTTGCATTACTGTGTGATATTGTAGTTTGTTTCACACATCATATCTATCATTTGTAATCAGTGAGTGTGGTTAGTGCTTTAGTCCTTAAAGCACAAAGAGTGTAGGGAGTGGTTGTACCCTTGTAAAGAACTCGACATCTAGCTTAGTGTCGGTAAAGTAAATAGGCGACGTCAGGTTGGTTCTACCTTGTGAAAGAACCTGGTGTTTAGCTTAGTACCGGAAAAGGAAGTAAGCGACGTGTAAAGGTTTTCTCCGCCTAGAAAAGGAGTTTGTTTCTTAGTGAAAGATAAACTCTCGAGTTGGAAACTCGGGGAGTGGAGTAGGGCAAGGAAGAGAGTCCTTGTAGCCGAACCACTATAAACAACAGTGTCGTGTGGTTTGATCTTTCCTCTCTTTATCTTTTGTTTACATTGTGTGATTATTTATTTGTGATTGTTTCCTTTGAATTAACATATAGTAACAAAGCAAATAAAGTTTGAAAAACGGTAAAAGCTATTCAACCCCCTTCTAGTTTTCCACACATTGCACCATTTTCATATGCGGACCAAAGTATACAAACTCATTACATTGCTTAAGTTACATCATTGCCCAGATTAAAGTCCCATTTATTATCATGAACCGTTAATTGTTAGCAAGAGAGAGTGAGTGAATAGATCTATTGATGGTGACTCCTCCGTTCGGGTTGGTAGTACCAACTGGTCAAACGAACGCATTTCATTTATGTCATATTAGAGTGATTGGCAAACACTCAGTTGGGGCATTTCATTCAGTCTAGCTTCGGGGTCATGAGCTTAGAGCTAATGTATCATTTTTATGTGGCATGGTTTTGTCATACACTTTATACTTGTGGTATCCGTACAACATTTCATTTACATAAACCTATGATTTCACCAACATTTTTGTTGATCATTTTTAGCAATGTATTTTCAGGTAATTAGCGTATCGCATGTTGGCTTGCATATGGACACATCATGGAGTCGCGGAGTCGACGCATCTCACTTTATATTTTATACACTTATCCATCGTTTGAATTATATGAACTTGTTTTCTTAAAACTTATTTCACCTTTTGGGACCTAGCTTTGTAACTCTGAGTGTTTTTAAATAATCAAACGATGTATTTTCTAAATGACACTTTAGGTCGTTCAATATAACTACAACTTTGGTGCTATGACCAGTCATGCCCTCGAAAGCTTCATTCCGCTGCAAGTCACGAAATTTGGGGGTGTGACAGTTACACCCCGTGCCCGCTTAGACCAAAAATTAAAAACTTTTACGCGGAAATGCTTGACCTTTCACGGACATTCTGTCACTCTTTCAACCATTTATAAAAATACATAAACATTCAGGACTTAAGATTATTTTAAAATGAAACTTGACTCAATTACCTTCAAAACGCCGGTTGGCACGACCTCTAACGACTTACGGATCAAAAGATACGATTTTTCAAAGTTTACAAAAAAACTTTACCGAGCAGCCCATCCGATCGGATGGCCCTCCATCCGAATCGGATAAAGACTGTTGATCGGTCGAAATCACATTTTTGCCCCGTTCTTGAAAACCCAATCTTGATATTTTACCAAACTTTCCAGATTTACCTTGTATACTATTGGGCTCATTTTCATATAAAAACATTTACCGTTTGACTCCCCAAAATAGTACTTTACAAACTAGACGGGTTATGCATTTAACCCATTTCGACCCATTTGCACTAAAAATCACTTATACCACCTCATTTTCCCACCAAACTTAACCATTATCATTCCTTTAACATACAAGTCATGTTTCATAAACACTTGACCCGTTTACAACCCAAAATGGGTACAAACATACTTAATCCAAACGCCCTTTTAACTTTTACTACAAACACTTAAAACACACTTTGACACATCGTTAGACCACCAAATTATTAGGACTCCATTATCATACATTTTGACACTTGACTTAACTTTACAAATCAATAAAAGACCAACGGGGGTACAAACTTTATACTTGAGCTCGGTATTCTACCTAAGCTCCTAACACATACCACCTTCTATCTTCCACGTTAGCCAACCTTAACCCTTAGCCCAAGCCCACCATTTCCATCACACAATAACCTACAAAAAATTAAACACTTAAACCATAAGCACGAATGCTTAGTAAGTAAAACGGATATAATATAACATTATACTTCATTCATACATTACGCATCTTAACCATTAAACCATTAACACATTAACATAACACATACCTTAACCACTCAAGCCTTAACCTTTCTTTCCTTAATCTCTCCGTATCTAACACATCTACTAGCCTTACACTTACTTGCACATAATAACTTCATACAAATCATTCATATACCATAACATATGTAAACACCTAAACACATAAAGTATGGAAATCACCATAACTTCATCTTATAGCCGGTTTACTTACCTTGATTCCAAGCTAATGCTATCAATAACATCATCATCATCATCATCATCATCTTCATCTTTTATCATCATGATCATCATCATTACTTCCTAAACCATAACCATCATCAAGACTTATTAACACAACATCATGATCAAGGGTTAGATAACCCATCTAAACTTACCCATTATATTTTCTACATCATCATATAATCATACTTTGATCATATGATGAAAACCCATTTCAATCATTAACCCTAACCTCATTAACATCAAGATAGGAAGAATACTTACTTGGGAAACCATTGCTAGGGATGACATATGGGCATTTAACCTTCATCTTCTTCCTCCTAAGTCACCAACCATCTTTTTCCCTCTCTTTTTCTTCTCTCTAAAATCCGGACCTCACACTCCTTTCAATAATGGATGAAATGTCTAGAATTTCCTATATATAATTAGTTAGGTGGCTACTTTGGCCAGTTGGCAAGAATGGCCCCTCAAGTTTCTTTCCTTTCATTTTGACCACACTACACATCTTAACACTTTTGATCTATTTCAACTTTAACCCTTGAAGTCTATTTCCTTTCTATTTAAGTCACATAATACTTTCCATAATTACACAATACATTCATTGACCATTAATTGACTTTCGGGGTTGACTATCACGTTACGTTTATTGACTAACCAATCATGTATGGCCTTTGGTCCCTTTATCTAGGGTGAGGTACAAGTACCCGGGAACGGGTCTAACACTGGAAGAGAGCTCATAATTCCTTGTAGAAGCTCTAGCACATGAATGTTAGAACCTTAGCTTTAGGCTAATGAATAACTATATGTATCGGATCTGGAGGTATTATATTTCTTTATTCTTCGAAAACTCCGACCCTCAGCTCCATAGCTTTCCCTATGGTGTAATTTTGAGTCATGACTAATAGCTATAATCTCATTAGCATGCTCGGTCATGAGCTCATCTAGAACGATATGAGCAGATTCATCCTTCGGGTGGAATGAATGAGAACTACATGCTTCCTTCGTCGGAGTAGCCCGGCTACAGCCAGATGCATCGGAACCTTTCAGAAGAGGAGATAGAGGCTATTCGCTTCTTTTCTGAGTTGGGATCTCCGTTTATGCCCCGGCTGAGGACTATTTCCTTTATATCATAAATAATGGGAGGAAGCGGAGTCTGTAACACCCCCATTTTTGATATACGCAGCGGAATATAAGTTGGGGTGTTACTTCAGGTATCACAGTCATGAAAATAGAAAACGACTCGAAAATAGACGTTTTAGATTAAATTGTTATCATTCATTTATTTAAATCAGAGTTTACATAGTAGAGGTCCCTACGGGAAGTTCTGAAATACATTTTAAAAGATACATTATTTGTTGAATGATAACAAAATGGACACTATTTTTATAAGAAGAAAGCCCATTGCCACTCCGTGCCAAGTTGTGCTATTAGTTACCTGAGATAAAACATGCTAAAAAGTCAACACAAAGGTTGAGTGAATCCATAGTGTTTAAAGTTATAATCAGTTGAACACAAGCTAAGTAGAAAGTAATTCAGTAATATTGCAGTTCAGTATATTGCCCTAAGTCTCATGACATGCAAAACGTTAACATGATGGACATCATAGTAACGAACTATTGACGTAAATTACTACATAATTAAATGTAGCAATTATGCCCTCGAGTAGGAGTTTGCCAGTCTCTTTATTGATCTCAAATATAAGGTGCATTTGGTTACCTATTCGGCTAACACAAATGGGACGTCAATTCCAATAGATCTATTCACTATATTCGCGTTCACCCGAAAGTGATTAATGGTTCGTGATTGAGGGTCTTTTAGGGGCAACAGATAAACTTAGGCAATACCAATCAGGATAGCATACAGAAAAATACTTGTGTTCGGTTTGTAGCATGTATCTCCCCACAAGTTTGGAAAATATATGAAAAGTGGGACTATGAACTCACCTTAGCAGTCTGGATGGAAAACAAATTAAATATAGTTGATAAACGTCTCCAGCATGCGACCTGGGTTGGTATGTCAAGTTTTAGTATTCGTATTTAAATATACATGAGTTTTAGTATTCGTTTTGTAACATTTTGGTTGACAGTTAAATGTTTAAATGAGACAACATGAAGTCTCTTCAAAAGTTGGTGGATGATAAGATTTTATCTTATTTCATGTTTTTGTGTTTATGTTTTCGTTTGTTTGTTATTGAGATAAATATATCTCGTTTACTTATTTCTATTACAAATCGGGCCGAAATATATTTCTCGTAATAATTATAAAATGTTACGCTTTTTGCCCTTATACTTTTATATATTGACAGTTTATACCCTTGAGCTTTCATAAAATAACAATTTTTACCCCTCAACTTTGGTGAAATGATAATTTTTACCCTTGTAGTTTCAAAAATGACAATTTATACCCTCAACTATAGTTCGTTGGCAAAAATGACCCTTGTTTTAATAGCTTTGAAATATTTACACTTTTGGCCCAAGAAAACTCCATCTTTCAGTTTTGGTAAGTTCTACCCTTAAACTTCAGGTCGACTTCAAATTAGGTCCTAGTTATAAAATAGTTAGAGTTTTGGCAGTTTTGACCCTCAAAGCATTTTTATTGTTTCACTCGACATCCTTATTTCATTTTAACGCGTTTTAAGCTTAGGAAAAAGACATGACTTGCTACGACTCTTTTTTGAATGTTATAATAAGTTTGTAAACATCACTTTTATAGCTTATTAGCTTATAATTCGAGCTTATGAGCTCGAATTAATTAAAATGGGGCGCTCGGTTTCAGTTTGCGATAGGGCAGAAAAAGGCTCGAATAAGAATGAGGCAAGGCAGTATTTTTACGACGCTTTTGATCCTACAATTAGCTAGCTGTGGGGTCTTTAAGATGGCTGAGTTTCAGATTTTATTAGCTTCATTTGAATGTCGAAATAATTATCCCAAGTTGGGCGTTTGGGACATGTCTCGATAAAAACTGAAAAAGAAAAAGGGTTTTGGTTTTTGATTTTTAAACTTACAACCTAGTTTTTAATACATGTTAGCATGTTTATTAGCTCATTTAATTTATCACTTAAATGTTTTATAGCTTATTGATTAGTAATGTGAAAAAATAAATTATGTGTGTTTGTTTTGTGCTCGACAAAAGAAAGAAAAGAAAGAAAACATGATTTTTGACCTAGCTTTCTATTACCACTTATTTATTAACATTTTTAGGAGTATTTAAGGTTTATAAAAGAATTGAAAAGAGGATAGTTTACTTACTTGTGTAATTATTCGACTATGAGAGGTTTTTGGACAATTTGGTTTTGCGAATGAACACCAAGGTTTCCTCTTCTTCTAGGCTTTCCTATGTTCTTCCTTAGCTTCTATTTGGGCTGTTTGATCATGGTTTAAGTGAGTGTGTTGCTGTTTTGGTGGGGTTCGAATTATGGGATGAATATGGAATTATGGGTGTGTCGATTTATATAGAAAGGAAAAGATAGGGTTTCATGAGGCTCTAGTCATCATGTTATGCATGGAAGAGACATGGTGAGGTGTATTCTTGGGGCTTGTATGGTGTATATGGTGGTAATGTAGGTGGTGTGATGTGGTTCGAATCTAAGCCATGGATTTTACCTACTTTTCTTAACCATGTTAAATATCAAGGAAACATGTTGGGGTGGATGAATATGGGACATGAAATCATCCTTGTGGCTTAAAATTCACCAAGTAATTAAGTTTGAAATGGTTTGGTTAAGCTTTGGTAAAAATCGAACTAGGTAAGTCCATATGGATTGAATGGCTTTAAATGTTGGTACTTAGGCTATAGGATATTGTACATGGGGTTTTAGAGAAGTAACAAGTTTAGTTTAGGGTTAGGTTTAAGTATTTATTGGGTAGAATATAATCTAGGGCTTGTTTATTTAGTATATGTGTCGAATTGTACATAAAAAGGAAATGCATCACATTGTGCTTTAAAGGGTTGTACCATAGGCTCATTAGGGTTGTACTAAAGTTCAAGAAATATAGAAAATATATTTTTAGGGTTTGCTTAAGTTAAATTAATTATATGTTAGTTTAATTAGGTTTAAAAGTAATAAAATGTAGTTTTTAGGTTTTTATGCATTGGACACTTGTACATTAGGTTTAGGGACTTGTACTTAAATTTAGTATGCTTAAGAAATCTATTTTTAAGGTTAGTGCATAAAATACTTGTATAACGTGCTTTTAAAATGAGTACATTTAGGTTTATAGTGAGATTTGTATAATTATTTAGTTTTTATGCTTTAATGACTTGTACCTTGGCTTGAAAGACTTGTACACTTATATTTTGTAAAGATCATATATATATATATATATATTAATTAGGGTTTGTGATTTTATTACATAAAATCATAGTTTGGCGAATTTAGGGTTTGTATCGGGAGTTAAAGTGAATTTAGGGTTTCTGTGCTTTAGGAGTTTGTACATTAGCTTTGGATGAGTTGTACTTTAGTGTTTTAGGGCTTAGTTAATCATATTCATTGTTATAATGGTTTAGGGTTTCGTAGAAACTCTAATAGATAAGAAATGTTTAGTTTGAACGTTTATTAGTCGTACGTTAACGAATTAACGTAAAGTCGCAAATGGAATACCGTATGATTTTTATACTTGAAATATATAAATGTTTATGTGAAGTAAACATTAGGTAAGTTGATGTCGGTCCGCGTGAGAGCACGTTTATCGAGGATGTGAGTTACATCACATTAGATAGTAGTTATGATCAGATAAAAAAAAATTTATACGTAGAAAAAGGATAAGTATTACTCGTATTTATTTAGAATATGGAATAGTTTATTACAGAGTGAAAATTTACAAGTGGTTACAGAGTCTCTGGAACAACCTCTGTTTGAGTTGTGTGGTTGAACTTGTTATCACGAAACAATCAACTGACGTCGGATGGCTCGCTACCTCCATACGAAAAGGGTAACTCCTACTAATGTATTCCCCATGGTGAAACTGTACCATCGGTGGTTAGGCTGAGCAACCTTTGCTAATTGACTCCGTAGCAAAAGGCCGGGAACACCCACCTTTCCTTTCGCGCGTATAGGCTACCAGATGACTAGCTACATCGGTTGCAGAATGTACATACACTATAACTACATTCCTGAGTTGGCAATTTAAGCAACTCAAATGACTAAGGTCGAGGGCAGTACTCGTGAAGGGTTTGTACCTCGAGGCTTATTAATAACAAAAACATGTGGTTTAGTCCTATATGGAAGGACGCTTCCATAGAGGGACGCCTCCTAAACATCCTAAGGATGAAAAACCATGAGTTATTTTGTGCACTTGTGATGATTGACATAAATGATTGACATCCGGAGTGATGGTGCAATCTTTGATCGGGCTAAAATTCCAACTAACTTGTAATGGAACAGTTAGTAACTAGCTCATAACCTCCTCTGGAGTAGAGGAACAATGTCTCCTCCGGAGTGATGTTATAAACTTTAGTTGTGTGAGGTATCTGGTCAGCTCATGGTCTCCTCCGAAGTAGAGGAACAACGTCTCCTCCAGAGTGATGGTATAAACTTTAGTTGAGTGACACATATGGTCAGCTCATGGTTTCCTTTGGAGTAGAGGAACAATGTCTCCCCTGGAGTGATGGTACGACCTTTGGTTGAGCAACCTCTACTTAGCTCTAGTAGTTACTCTCCGGTAAGTAGCTACACTTGAGGGAGAAGGTAGCACGAGGATATCCAAGTGATGCATATATTAAAAGCACCATTATAAGGTGCTACATTGGTATGCGCTGCATATAAGTAGACGCTACGTCAAAATATAAAAGTAATACAAAGATATTGATCTAAGTGTTACATCTAAACATGGAATAAGTATGTCGGTACACTAAACCTACAAAATATAAGGGTAAATGCATTATACCGAACTAGACACTCTGTTAATAGCTGCCCCATCGGCAGCTGCTGCATCTGAAGATGTTCCATCTGCAGCTGCTGCATCGGCAAACGCGTGTCGAACACAATATGTGTTGTGTATTTGTCTATGAGTGACTAACAGATGCTACTCTGCCGATGCAGGGTCTGGTGCTATCCGTGATATTGTAATATTTCAAATACGAAACACCAAAGCATCCAAAAACATGCAAATAGATGGTGGGATATCACTATCACAAAATCATAAAGTTTTGCATCTCTGAATGAAACTAACAAAAGTAAAAAAAAAAAAGTAGAAACTGAACTAGCTACTTATTACAAAGCACTACTTATTACAAACTGGAACATCAAACTCCCAAGAGAGCACCTGGATCGGAGAGTTGCTCCTACTTATTACAGAGCACCTGGCCGAGTAGAGGCTTTTCGCTTAGCCGCGTTCTTAGCCTTTGTAACCACCCTAGGGTCAGCCCGAGTGGCAATGATCTCCTCCAGATAAGGCTTAAGGATGGTTGCTCCCTCTGGAGTAGGTGGTGTGGTTCGATCAACATCTCGTTGTAAAATATTGGTGTTATGATCATGTGGTTCATCCCTTACCTTGGTGCCCTCCCAAGAGGGCATAAGCATGAAGTCATAGATACTCATAGCTGCAAATGCTAGTGAATAAATCTCCGATCGAAAACCACGAACCAAAAATCCGAGTGAGACTCCTCTCCGAGTGAGACTCTCCTCCGAATGAGGCTCTTCTCCGAACGAGAGTCTCCTCCGATCGAAACCCTCCTCCGATTTGAACCTTGTAATTAAAAACCCGAGGTCGAATAAGAGATCTGATCAAAACATTTCGAGCGAGACTCCCATCCGAATGATACTCTCTTCCGAATGAGCGTCTTCTCCGAACGTGAGTCTCCTCCGATAGAAACCCTAATCCGATTTGAAGCTTGTAATTAAAAACCCGAGGTCGAATGAGAGATCCGATCGAAACACTTCGAGCGAGACTCCCATCCGTTCGAAACTCTCTAGTGAGTACCTCCGATCGAGACAAAAAATACTCCCAGTCGTAAACCTTGTTTGAAATAACCAAACACTTTCCTCCGATGGAGAACTCGGATCGAAGCCCATGTGGTCGGGTTACCTCCGAACGAGATCCTCTCCGATGGAACCTCCATTCGAAATCTCTATTGAGTTCCTCCGATCGAGACTAATGAGTACCTCTGATAGAGACAAAAAAAAAGTACCTCCAATTGAAACCTTTGATTCGTAAAAATGAATATCCGATCGAAGCCCTTGATGTGGCCTCCGATGGAGACCTCCGATCGAAACTGTTAAGATTCCCTCCGAACGAACCCCCTTAGGGTTAAGGATAGTCCGATTGAAACTCTTGGGGTGACCTCCGATCGAGACCTCCGATCAAGACTCCTTGTGTTAGTGATGGAAAAACTTTGAATAAAAACTTAGAGGTTAGGACTTTCGATCGAAACCCTTGATGTGGCCTCCGAATGAAACACCAATGGAACTCACAAATCCAAAACTCCGATCAAGATAAGATCCGAACGAAACCCTATCAAAGATCCGATCGAGACTCCTCTCCGATAGAAACCTTTAACTAGTCAAATTAAAGATCCGATCCGAACCCTATATTAGCTTCGAATGAAACCCTTCGGGTTGTGTTGGAACCTCCAAATGTAGCACTTAAGTTTGTGATGCTAATAAAATCTTCGAACTAAAACTCCCTTTGGTTTGTAAACAAACCTCCAAACGAGTCATTCGGGTTTGTGAATAATGCTCCGAACGAGTCTCTTGGGTTTGTGATAAACCTCCGAACCAAACCTCCTTTTCTTTGACAAACGTCCGAACGAAACACTACTTGCGTTTGTAAAAAAAAAAAAAAAAAAAATCGAACGAAACCATTTGGTTTGTGATGTTAGATCCGAACGAGGTACTCCAGTGGGCAGGAAAAGAACTCTAACTTCAACCACATAACGAGATACTCAACTGGTGAGACACATTCTCATAGTCAAGTACAAACTCTTTAGCAATATATTAATACTAGACTGGGGGCATGATGAGGTACATGGTCCAAAATTATTGGTAGGTTCGAAAAATCTCTTAGCCTCCGGATTAAACACTCGGATAGATGAGCAGCCTTTCTAATTAAGTTCGGAACTTGGGCATAAAGGCACAATATCGACACAATCCAAGCGACTAACAACATAAGGAACATCACTTCGGGGAGTGGATTCGGCTCTAGTCTCGAAAATGGAGATATGGCGTACAATTCACCACCAAAATGCGGTGTGAATTACCAAGTGGGAATCGCCAACCGAATCAATATTCTTCCCGTCGCATCCCGAACACTTGTATAGTCAAGGGGAAAGTCTCTCATCAATCTCATCACCTCTTTCATTCGATGGCTTACTGGACCCTGCTTTGGAACTTCTCTTGGTAAATCTCTCATTTTTTTTGGTGCATCGGAAGGCTCTTGCAGCTTAGTAGAGGTTTTTCGCTTGGCGGCTGCCTTAGCCTTTACAACTACTTTGTGATCAAGTCAAGTGGCAATAATCTCCTCGAGAGTAGGTGCATGAATAGGCGAACCTTCTGGGACAGGTGAAGTAGTATGGTTAGTAACCCACTCTTGTATCGGACTTCGAAAATTAATGATATTCTTGGAAACCCTGTCATCCCTGATCGAGACATTCAAACAGAGACACAAAATTCTTGAGATTACCAACTCTTTGGCAACTCTGGCCTCCGAACCAGACAAACCTTTTTCTTTTGAGTCTAGTACCAACTCTTTGACAATACATTGATACTAGACTGGGGGACATAATGAGGTATGTCCTCCTCCGGATACTCTGGAGGAGATAATCACAATTAATTCCAAATGTTTCTAAGACAAAACCACTCCATGATGAGGCCTTGTCTGCTCAGGAGAGCATTGTATGCTCAGGAGAGCTGTCTGCTCAGGAGATCAATGTCTGCTCAGGAGAGCTGTCTGCTAAGGAGATCAATGTCTGCTCAGGAGAGATGTCTGCTCAGGAGAGCAATGCCTGCTCAGAAAGCATAATGACGGAGCAGTGCCTGTATCAGAGCTAGTACACTGGCCATCAGAGCTAGTACACTGGCAACTGACATATGTAGTACGATGACATACGAATAGCACAGACGCTTGGTCCACAAACTAACATGGAGACAACTTTGACCCCGAAGACTAAGCCTGGTGCTTATCAGCGCTTTATGTGCTGCACCTAGAAGACAACTTAGCTTCTATAAAGGGTTTTGTCATGGAGCTAATCAAAGGTAGTATAAAAGGAACTGTTCACACACATGAACAGGGGGCTGGACACACACATACTCCGATACAGACTTCTCTCTACCCTTACTCCTCTTTACTTATTACTTATCACTCATACCAAGTACTTACTCTCACGCTGGAGCTTGGTCTCGGACTAAAAACCCGGGGCGAGCTAACAGTGTTCTTTCTTATTTCAGCCTGCAAGATGAGGGAGCTACCGCGGAGTCTCCCGAAGCTTAGGGTTGAAGAGCATCTATGGAATTTTGCTCAAATAGTTGGTGATCATAACACCTGTTTGATAGTGGGTTTAATAATGGGTTGAATGATGATATAACGCTGACGTAGATGTAGTGGGTTTGATGACGATAACACCTACTCTAACTACTTGTAACCGTGCTAGACTCGGTCTGTTAACACCCCCCTAGCAATATAATGGATTCCAAATTTTCGGCTATTTTAATGTGGAGGTTGAAGAAAGATCGAGACTAAATATGGAGTAAAAGATTGAAAATGACTTATTTGTTTAGCTTTATTGATAAAACTAACATATATGTGTTGGGGAGTCATTTGGATTTTGAAGGTTAGATTACATTTGTTTACAATTAGAAAAATAGGCTAAATAACGAGTCGAAAATCTCAAATAACACCATCATAATACAAATCACCACCTTAATAAAACACCCAAGCTTCACACAAAACACCCAACTCAAAACACTCACCTCCCACCTCTCCCCACACTCCGCCTGCCACGTCATCACCCATCTCCCCACCCCTCATCTCGCCATCACATTCTTCACATTCATCTCACAACGCTCCACTTACTGTCACCACATAGACCATAAACTCCACTTGCTAAAACTATCTTTTTTAACACAAACTCATACACACTACTTTATAACTGTCTCATCACTTTCCTTAAACACCATCGTTTCGAAAGCGTAAACGATGGGTTTAAGGTTGTTACCTTTCTTGAGGACTTGGTAGATTATGGGTTTAAGGTGAGTTATCCGTGTTATAATGCGATGTTGGTGTGTTTGAGTAAGATGGGAAATATGGGTTTAGTGGTTTTTACGGTTTGTGAAAAGATGGTTAAGGATGGGTTTGTTTTGGGTGTGGTTGATTATAGGACGGTTGTTAACGCGTTGTGTAAGGATGGGTTTGTGAGAGAAGGGGAGATGTTTGTTACGCGTGTTGTGAAAGAGGGGTTTGGTGTGGATGTTTATGTTGCGAGTTCGTTGGTTTTGGGGTATTGTAGGATTGGTAGGGTGAATGAGGCGTGGCGGGTGTTTGATGTAATGTGTGAGAGAGATGAGTGTGGTGTGAATGAGGTGACTTTTACGGTTTTGATACACGGGTTGTGTGAGAAGGGTACGGTGAGTGAGGCGTTTGGATTGAAGGAAAAGATGGGAGTGTATGGGTGTAGGGCGACTACGAGGACTTATAGTGTTTTGATTAAAGCGGTTTGTGATATGGGGTTGATTGATAAGGGGTTGTGTTTGGCTGATGAGATGGTGAAAAAGGGGTGTGAGCCGAATGTGCATACTTTTACGATATTGATTGATGGGTTGTGTTAAGAAGGTAAGATTGATGAGGCGAATGGGATGTTTAGGCGAATGGTGAAAGATGGGTTGACTCCTGGTACGGTTACGTTTAATGCTTTGATTAACGGTTATTGTAAAGAAGGGAGAGTTGTTTCTGCTTTTGAGCTGCTTGCAATGATGGAGAAAAGAAACAGCAGGCCGAATATATGGACATATAATGAACTTATGGAAGGTTTGTGTAGAATTGGTAAGCCTTATAAAGCGATGACATTGTTGAGAAAGATAATTGACAATGGGTTGCGGCCCGAGAGACTAACTTATAACATTTTGGTTGATGGGTTTTGTAAAGAAGGTCATCTCGATATGGCTTTTAGGATACTAAAGTCAATGGACACGCTTAACCTTGAATCTGATGGATTTGCTTATACAATGCTTATTGATCGGCTTTCCAAAGAAGCAAAACTGGAGCAAGCAAATGGGCTATTGTGTGTAATGATTAAAAAGGGTATCGAGCCAGATGAAGTGACGTTTACTGCTCTTATTGACGGGTATTGTAAAAATGGTAAATTGGAAAATGCGGTTATTCTTCTTGATAAAATGGTCCAATCAAATAATCTTACTTTGACTGGTCCTCATATATTTAACTCAGTGATCGATGCTTTCATTAAAAATAAGAAATCGGGTCAAGAAAATGCAATGTTAGGGAAGATGTTGAAGCATGGCATAACGCCTTCTGTGGTGACCTACACAATTTTAGTTGATGGGTTTTGCCAAACAGGTAATATTAAACGCTCTTTAGAAGTGTTTGAATTGATGAAGCATTGCAAGTGTCCTCCCAGTGTTTACACATTCACGGTTTTGATTGATGGGTTCTGTCAGAATGGTAGATTGGAAGAAGCCATGAAGCTTCTTCAAACCATGTACAATACGGGTGTAACTCCAAACGTAATTACGTATACTATATTAATAAGAGCTTATATTAAATTTGGTGATTTGGAGTGTGAGTTTGAAATCTTGAATGATATGGTAAATAACAAGTGCCAACCAAACTCTGAAACACTTTATGCGTTGCTTGAAGGTTTAATTCTCTCTAAAAGTATTACCAGTGGTTCGTTGAATGTGTTTAAAGAGACGGGAGCTACCCATTTTGTTGAATTCCTACAGAAATCCATGAAACATGGTGTTCGGGATTCAGATATTTATAGTTTTTGGATTACGGGGCTGTATAAAGTGGGACGGATACTTGAAGGTGATGAATTGGTTCAAGAAATGGTGAAGAATGGCTACTTTCCCGAAGTCTCTGTGTGTTCTCAGATTGTGGAACATTTGTGTAGTGTGGGGAGGTACGGTGATTGTGTAAAGTGGATGAAACTGATGTTTGATCATGGAATTATGCCATCTTTTGCATCATATTGTTCTATAGTTCTTGGTCTTCGAAAGGAAGGAAAGGTTCATGAAGTGCAAGATTATTTGCTGGTTGATCTTTTATGCAAAGCTGGTGTTGAGGATATAGACGGAGTGATAACATACGTGGAATCCATGATGAGTTCTGATGAACATGATGAGTGCCTTGAGCTTCTAAAAGTTGTTGAAGATTTGAACCAGCAAGAGAGACCAATAATCTAGCTAGATTCAGGTATGTAGGCTACCTGTTCATATGTATAGTGTGAATAGACATTGCAATTCTACATTCAGAGATGGGTGTTTGGCATAGGGTTTTGGAAGCGATACTCTAGCTATTGCATTTTTAGTCGCAGACGATCAATTTCTAGTGTTTGGGATTGAAATTGATTCTTTTTATCTTATTGTTTTCGATTATCACTTTAGAAGTAGTTGCAACAAACTGGTTCAATTTACATGTTTTAGCCATTTAATGCAACATACTTATCATTTATTATCAAATTATGCAATTTTGTTGCATTAAGGGTAAAAATTGTCAAGTATGCTGGCATCAGAAAGTTTTATATTTTGTTAAGAAATGATAATCATGTTCCATTAATCGGTTAGAACAGTAGTTTGCATAATACCAGTACTGTACATTGCATTTTCTTGTTGTTTGCTTTTCACTAGATGTTTAAGATTAACAGCATTTAGAGGCACTTCACACCTATGAAGCACGCGATGTATTCAAAGACCTTTATGCGTTCATTATTAGGCACACATAGTTTACATAATCTAAAAGCATGGGGAATTCAGATTGCGGAATATCTTGCTACAGGACGATGTCTTGTGTAAGAGCCTGCAAGTTCTCAACCAAATTTGTTATAAAGTTGCTCTGTATCTCATTATTCTGCAGGAACTCTTTCCATTTCTTGTGGTTTTCTCTTATCGATTTGGCTGGTTCTTTTTCGGTCTCCATCATAACACTTTTCACAGCCTCAAAAACATCGTCTTTCCCGAAATACCCATCTTCATCTCTTCTATACACTTCCATTCCAACCTTCCACTCCAACTCTATTAGTTTAGAATTAATGAACTGGTCACCCTTTAATGGCAGCATCACCAGTTGACAGTCATTCACCAGACCTTCTATAACCGAGCTGAAACCAGCATGGGACAGGTAGCACCCCACACTTTCGTGCGCCAGGATGTTTCGCTGCTGTACCCACCCTGAGTGTACAATGCCTATATCCTTGACTCTTTCTAGGAACCCTTGTGGCAGTGTCCTTTCTAGCTGCTCTGAGCTATTGAGGTTTGTTGGAAAATTTAGAACTAGGAAGAAAGGAAGACCTGTGAGTTCCAATCCTAAAGCTAATTCTTTGATCTGATAATCTGTCAGAAAAGTCTCGCTCCCAAAAGAACAGTATATCACGGATTTGTTTGGGAACTGGTTCAACCAGTTGGCCCATGTGTCTTCTAGTTGGCCTGTATGTGGCTCAGGAACCACCGGACCAATTAGAAGAACTGGTTTTTTGAACTGCTTGCTAAAGTAATCTATATAGGGTCCTTCCATTTCTGTGCATGACTTAACGAGTATAGCATTGCAGCCATCCAAACATGTGATGAAGCGGTCTAATACGCTTGGAGTACCATGGAAACTTTTGAATATGTACGTATAATCTGGAGCTTCAAAAGTTTTTAAATGGATGGTTTTTGGGAACCCAGGTGGAGGTTTTTTAATTTCTTCTAAAGTTTGCGATGCATTGTGACTAAGCCTCGAGGGAACGATCAGAAATGAGGTGACAATCGTCATAAAAACAGAGAAACAAATGGTTTTAATGCCAAGCTCACACGCCATACGTGGCAGCCACCATTGAGCAAAGTCGAAGAACACAAAATCAGGTTTGAGGTGTGTTAGTAAAGTCTTGATTTGTGGTTGCATGAGGTCTAAGGCGACTTTGAGGAGTTCAGCACCTGCTGGTGAGGTGTCAGCAGTGCACTCCACTCCCTTAGGGAGGCCATCCACATGTGGCAGAGTTAGAGGGATGATTTGCATGGTGGTGGTGATGGGGTTGAGCATGGATTTGATACGGTCAACACTGGCAGAAGCAGCTAAGAAAGAAATCTTGATACCAGGATAGGAGGATAACTTGTTAGATAGTTGCACAAAAGGACTAATGTGACCAAGCGCAAAGAAAGGGAACATCACTAGGTGAAGCTCTTTATCTTTTCCATTCATAGACATCTTTCTCTTGATGTCTTTATGGGGTCTCATGCCCCATTTATAAGAGTAGTAATATTAGCCAAACATTTTTTAATTATTAACTAAGAAAAAGAAGATTGGAGGTTTAATTTTTTATAGTAAAGAGAATACTATATTAATCCTGAGATTTCATGTGATCAATGTATGTTAAGGAATACAATAAATAATTATTGAGTGGCGTCATAGGAAATCTTTACTAAATCTTAATTATTGTGGAGATCAATGATTGATCTGTTTGTGTAATGGTCTTTAAAAGTTTAAATGATACATGGTGTTTATAATCTTAATCAGTACACTATTTTATTGTCAATAATCTTAATTATTGTTAAGGAATACAATAAATAATTATTGAGTGGCGTCATAGGAAATCTTTACTAAATCTTAATTATTGTGGAGATCAATGATTGATCTGTTTGTGTAATGGTCTTTAAAGGTTTAAATGATACAGGTGTTTATAATCTTAATTAGTACACTATTTTATTGTTTATATGCTTCTACTGTGAACTATTGATTACTTTGCTTCTATTGTGAACTATTGCTAAGGCTGATGTTTAAACAATAGTTGTTTTTTCTACACATCTTTGTCTTTAATGTTTGGCGTTAACTTACTGATAGTTTTAGCTTAATGCTACCACGAATACTTTAGACCATGAGCCATTAGTTTAAGGCTATTTAGTTTCCCTATACTTTGTAGGTTGTTTTTGCATATTTAATTTGGATAATCGGTTGCTTGGCTATGATGATTCTATTGTTGGAATTTAAGTATCATAACAATTATATAATTAATATAAACACATCAAGAATATGCAACGGAAGTATAAAGGTCAAATACTTATAATTAATTAACTGAAGCATAAAAGTGATGTGTACTTTTTAGATTCTAGCAAAACAAGAGTCAATTAAGAACAAGAACCCTAATTAGGGTTTATATGGATTATAAGAATTACCCTTTACCTTTTTGCAATTCAATCCAAAATGTAAACAATAGTGTGTTTACACCACGTTCTTGTACACACGTAGTATTAACGAATTAAAGGAAATGCTAGCTTAAGAAACACAAAACTAAAACCAAACGATTTGTTATTTTGAAAAACAAAATCCGAAAACCCTTACAAAGAGGGTGTGCGGCCTAGCTTTACAAAAGAAAGAAGAAAACACAATTTAGGGTTTATTGTGTGTACAAGAGATGTTCAACAATGAAACCCTTGGCCTTGTATTTATAGTGTTGCAAAACTTAGGGAGGATGGGTTTTACCCACAACCGATCGGTTCTAAACCTACATGGGTTCCAGAACATTCTTGTCCACTTTTTTAACAATAGTCCTTCTATTAATGGTCGTTAGTCAATTTTCGTTAATTACTAACGGTCGTTATTCATTTTGTGTAATTAATAATTAAATACAACTTTTTATATTAAATTATTAAACTTTAATTCTCATACGTAAAATGTGCAATCCCGTGGTCTCGAGTTCGATCCTAACATACACTACTAATTTATGTCCATAAGTCAAGTTAATGGTACAATAGAATTTCCAAGCCAGTTGCATGCTTTATAACACAAGTACTCTTTGACCAAGTCACTTCATATCCATGTATCAACAAGAAGACATAAATTTTTATAATCCCACTATACGTTATAAATCATTGATCAACTTAATGACTTCTTGTATATGTCTTAATTAAAAAAACATAACAAGTTAACGTCTTACTTTATATTATTATAAGTCTTGTAACAATTAAAAGACTTCATGTTTGTGACTTTACAATAAAACATAAACATGTTTAACTACAGTATTCATGAACACCACCATTTTGGTTTCAATAGTAATTTCAAGTTAATTTTATTACTTCATTTATTTATGTCATTTCAAGAATACATAACTATTCAAATTGAAGTAGTATTAGATTACTTCATTTATTCATGTCATTCCAAGAATACATAAATAATTTATTCATGTCATTCCATGAATACATAAATATTAGAATTGAATTAGTCTATGTTATTATCTTGACACATGTTCTAAATAGTTGTCTAATTTAGAAACAGTAAATTATCCATGTACGGTCTCACGTAACCATGGAGATTTACCTTGTTATTGCAATCTAGCTAAGCTTTCACATAACATAAATTGCAACACCAAGTGTTTATTGGATTATTTGTGTTAGAACGTTAGTCTCTTACCAAGAGAATCTTTTAAATCATATTCTTATGTGTTGTACCTTGTATACAATAATGATTTCTCCCACTTGTGCATGGAACAATATCATGTAAATAAACAACACGACATGCGTTTGTTTATGTGAACAATATGATAGTGTCATAGATATTAGCATAACTAGTAGATGTAGGACTATATTTTCTAATAAGGAAACGCACATGGTTATCATTAAAAATACAAGTGTCTACAATTCGAAAGTAAGTATCTTTAGACATTCTAGAGATAGTCTGGGTTACTACCAAGATGACAAAGCTTGTATCTCCCACTGAATTAGTAATAAGAACACAATGCTCTCACTGGATTTGACAACATTGTAAGTGTTTCATAACCAGTAAAAGCAAATAGTGCGCTTTTTATACTTTCCTACACCTTTGAGAAAACCCATACGTAACAATTACTTAGGTACTAAAAGAGTGTATTCGACTACGTAGACGATGGACTATCCATCAATGCTATTAACTTGAAAATTGAGCATGCAATTTCTTCCTTAATAGGTCTACCATCCCTACAATGGTATGTAGCACCTATAAATGGTCAAAGCACAACAACTAGATAAATTATGCTAGTTTGTCTTTTACCAATTTTGCGGTAATTAGTCTCGCTTCTAATTTAATAACTCATAAAATGTGCAATTCTCTTAACTATTAAAGTTTGCTATGAGTTATGTATTTAGAATTTAAACAATTCAAATTTTCCTATCATACCTTTCTCATTCATGAAAAGGAATAGGATTAAGTCTCACGCTTCTCTCATGAAAAGGAGACTAAGTTTATTCTTTTAGTAAAGTTGACTTTAGCCAAAAACCCCTACGGGTGTAGATCAATTTACCAATAAAAGAATAACTTACGTTTACGGTTTAATGTTGCATTAATACATTTAAAAGAATTTACAAAATTCAATTTTAGTATTTTCGATAATAAAATCTTTAAGAAAATTAAATACCCATTGGTTAATATTCATATAAACCATAGAATTTTCTTAAAACTAGGATCCTAATTGACATAGTTCCATTACATCAGTTGATCTGCTAGTAACGAAAGTATTCAACAAGGTAATTGTCGAACAATAATTGGTAAACATTTTCCAATTCCTAGATCATTATGGGATTTACAATTGCCAAACTAAGTTGCAATGTAAGCATGTTTTATCCCCATCTTATGCCTTGAGTCATAGGTCTCACTAACTAACTCAATTAAGTTGTCTAATTTAAAGAACTGCAAATATGTCCAGTTGAGCTCTCACACAACATGAAGATTTACCTTTCCATTACAATCTAGCCAAGCTCTCGCATAACGTAAATTGCAACTTCAAGTGTTTTTTTAATTAGATGGCATAAATTTAAATTTTAAGGGTACTAGTTTTTTATGTGTATAATCAAAAATTATGTATGAAAAAGCATGCATACAACTTCATAACAAAGGTTTTAATAAAGACCTTTTATTAACCAATTTCACTAAGATTAAATTAACAAAGTTTTGATTGAGGTACTGGGTTCACCAATCAAAGAATTACCTTTAGTTATCGTCAACTATATCGTACTTTTGCATAAGTCAAAAGACTTAGTGTTTCGGATAATTACCACAAAGTGGCGCGTGAAATTAAAGGTCAATTCACCCTTAAGATGATTTTGTATATAAAACATAGTCGTACTAGGTAGCTCCAATTTGATGCACAAAGTGGCGGAGAAACTAAGGTTTAGCATACGGTTAATTCCCGTTTCTTTTAGGTCACAATTTAATGTGTACCCTCCTTAAACCACTCACACAGTTTGTCAAAATTGGGTAAGTCTTTCTTACTATTTGGTACAAGAATCATCACTCAATTAAACGATATAAATTTAACTCTTAAAAAATAAATCCAATTTCACCATTATTTAGTCCAATTTATTTTCTATTCTAAAATTACCCTTTGCTTACAATCATGTCCAATAATATATAAACAAATAAGCAATTAATAAAAATAAACGACAAGAATAATGAACATGCTAAATAAATCAACTAACATGTATATCTTTCAATGTAAAACTCCCATTGGTTTTCGAGCTAGGTACCCAATGGATCACGTACCAACAATTGGTAATGTAAGTTTTACAATAAAAATATACAATGAATACACAAAGTTGACAAACAATAAATTAGGTCTTCCCAAATTATAGCACAATTAGCATGTAAAACAAATAAACACGTAACAATTACTTCATAATATTCATATGATACATGATCAAACATGCACATTCATCATGGATCCACATCAACTTATTAACAATTAATTAAGTTTCCAAAGATACGCATATAATTCCATGACACATAGCAATTATTCATGAATTAAACACATAAAAAATATTGCATTGCATGCAACATTGGGTTTCTAAAATTCTTACAAAACCTATATATATATATATATATATATATATATATATATATATATATATATATATAATATATATATATATAATATATATATATATATATATATATATATATATATAGGGCGCGTTCTATGCAGTACCAATATTAGATGCAGTACTTTACAGTACTCATTTAGACCAATAGGAATTTAGTATTAATAAACATTTTTATTTAATTAAAAAGGGCATAATAGTCAAACACATTTTTAGTTTCTTTTTGATTTTTGTAATTAAAAACGTTTTTAAATTCCCTTAATTTTTGGAATTAATTTTTTTTTCAGTATACATGTTTTTTTAAGGAAAATGAAGTGCACATGTTTTTTTTTTTTTTTTTTTTTTTTTTTTTTTTTTTTTTTAATTTTTTTAAATATTGTAAATTTACATATGTTTCTTGTGTACAATTGTTTATATGTCAAACTTGTTTTGCTTAAAATGGTATTTGCACATATGTTTCTAGTGTACATTTTTTAATCTTCGAAATTTATAACAAAAAAACATAAACATAGACATAGACATACATGTAATCTCTAAATTTATAACAAAGAAAAAACATAAATTCAATACACAAAATTTGATATCAAATGAAATACAATTCAAATACAAATGTATATTGTTAAATATAGGTGTGCTAGAAATTCAAAGACATATGTGCACTATTCGAAGAACATGCGTGCACGCTTCACTTTCTGATCATAATCGTTAGAACATATGTGTACCCTTCCAAATACATATGTACACACTGCGCTTTCTCGTCAAATTCATTAGAACATATATGCATGCCTTCCAAAAACATGTATGTTTGCGGTGACTATATAAACTTCATAATCAAAGCACCAAAAACACAATCCCTGTCTCGAAACAAAAACTAAAAATCAAATAGTTAATCATATTATCTATGAAAATCAATCAACGAGACATATAAAAACAAATACACAAAATTTGATATCAAATGAAATACAATTCAAATACAAATGTATATTGTTAAATATAGGTGTGCTAGAATAAAATTACTACTGGCAGCAGACCCAACTTCTTGATACAACTGATCAATCGTACCATTTGACCAACATGGACCCACAATTGATCACTGATCCATGAATAACATGGGCCAATATCCATCTTCTTGCTCCACTGACTTAAATCAAATCAGTTCCATACTGATATACCCCCAACCAATCAATTCAACCAATTAATTTTAAAACATGCAACAAATCACAAACTAGCCCCACATGTCAATTAATAGCAACAGAAAGAGTTCGACCCATTTAATTCACTTGCGACAAAACGTTGACCAAGAAGATATAAAATTCATCATGCCAAATCGATCAATTAATTTAAATATATTACTTTCACTAATCGAAAAATCAGCAATGAATAAATTTCTTACTTTCAAAGTGATGACCCACTTGCGTCTGCTACTGGCTCTACATCTTGATCGATTGACCAATGACAATTAATTTAAAAATCATATCTTCACACAATACTTCGTATTTTTCGTATTTCATGAATCTAGGCCATTGGATGGTTAGAAAAAAAAGATTCGTCAATGATCATAGATGTAAAGATTTGTGGATGGAGCCTGTGAATGTTGGGGAGATGATGGTGGTTATGGTTTTGAGAGAGATCTACTTTTCTCCTAAAATAATGGATCTCACAAAATAAGTTACGGGTTTTCTTTTAATGGATACATTTTACTAGAAATTTGAATTCCTAAAATACCCTTCCAGTCTTTTGTTTAATTGAAAATAAAACCTTTATCTTTTGTTTAATTGCAATTTTGGCACTTTTAATCTTAACCTTCGATCATACTCATCCAATGCCCCAGATTCATTTTAAGGGTACTGTAAAGTACTGTATCTATATATATATATATATATATATATATATATATATATATATATATATATATATATATATATATATATCGGATGAACAGTAACCGGATGAACAGTACCAGATGAAGAGTAAAAAATTTTAGGGTTTCAAAAAAAAATTAAAACCTAGAAACCTTAAAGCATGCAATAATCAATCCAGGATTCAATTTTTTTTTATGTGTTTCAGTAATTAATTACACAGTATTAACGGATCATGATGCCACTGTTGGAATTTAAATATCATAACAATTATATAATTAATATAAACACATCAAGAACACGCAACGGAAGCATAAAGATCAAATACTTATAATTAATTAACTGAAGCATAAAAGTGATGTGTACCTTTTAAATTCTAGCAAAACAAGAATCAATTAAGAACAAGAACCCTAATTAGGGTTTATATGGATTATAAGAATTGCCCCTTACCTTTTTGTAATTCAATCCAAGATGTAAACAATAGTGTGTTTACACCACGTTCTTGTATACACGTACTATTAACGAATTAAAGTAAATGCTAGTTTAAGAAACACAAAACTAAAACCAAACGATTTGTTTTTTTGAAAAACAAAATCCGAAAACCCTTACAAAGAGGGTGTTCGGCCTAGCTTTACAAAAGAAAGAAGAAAACACAATTTAGGGTTTATTGTATGTACAAGAGATGTTCAACAATGAAACAATTGGCCTTGTATTTATAGTGTTGCAAAACTTAGGGAACAAGTTATGATTTGGGTTGGGTTTTACCCACAACTGATCGGTTCTAAACCCACATGGGTTCCAAAACCTTCTTGTCCACTTTTTCAACAATAGTCCTTCTATTAATGCTCATTAGTCAATTTTCATTAATTACTAACGGTCTTTATTCGTTTTGTGTAATTAATAATTAAATACAACATTTTATATTAAATTATTAAACTTTAATTCTCATACGTAAAGTGTGCGATCCCGTGGTCTCGAGTTCGATCATAACATACACTACTAATTTATGTCCATAAAACTAACATCTATCGGCTGGTACGTCTTAGTTCTGGCATGGCACAAACTGAAGTGCATAAAATGCAACCATGTTTTGTTGACAACACAGTATCTGAGCACACTCATAAATTACATGAGTTTTGCAACAAGAGACATTGGCCAAAAGCCGCTTACAAGTATAAGCGTTGCATTTTGATATTGCCATAGAGTACAATACTTACAAGTTAAAACAATCTTTAGTGTGAAAACGTAGAGGGGGGGGGGGTGAATACGTTACCATTTTAAAATCTTAAAACTTGTTGTATCAAATATCCGATTAAGCTTGTTGTAATATGAAAGATGCCAATTATAGTTTATGACTAGCATATACTAAAACAAGTTGTCACACAAGTATAACCATCAAGTCACAACAAAGCAATAATATAATGCAAGTATAAAAGTAAAGCAGTAAGTAAACCAAAGCGCAAACCGAACACGATGATTTATAGTGGTTCGGTCACGGAGCTCCTCTCCGCCTACTCCAGTCCCCGAGTACCCAACTCGAGAGTTACTTCACTAGATCAACAAGCTCCCTTCTCGGCGGAGAAAACCTTACAAATGTCGCTTACACTTTTTTCGGTACAAAGCTAAATACCGAGTTCTAGTTCGAGGTAGAACCAACCTAACATCGCCTATACAATATTTTTGACACTAAGCTAGATGTCGAGTTCTTTTACAAGGGTACAACCACTCCTGTTATGTTTTATGGCCCAACATAAAAACCTTGTGTTTTATGGCACAAACACATAAACCATCTAATCTAGTTTGGTGAATAGATTGTGATGATACAATGATGTTTACAATGATGATCCATGACACAAATGTCTAATGGGTATGAATGACTAATCTAAATGAACTTTCATTGATAGAAAGCCTTCAATAGTTGAAGATCACAAGTTCCCTAAGCTTGTTGTGATAGATCTTCATATATGTATGCTTGTGGTGGATGATGACTCAAGATCTCTGAGCTTGCTTCACCTGATCATTTCGGGAGTATGCTTACAACATAATGAAAGTTAGAAGCATTATGATCATATTGATAAGGGTGATTAATGCATGTTAATACATTGTTATTGTAACCACTGGTAAAAATATGACTTTACAAAACTATACTTATCCTTTTTTCACGTAGATTTTTTTTTTTTTTTTTTTTTTTTTTAATTATATTTCGTGATTATATCTATTATCTTATGTGACGTAGATAAATGTGCTCGCTCGCAACCCAACCTTAACTGAATTAATGTTTATCTATATAAATATCTTTGACCTAAAACTTTATGAGATCCCTTTTACCACTTTACGTTATTTCGTTAACGTATATTTAAAACTAAACGTTTCTTATTTAATAAGAGTTTTATGAAACCTTAAACTACCATAGTAACATATAAAAATAACGAAACCCTAAAAATACTAAAATACAATTTATTTGAATAATGTACAAGTCACTAAAGCACAGAAACCCTAAAACCACTACAACTTCCAATAAAACCCTAATTTTACAAAACTACTCGTCCTCCGTCCCATTATAAGTGTCCACTTTCCATTTGCACAAAGTTTTAGGAAAGTGGGGCCAACTACACTTTCCACCAATCAAATATCACTATTACCCACTAAAGTCTCTTCTCATTGGTTGAAAATATTCCCTGGACACTTAATATGGGACAAGCAAAGATACTATTGTGGACACTTACAGTGGGACGGAGGGACTCGTATTATTATATGTAATAAAACCACAAACCCTAATTAATATTTTTATAAAATATATAAGTACAAGTCTTCTAAACTAAGGTACAAGTCTTTAAAGCATAAAAACTAATTTTAAATAAAAACCTTATATAAACTTTAATAAAGATTATTTAAAATACATACTTTGTAATAATTTCACATATTAATTTTTAAAATAAGTTCATTTATTTATAAAATAAGTGTACAAGTTCTCAAAATCAAAGTACAACCCTTTAATGCACAAAAACTTAAAAATCCATTTAATCATCTTAAAACTCTAATAAAATTATATAAAAATTATATAAAATTAAGAAAATATTAAAATTATATTTTTCTTATTTTCTAAACCCTAGTACAATCCTCCTAAGCCTAGAGTACAACCACCCATAGCACGAAAATCATTTTCTTACACATAAACATAAATCGATACATATATTTTTATATCCTTAAACTCCAAAATTCATTTATAAAAATCCTACAACCTTAGGAACCCTAATTACACCTTAAACCCTAGAGTACTACCCAACTAAGCCCAAGGTACAAACCCCTTAAGCCTAGTCGAACCAAATCCCACTCCATAACCCTAGGTTAGTTCGAATTGGACTAGAACACAAATCATACTTCATTTACTTAAACCCTAAGGATCCATTTGTATGAACCCTAGTATGCCACAACCCCCCTCCTTCTAGAAAAGACACATGTGTATGGATAGTAAGCTTCCACACCATCCCTTCCCCCTCCTACTCATGTGGCGTCCAATCTCACCTCACACCTCACCAAAATTCTGCACACACTCTCCAATACCATCACTAGAATTATTTAGAAACCCTACTTCACCCTCTATAAATAGAAATCACTCAAAACCCTTCTCATCACCTCTACACCATCGAACCAAACTCACAGCCGATCTACACCCAAATTTCTGTCATCATAGCCTTCAAATAGGATCAAGAACACTCCTAGGAAGCCAAGAAGTAAGCTAGACGCATTGGTGGTCACATTTCGAAACCCTAGTTCCATAAAAACCCTAATCGACACATATTTTGCTAAGGTGAGTTCTCAACCCTTTTCCTTATCTTACATATGCTCTAAGTACTCTTAATATACTACCTTAATGATCTCTAATAAAAGCTATAATCAAAAACTAAGTTAAAAGTTTAATTTTTCGATCTCTTTTGTTTTCTGTACGAACCAAACAAACACCCTCTATTTG
This sequence comes from Artemisia tridentata subsp. tridentata, assembly GCA_021014915.2. Taxonomy (NCBI): domain Eukaryota; kingdom Viridiplantae; phylum Streptophyta; class Magnoliopsida; order Asterales; family Asteraceae; genus Artemisia; species Artemisia tridentata. The sequence goes on along the minus strand of CP139506.1, from coordinate 106,476,486 downwards.
TTTTCTTTTCGATATTTTAAGAACACTAGACTATAGGACACTCACATATTGTTAAAGAGAATATTTTTAGAAAAACGTAGCAATTTGAATCACTAAAAATGAGTAAACGAGTCAAAAGTTATAGCAAATTGAAGTTGAATAAAAACTATAAAAACTTTCTGTGACAGCAGAGGAGTTTGCGCAAAACGAGGCATTTCTGCTCCGTTTCGTCGAAAACTTAAAACACGAAAGTTGTCCGGAACGACGTTTCCTTCAAAAAGTCTTTAGACCTCGAGTCATGAAAACGCATAAAAAGGGGTGTTTTTATTTAATTTCAGAACAGATTTTTAAAAAGGACAGCAGCAGACATGGGTCTTGTAACCCAAAGTTCGACCATTAAACGAGCTTCTAAATTTCTAGGTTTTTGCACACATGTAAACCACTTAAATAGCTAACTATAGGAAAAAGAACGAAGTGTTTTCGTTAAGAAACGAGTGAGTTCTAGTCATTTGTTTGTCGGGTGTTTCTGTCTCGACAAAACTGCCAAACGCACCTTTTAAAAATTATTTGTGAGCTCGTGGGTTCGAACCTTGGCCTAGGAAATTGTAAAAATGGTCTTTATAAACTGATATTTAAGTTTAATAAGGAGTCGTAAAGGTTTCGCCATAATTTGTGAGAAATAATGCATTTTTGTGAAACAAGGATGTCGAGTGTGACAAATTAGAAGTCTCAGGGGTAAATCTTGCCAAAACTCTAATTAAAATTATAAAAGGGACTATGTTTGCTGTCAATCTGAACCCTAAGGGTAAAAAGTGTCACTTTTGAAACCTAAGGGTAGAAATTGTCATTTGACCAAAGTTCAAGGATAAAAATTGTATTTTTATAAAAGTTCAAGGGTGAAACTTGTCATTTCATAAAAGTTCAAGGGTAAAAGTCGTCCACATACGAAATTAGAAGGTTTAATGTGGAACTTTCAATAATACTAATCATTAATAATTTATATTATTATTATTGTCACTGGTACAAAAACTGGATATCGTCACACCACAAAATGTGTGACTATATGCATATAGTCACACATTTTTTTTTTTGGTGTGTGTGACGAAAAGTCGCGCCACCATAGGGTTCATATGGTCACATTGTTTAGTTTGTGGCCGTTTTCATTGAAAAAGAGTGACCAAAACCCGAATATGTGTGACCAATTAGGCACAAGTTTTGTTGGATTTATCAGTATGTGTGACTATTTCCCATCTTATGGCCACATGAATATATAATAAATGTGACGATTGTGATGATTTAGTCACACAACGTGTGTTGTTTTTTTCGAGTTAGTCACATACAATTTAAAAAACAGTGGCCAAAAGTGTGAATAAGTGTGACCATATGCTGTTTAAAGTGAAGAAATGTGTATTTTGTGTGACTATTGTTCATCCAATGGTCACTTGAATTTTATGTTTGTGTGACCTTTTGTAATATTTAGTCACACAAAACATGTTTATTTTAGGTATTTAGTCACATACAATTAAGCATAAAGTGACCAAAAGTGTTAATAAGTGTGACCATATGTTGTTTAAAGGTGAAGAAATTTGTATTTTGTGTGACTATTGATCATCCAATTGCCACATGAATTTTTTTGTGTGTGGCCTTTTGTAATATTTAGTCACACAACAAATTAAACAAACAGTGACCAAAAGTGTTATTAAGTGTAACTATATACATCTTTTAGTCACATTTAAGAAATCAATGTATATCAAAACAAATTCAAATATATATCAAAACAAATTCAAATACAATAATATCTAATAGCACTACTAACTATATGAACCATCAGTACTAACTTATAACTAACAGAACTAATACACCTGCTCATACTATAATATCTAGCAGTATTAAAAATACACTAGCTCGTGTCTGTTGTTTCTTGCCTTGAATAATTTCAAAACTTCACTATCCGAAGACTCGATCAGGACTCTCTTGGACTTCTGCCTATATATTTCAAATGTATTCAAAATGCCCATTACTGCATGATAATTCAAGTGAACTCTCGATCAGGATTCTCGTGTCTGTTGTTTCTCGCCCACCAACTGGTGATAATTCCAGTGAACCAAAATCTGCAACCTGGATACAAGGAAATGCAAGAACTTGTCAAATATGACACTTTACATAAAGGTCGGTCTGGAATTATATCATCTTCATTTGGTACCTTCTTGCCTATAGGAGCAAACCCACCAAAGAGTTCCCAGAATTCACCCGAGTGCCCCTCTGATTGTAGCTTTCCATCATCTGCAAATTTATAAGCAAGATGAAACGCAGAACAAATAAGAACATGCTGTTTTGATTTCGTAAATACTTAATTTTTAAGCTTTGAAATCAACTGCTAAATAGGCATAATACTATAACTGAACATTATACTGATAAATACTGCTGACGGGAAGGCTATTATAGGGTACCTGGGGAGAAGGATAAATGGTGAACCCGAGCTTTGACTTCTTTCCATAGTCAACAGACAAACGTTCCAACAACAAGGACCTGAGACCAGAACCAGTACATATAAATCCTCTCAATTTCAATTAAGCGAAACTAAAAAAAGTAACAAACTCACTTCTTTTCCACCACATGTTTCACAAGAACATATAATTCCGGATCCTTTTATAACACCTGGTATCCGCATGCCTGGTCCATTGGTGATATTCTTGTTGGTCCATTGGTGATATTCTTCCTGATGTTAGTGAGTGGAGGATAAATCATCCCCTTATCATAGTTATATAGATGATCCATGTTATATAAAGTTCACAGCAGATGATACAACTCTTGTGTTACTTGATTAGCCACTGCTTCCGCTGAACAAGAAAAGATTCACTAATTTATTGATATGTTGATACAGATGATCCATGTTATATAAAGTTCACAGCAGATTAAACAGATTCATAAAAAATTCAACATTTTGCAACAGTCTTTATAGTAAGAAATTAGTTTAGTACTTACATGCTGCCAAAAGCATCTCAACATGTACACGGATTGCACCAGAGATGACCAACCCAAAACCAAGCCCAGCAATGCCTACATCATTCAGCGCAACGCAAACCAATACAGAATAACACAAATCCGAAAGCTCCAGCAATGCCTGCTAAGCTAAGTAATAGTGTGCATAACATAAACCATAAAAGTAAGCAGTGTGCAGGTCCATACTGCAGGGGATTCACATCAGTACATCATTGACCATTAGCAGTTCCTTTCGGGACGTAGTTTGACATGTAAAAAAAATTAACCATTTTTGACGAAAAACCATTTTGACCAATTACCCAACCCACCATCTTGCCCCTTTGGAAACAAGCTACAGCATAATACGACTCAATTTACCCATTCAATATCGCGTATGATATCAGCGCCCCTGTACAGCGTATGATTTTCCACTGTGAAGTACTTCGTAAGAACTGAGGGTCAATGGTTCCCCAGACAGGTCATATCCCAACACAACCGTTTCCCCCCATCCCTAAAGAGACTTCAATCATAGTCTAAAAAGCAGTTCCACATAAGGGAAAGCATAGCTGTTCATTTTCACATATGACATTTTTGGGCAAGCAAGAAAAATAACATAACTTAAAATGATGGATCATCATATTTTTGTATCGACATACGGATAAACGGACCTGTCTACTAGAAGCATAAGCTTCTTGTATCATGGACGTCAAACCAACACACTCAAAGCAGTAGTCTGCACCCCCATCAGTCATCTCGATTATTATCTGCTTCAACCAACAACATTATCTTATCAAAGTTGCATTAAGACCATAATAACAATCTTGAAAGAATGCATACATCTTAAGACATATGTCACGTCCATGAAGTGGAGCTATCAGCCCTAGTGAGTTTCGTATGATATTACTCTTAACTCAAAAAAATTAATGCTCCAATGAAAATATTAAAAGCGGAAAAACTGGGGCATCATTGGGCAATAGTAAAAACCAACATTATCTATATTTGACATACCTGGGCTGCATCCAGATGTGTTTTTATTTAGCATACATTTCACGAGAAAGATCATCTTTACAAAATCCAAGGTTACTCAAGACCATTAACAGCTGTTGGTGTGGATGAGTAAAACTTCCAGGGAGGGGATCTAATGAATTTTCTTCTACATCATGAGAATATCCATTTTGGAAGGATGAATTTTCTTTATTTGATATATTCTGACCAAGTTCGCTTCCAATTTGCTCCAAGTGTCCTAATTATATGCATCATGAGTTCACAGAATATGACTATATGAGCATATAAAACATAAGTGAGCCTCTCCATACCAGCAAAATCTAGCAAACAGTTCAGAAATGAAACCCTAACAGATGTTAGCAATCTAGGCACATTACATTTTGTAGCTAAACCTTACAATGTTAGCAATCTAGGCACATTACATTTTGTAAAATGTGAGCTCAATTGGACATACATATAGTTAACAGAAACAATGAGACTTAACTGTAATAGTTAACTATCTAACAATTTTGCGCTAAGGATGAAAATTCTCTGGTTACCTAACATACACAACACCTTACTCTGTGGCATTTGGTCATTTTTGCAGCGGCACTAGTTATGATCTCAGTTGCTCTGTATGTGGCTTCTGTAGAACTGCAGCAAGCCAACCATAGCAACTGCAGCAAGCCAACCAGAACCAGTACATATAAATCCTCTCAACAGACAAACGTTCCAACAACAAGGACCTGCACCTGAAGTGGATCTTGAAAATTATTTACAAGAAACACATTCGCGTCTTCTGAAGACCTGCGACAACAGAGACCTAATTAGAAACTATTTGATTGACATAAGATCTAATAAGATACACTGACATGTTTAGTAAACGAATACAACTATCTTTTTAAGCATGTACTTCATAGACGTTAACTGAAAAAACAAGCCAACCCAGGTTGAACAAGACTTGAGAAAACAGATATGATGTAATCTTGAGAGAGAGAGAGAGTTTAGCAGTGTGGGGAGTGTAAGAGGAATATCAATCGGGGGCCTTTTCAAGTAACAGATAAGATATTAGATTGTCCAGCAACTTGATTTATGTATTCTCAAAAAGCCCCAATCCAAAGGATTAGCTTATTTCCACCCAAAAAGCTGTAGTTAATCTAAACTAAGCTTACCCGAACACCATAAAAGTGCTTGATTAGATTCCCAAGATACAATAAGCTATTAATCACTTTAAAAGCACACAACTTTGATCGTCTAGGAAGTAAAAAGTGTAGCTTACCAGTGAGCTGATGAGGAGAGGGTACATCATTGCAGTGAAATCATGAGTGTTTCCAAATGAGGAAATGGAAGCAACCACGAGAGCAGCACACGATGAATCTGCGTATGAGCCAAAAACATCACCGAATGCCGAAGCAATCTTTTCAGCCTCTTCCGCTGGTACCTCTGCAGCATGACCAAATACAGAAGATATTTCAGTAAACCTCTGCATAAATAGCATATATTTGAAACAAAGAATGAAAATGAACACTGAATTATAGCATTAGCATTAGTGAGGGGAAAAGGTAGCTAACCAGGGGTAAGTACATTAGGAGGTGCATTTACTAGCTCTTTTCCCAAAATCACTCCTGTACAAACATCCTGAGTGGATGGGGTTGTTCTCCGGTTGCCCGAGATGGGAGGGTTCGATTGTGTATAAAATCAAGCGACCGAAGATCGAATAAGAATGTGTTTAGGGTTTTAGGGTTTGTGAGAATATGCAATGGTTGGTTGTGTTTGGTGATATTTGGGATGGTGGATGAAATATTTGGGAAGAAGGGTAATTTAATTTTTGGAGAAAAATTTAAGCGGGTTGTGAAAAGTTGAGTGGGAAATCATATTTTGGGAAAATAAAGAGTGCGGCAAATGTAAAATATTACTTGATATGATTTAGTCACTTTTAAATAATGTGTGACAAATTTTACTATATGATTTAGTCACGTTTAAATAATGTGTGACAAACTTGAGTATATGATTTAGCCACATACACAAATACTTCGTGTGACCATATATGTATTTTGGTCACACTTTTCAATTGCGTGACATATATTTGTCACATATGTATATATATAGTGTGACTAATGTTTCAACCTTATTTTTATCCGTCACACGTCCCAAATTATAAGTGACAAAAAAATCAATTTTTTTTTACCAGATACGTATAGTCACGAAAATATTCAAATGTGTGGCTGTAGCCTCATATGTAATTCCGAAATGGTCACACAAGTCGGATCAAGTGTGGCTGTTTATTTTATTCTGGTACATTTAGTCACATAAAAAGCGACTGTGTGGCTGTTCGAAAAACAGCATGTGTGACTAAATCCCATTTTTGTACTAGTGTGTTATTATTATTATTATTATTATTATTATTATTATTATTATTATTATTATTATTATTATTATTATTATTATTATTATTATTATTATTATTATTAGGGTTTGAGAACTAAACCTAAAATACGTTTTCCATAATAACTAACGAACGAAGTGTCTATTTAACGGAATGAATAATAAAACTTATATATTCATAAATGATTACTGAAAACTTGATATAACCAACCCAGGTTGCGAGCCGGAGACGTTTATCAACTTTGTTTAAACTTTGTTTTTCATCCAGACTGTTCAGGTGAGTTCATAGTCCCACTTTTCTTTATATGTTTTCTAAACTTGTGGGGAGATACATGCTATTAAACCGAACACAAGTATTTTATGTATGCTTTCTTGATTGTTATTGCCTAAGTTAACTGTTGCCTATTTATTTTAAAAGTCCCTAGTATCATGCACCATTAATCACTTTCGGGTGAGCGCGAATATAATGAATAGATCTATTGGCAGTTGACGACCCATTTGTGTTGCTGGATAAGTAGCCAAATGCATAATATTTGAATTTAATAAAGAGTTTCAGGCAGACTCCTACACGGGGCAAGGTTACCTACATTTAATTATGGGGTAATTTATATAAACCTGTTAACGTTTTGCGTGTCATGAGGCTTAGTGCAATATACCGAACTGTGATATTCCTGATTTACTTAAACTTAGCTTGTGTTCAAAACTAATTATTACTTTAAACACTATGAATTCACTCAACCTTTGTGTTGACTTTTTAAGCATGTTTATCTTAGGTAACTGGAAGTACGCTTTGGCACGGAGTGGAATGGACTTTATTCTTATAAAAAGAGTGTCTATTTCGTTATCATTCAACTAATAATGTAACTTTTATAACATATTTCGAAACCTCCCGCTGGGACCTCTATATGTAACTCTGATTTAAATAGATGAATGATAACAATTTATTTAAAACGTCTCTTTTCGAGTCGTTTTCTATTATCATGACTGTGAACCATGAAGTAACCCCCCAACCTATATTTCCGCTGCGAATATCAAAAACGGGGGTGTTACAGTTATCTACTGATCTAAATGTATGCAAAAGGGTAAAGAGAATGTATGTTCAAGTGATGTGAAAATGAGTAAACAACGGGCTGCTATTTATAGCCAACAAGCTCAGCAGCCCACGGATCAGACGGAACCAAAACAAAGGTTCTGTCCGTGTATGCATTTGGTTCCGTGGGTACCTGAAAGAGAATCTTCAAAATCTTCTACCAAATCTAACCAAAATATATACATGATCTTACTAGTATCCTACAAAGATATTTTCTAGGATTTCCAAAATCTTTGCAAATCTTGTTTCAAATCTTTCCAAAATATTTACACAATCTTTCCAAGATATCATTTGTGATCTTTCAAGATTTTGATGATACTATGCATGAGGCAATAAAACCATTTTCATTTTGATTAGGTTTTGCTAATCTCTGCCCACTGGGCAAAGAATTAAGCGCAATTAGTGAAGACAAAATTTCCTTTTAAATCAAAAAATGCATTTAATAAATATTTATTCATCTTTACAATTACCGTAATTGCTCATCATTTTGATATTAATTAACTCCAATATTCCTTATATATATAGCTAATCCTTTGCCTAGTGGGCAGGGATTAGCAAAACCTTGATTAAAATGTAAACAAAAGTTTGTTTGTAAAATGTATTACTTAACTAGTTAATATATGTTTAACAAGTTGTACCATGTTAGTTTATGTGTTACTAAAAATGTTAAACTACTTATGCTATTATAGGACTTAAGTTATTATGTCATTAACATCATTTTTAAATGTATATAAACACATTTGTCTTAGTTTGACACCTAAAGTGCACAAAGTGCACTTTTACACATAATGTGGCACTTATTCTATTTTGACATGAATACAACTTAGGAAGCATGATTTACAAGTAAAAATACTTGTATATGCAAAATGTAAAATGAGGTTTGAAATATAATGGTTAACCTTTTAAAATACTTAATGACTCTAAACGTATTTTAAAAATTGTAAATGATTTGTTAAGGGGTTTGATCATAATGCCACATAACAAACATGTACGAACCTGTGTTGTAGCATACGAGGACTTGAGACGTCGAGAGGTGTTGAATGTATGTTGAGACAAAATATGATTACGAGTAACTTGTACATTTTACGTTATGTATCAAGTTACATGTTTGTCATCAATCAAAACAAACGAGACTGTATAGATTAAATATCGTAATATTTGCACTAACAATCTCCTCCTTTTTGATGATGACAAAATATGTAAACGTGATAGATAGTAAAATGTAAAAAGTTACTAGTGTTTGTACTACCTTTTACATTACCTTCTCCGTTTACACTCTTCTCCCCCTTTTGTCGAAACAAAAAGGGTGTGTCCTTGGAGTTAACTTCATTTCTCCCCGAAAAGGCGAGCTTGCATCATCCCTAGTGAAGTTAAATTGTCTACTCCAATCCCCTATGGTTGTTATTGCCCTTATTTGATAGCGGATCCATGGATCAAATTTAGACCCTTACCCTACATCAAGGTTAGTGTTGTGCAACATAAAAAAAATGTATGAGAAATGCATGATGAAGAAAATGCACATAGCAAACGATACACGTGGGTAAGCTATGTTAGACTATCTTCTCCTCCTTTTTGTCGAAACACAAAGGTGTGTCGAAGAATGAGAATGATTATGAATGCGTGGGTGATGAAGCGAAAAGTGTACCGCTTTTAGGGGGTCATTTAAGCCCTAAATCGTATTTATTTGATCAAATATTGCCCTAAATCGTTCCTTTTGTCATTTTAGGTACTTTGGAGAAGAAATCTGGAAAAGGAAGCATTTTGGACGTTTTTGGAGCATAAAAGTGAAGAAAACGACAAAGTCTCAAAATCGGCTGAAAAGTACCTTTGACGGCGTCAGGGATTGCCCTTGACGGCGTCATGGCTTGGCAAAAAAGGTGGATATGAAAATTACTCATGATAAGCCAGAGAATTTTGCATGAAAAATCTGACGGCGTCACCCTTTGAAGTGATCAAGGCCATCACGGTTTAAATTAAAGAGGGACGGCGTCAAGCCCATTTCTGACGGCGTCAAGCTTTGATAAGCCAGAGCGGATTTTGGAGGTCTAAAGAGGGACGGCGTCAGGAAGGCCATCCGGGAACCCTAAAAGCGGCGAGGTGACGGCGTCAGGATCTACAACGTGACGCCATCAGCCCTTAAACTCTATATATAGTTTTGCAATTTTTTGTCATTAGTGTGGAACTTATTGTGTGTAACTTTGGAGGAGAAAGCCTAAGACGAATTTCTGCCATTTTTAAGGGTTTTCATACCCTTGGATCTCCCCTGTTTAATTGAAGATAAGTGTTCATTTAATCAACCAATATGTCTATGTGTTGTTTGATTATATATTGTTCTTGTCTTTTAATTAACATGCTAGGCTAGATTTATCTTGTGTTTGCTTAGATCTAATGAAACCTAGCTATTGATTATTGGTTATTAGTGTGTTATTAATTGTATTGGATGATTGTTCATCTATGTTAGGCTTAAGAAAACTGGCTAACTTCCTATTCGGTAACTTGCTTGAACGTCTTAAGAAACATGAACCAATGCGTACTAAGGTTTTTATGGTTGTATTTAATGCATGAGCGAATTCTAGTGATCCCATGTTAGGAGCTTCCTAGCCGGCTCGACATAGGAGTGAAGTAGGAGCTTGTAGAGTTGGGGAAGTACGTACGCCACCCCACGATTGGTATTAAGGAATACACCCGTCATCCACGCAATTAATACACACTAATCAACCGGTAAAAGATAGTTAGGGAGTAAGGAAATCTAAGTAAACACATTTCTCTCCATATAAGTTTTACCAACCTTTTCATTTTCAGTTATTTTATTTTATTTGCAATTGTAGTTATTTGGGTTAGTTGACTAGCAACTAATTCCGCCCACTCCTTCAAACCCGAGATTTTACTTGCTTTCATAAAAAAATATAAAAATACAAAAAGAATCTTCTTTCACCCTTAGACCTAATTAGTGTAGTTTTTCAATCCTAACGAACACTATTCCCTGTGGAGAACGATCAATCCCCCGTACTTACCACTACACTATACTACATCGGTCAGGTACACTGCCTGGTGGGGTTGTAAGCCTCTTGAGATCCCTCGAGAGGTAAAACCTGTTGTAAGGTTGCAAAACCACGCATCAAGTTTTTGGCGCTGCTGCCGGGGAATAGTTATTGTTTAGGTTGAATTTTTATTTTATTAGGTCTACTCACTAGATTCCTTTCTAGTGAGATTTTTATTTTTATTTTTAGGTTTTCTTTAGTCTATCATTTTTCTTCGTTTCTTTGTTCGTAACCATTACCATCCGACATCATGGAAGGTGGTAATATCCTCGATCCCAACAACCCACCACCACAACAACACCCACCTCCTAGAGCCCGTACCTTAGGAGAGTATTCCCGTCCTAGCCACTAAGGCTATCGAAACACCATTGAGCTCACTCAAGGAGCCAATGTCACACCCTTGCGATCCGACACCATCCGGTTGGTGCAAAGCGGATGCGCATTCCATGGACTTCGTTCTGAAGATCCTAATCAACATCTCAAGGACTTTCTCAAAATCGTTGATTCCATAGACCTTGATGTTGCCACTCGAGAGACGACCCGACTACGTCTCTTTCAATTCCCTCTGCGGGACCAAGCTAGTCAATGGCTAGAGCGCCTACCCGCAGGATCCATCACCTCTTGGGATGATCTCACCACTCGTTTCCTTGCTCAGTTTTTCCCACCAGGAAGAACTACCAAGCTAAGGAATGATATCTTGATGTTCCAACAACGTCAAGGCGAAACCCTTTACGAGGCATGGACTCGATTCAAGGACTTACTTCAAAAAGTCCCTCACCATGGCATAGAACTTTGGCTCCAAGTCCAAATCTTTTATGACCATGTAAATCTCTCCACGAGGCAAACCATTGACCAATCAGCCGGTGGTAAGCTACGTGATCTAAGTGCGGAACAATCATGGGCTCTCCTAGAAGATCTTGTTCTTTATGACAACGAAAGTTGGAGTGATCCCCGTGATTTGAATAAAACGGTCAAGGCAATATCTTTGCCTTCGAACAATTCAAGCACTTCTGACCGTAGGATCATAGAACTTGAAGACCAAGTCAAGTTTCTTATGAAATCCTACGAGGCTCCTAAACCTTCAAGCCAAATGAACAAAATCACTTCTTCATGTGAATTATGTAGTGGTCCCCACGACACTCGTGATTGCATGGAACTCCCCGAACAAGCTTTTGCGGACTACGCATCCTCGCGTACCGACGGAGCGGGAGACAAGTGGTACACTTTCAAACCCGAGCCAAACCCCTACGGTGATTCATACAACCCCTCATGGAAAAATCCCCCAAACCTTAGGTGGAAACAAAACCAAAACGCACAACAAACCAATTCTTCCAACCCACCTAATCGTTTCCAATCAAGCGGTTCCAACTCGAACCGTACTTTCAACAACAATCCTTCCGGCAATGGTAGTACCAATAACTTTGAAGGATTGATGTCTCAATTTATGGCATCTCAAGAAGCTCGTTTGGCCAAGTTTGAAGCCGATTTCAAACAAAAACAAAGCGAGATGACCAATAAGATTGACACTTTGTTGAAAGCCCTCAATGACCGAGAAATGGGAGCACTCCCTAGCAACACAGTCAAGAACCCGAAGCTAAACGTCAACGCCGTTTCATCGGTTACGTCTCCTAGTTCTTGTCCACAATATTATTCGGTCAATTCCATGAGCACGTGTTTCAAACAAACCCAAGTCATAGTTGAAACACCTCCCACTCAAAACCTTGACGAAGAATTCAAGGAGCTCCACCTTGAAAGTCCGGTTGTTGATGTGTTGGATGAGAAGAAGCTCAAGTTAGGCGAAAAAGGGACCGCCTTTGTTCAAAACAAGCTACCTAAGAAGTTAGATGATCCGGGCTTATTTGTTCTACCTTGCAAGATCGGTAATTCGGAGGCTTATGACACATTAGCCGATCTTGGATCAAGCCTTAACCTACTTCCGTTACCTCTCTACACCTCTCTAAAACTAGGAAAACTTAAAGAAACCGAGGTAATAATAGGTTTAGCGGATGGAAGTGTTGCTTACCCGGTTGGAGTAGTCAAGGACGTGTTAGTACACATAGGAAAACTAACCATTTTAGCTGATTTCCACGTCCTTGATATGGTTAGCGACCCTACATGCCCCTTGTTGATAGGTAGAGGATTTTTGGCGACCGCTAGTGCTATGATTGATTGTAAGGAATCTAAGATAGCGGTAGGAGAAGGTGATACTTGGTCAGTCTATGATGTTAAGAAACATGCCTATGATACTAGTGAGGAACCAACACCCCATTGGTTAGAATTAAATAGGAGACCATCTAGATATGGACCTTGGATCGATAGAGACTTCATAGGACCCCAACGCCCATTTTACCTAGAAGAGGACTTCGTGAACCGAACACATACGGTAGAGCAACTCTTGGCTAGGGACACCGAATTGGATCCATTTGAAGACCCTCTAGTTTTTAGGAAGATGATTGATTTCCTAGGAGTTTTGCCAATTAACCTAGGGATGAATAAGTGGATCGTGGAGGACGATGATCATAAGTGGGATTGGGACAAACCACCCAAAGATGGAGATGGGTCATGGCATATTAAGGTGACATTATATGACCCGGATGGAGAGAAGTTTGAAAAGATATATTGTACTAAGCGGACCAATAGGAAACTTCAATCCAAGCTTAACCCTAAAGACGTCCTCGATGACGAGCTCACTTACATAGGGTAGAAGGACTTTGAGTCTAGCTACAAGACTCGTTAATAAAGAAAAGCGCTTCTTGGGAGGCAACCCAAGCTTTATTTGCTTTGTGTGTTTATTTATTTGTTTGTTTAATTTTATTTGTTTCCGTATGTATGTTTAATTTTTATTATTATTGATTCATGTTCAAAACTAAATTTGTGAAAATGCTTTATCTTGTTTTTAACTTCGTCTTAACTACATATAAAGGTATTTTGCAAAAAGATAAGTGTAAGGGAAATCCAAATCGGTTTATTAGAACACAAATGAACATGAATCGTAACAATAATAAATTAACATACATATTAGTGATTGTTTGAGTCAAATGCTTGTATCGAGTCATAATGATATTTTGCAGGAATTCCAGGAAGTAAGGTATAGGTTTTTCCAAAAATTTTCCGGAAAACTTAACATGAGAATTCTGTCAGATCATTTCTGACGGCGTCAGGAGTTACAACCTGACGGCGTCAGGTTTTAATTTTCAGAAATTTTTGAAAGTTTTGTTTTCATAAAAAGTTTTTATTAAATCTCTAACTTATAATCTCCAGGAATCTGCAAAATTATCATTCCACAAGCATTATATCCTTATATATAGAATTTATCCCGCCGATGTTATGCAGGTTTTCGTGTTTGTTTTCTCAGGTTTAACAGGTTATTTTGGACAAGGAAATGTATGTGGAATCAAGCTTATGGCGATGCTTTAGTCTTGGAGCTTCTACATTCACTTGGAAGAAGATCTAACCATGTTACTTTTGTATCCACCGAACGAATCAGGGGAGTATTTGATTTCATTTACCTTATTTACTTTTACATCTTGTTATTTGAACATTGGGGACAATGTTCATCTTAAGTGTAAGGGGGGGTAAAGTACGATTAGAGAATGCTATTACGCTTGATTTTTGTTTGTTTAATGGTAGATGTGTAATAAAACTGAGAGAAATACCTGTTAGGGCAATTTTAGTGCCAAATTTAAATTTTTTTACAACATATAGGAGTGAAACTTTGGTCTTAATGAGCATCTCACGGATAGGAGTTATATGACTAGCACAAAACCGTACCACTAAAAAATTTTCCACCCCCAAATATGTGAGGTTCGCCCCTAGAATTGGTAGGAAAAGCATTTATGCTATGATGTGTGTACCGGTAGCACTTAGATTCTAGAACTTGCGTTAGGACCATTCTGAGGCCACAAGTGAGACTACATTCGTGTAGTTAGATTTACTACATGATAAGAGGCATTAGGATTAACCCATTGTTTTACACCTGTGTTTTTTTTTATAATTACTTTGGCTACATTGGTCAAGTAATTCTCCCACACCCTTTGCGTTGTACTCATTTTTAGTACACGATACCCCTAGTACACCCCTCAGAGCCTATCTTTTCGTTTCGACCTTTAAGCATTTTACTTAAAGGAAGAATTTGTTTACACCCCACTTAAATGTATACCCAAATCGCCTTAGCCTACCTTGTATGCAATCATTTTTAGTGCATTATTGTGACAACATTTGTTTAAACCCAAGTTAATTATCTAGTTGATTACATGGTTGCTAAGTCGAGTCATATCCTTGTACATATTGTTTTGGGACGATTAGGACTCATGGGTAAAGTACTAGTGTAATGGAGTAATGGGGAAGAACATCATTTATTACCCCCATATGTGCTAAATATTTTAAAAGTACTCCAAGTTTTTCAATTATCTTAATTCGAGTCATTAGAATAGTTATTTGTAAAGTTATGTAAAAGTTCAAGTGTAAGGGGAATGCAACGCCCCTATGATGTATTATTTTGGATGGTAGGGCAAGAGTGTATGCAAAAAAAAAAAAAAAAAAAAAAAAATACAAAAAAAAAATGAGAAAAAGAAAAATAGAAAAAAACATACGGACTACCATCCCGTTTCATTTTATGTTTATTTTATGTTTTTGTTATTTTCTTTCATTAGCTTAAATTGAGTCGAGTCTTGGCTTAGCAACATTGTATAGTACTTGTAATCAATCAAGATCTTTAACTCGCCACCAGTAAAATATCCCTTATCCAACAAAACTGTGTTTATCATATCCCTACACCTCACGTTATAACCCATGTAAAAGCCCTCTTTGATAGTTTATCTTAGGTGCTTACGCCTAGTGGAGGAGGTTTTCGATCCTTTCCCAAGCCTATGGTAATCTATTTGCTATGACAGGTAGTGAGAGATATTATCCGTTTTCATTTATGAGATTTATTTTGATGACACTTGAGAGATGTGAGTATCTAAACACTACTTGTGAGGTGCTAGTTTGTAATCTCCGTGCTTATTATGATTAAAGTGGAACGACTATTTATTGTAATTACTTTTATATTAGTGTTAAATGACCCCTAACTTGTATTTTGATTAGAATAAAAGCGCATTTGCTTGAGGACAAGCAAATCTCAAGTGTAAGGGTATTTGATGAAGCGAAAAGTGTACCGCTTTTAGGGGGTCATTTAAGCCCTAAATCGTATTTATTTGATCAAATATTGCCCTAAATCGTTCCTTTTGTCATTTTAGGTACTTTGGAGAAGAAATCTGGAAAAGGAAGCATTTTGGACGTTTTTGGAGCATAAAAGTGAAGAAAACGACAAAGTCTCAAAATCGGCTGAAAAGTACCTTTGACGGCGTCAGGGATTGCCCTTGACGGCGTCATGGCTTGGCAAAAAAGGGGGATATGAAAATTACTCATGATACGCCAGAGAATTTTGCATGAAAAATCTGACGGCGTCACCCTTTGAAGTGATCAAGGCCATCACGGTTTAAATTAAAGAGGGACGGCGTCAAGCCCATTTCTGACGGCGTCAAGCTTTGATAAGCCAGAGCGGATTTTGGAGGTCTAAAGAGGGACGGCGTCAGGAAGGCCATCCGGGAACCCTAAAAGCGGCGAGGTGACGGCGTCAGGATCTACAACGTGACGCCGTCAGCCCTTAAACTCTATATATAGTTTTGCAATTTTTTGTCATTAGTGTGGAACTTATTGTGTGTAACTTTGGAGGAGAAAGCCTAAGACGAATTTCTGCCATTTTTAAGGGTTTTCATACCCTTGGGTCTCCCATGTTTAATTGAAGATAAGTGTTCATTTAATCAACCAATATGTCTATGTGTTGTTTGATTATATATTGTTCTTGTCTTTTAATTAACATGCTAGGCTAGATTTATCTTGTGTTTGCTTAGATCTAATGAAACCTAGCTATTGATTATTGGTTATTAGTGTGTTATTAATTGTATTGGATGATTGTTCATCTATGTTAGGCTTAAGAAAACTGGCTAACTTCCTATTCGGTAACTTGCTTGAACGTCTTAAGAAACATGAACCAATGCGTACTAAGGTTTTTATGGTTGTATTTAATGCATGAGCGAATTCTAGCGATCCCATGTTAGGAGCTTCCTATCCGGCTCGACATAGGAGTGAAGTAGGAGCTTGTAGAGTTGGGGAAGTACGTACGCCACCCCACGATTGGTATTAAGGAATACACCCGTCATCCACGCAATTAATACACACTAATCAACCGGTAAAAGATAGTTAGGGAGTAAGGAAATCTAAGTAAACACATTTCTCTCCATATAAGTTTTACCAACCTTTTCATTTTCAGTTATTTTATTTTATTTGCAATTGTAGTTATTTGGGTTAGTTGACTAGCAACTAATTCCGCCCACTCCTTCAAACCCGAGATTTTACTTGCTTTCATAAAAAAATATAAAAATACAAAAAGAATCTTCTTTCACCCTTAGACCTAATTAGTGTAGTTTTTCAATCCTAACGAACACTATTCCCTGTGGAGAACGATCAATCCCCCGTACTTACCACTACACTATACTACATCGGTCAGGTACACTGCCTGGTGGGGTTGTAAGCCTCTTGAGATCCCTCGAGAGGTAAAACCTGTTGTAAGGTTGCAAAACCACGCATCAGTGGGCCAATAGAAACCAGAGTCAAAGACTTTCTTGGTGGTGTAGTTTGGGCCATGATGTCCTCCGGTGGGACCATAGTGACAAGCTGCAAGAATATCTGCAGCTTCTTTCATGTCCACACACCGCCTAATTATTTGGTCAACACAAATTCTAAACAAATAGGGGTCATCCCAGAAGTAATGTCGAATATCTTTAAAGAATTTCTTCTTTTGTTGGGATGACATTCCTTTCATAAACACATTACCCACTAGGTAGTTTGCAATATCGGCAAACCGCGGGGGTTCATCATCACTCTTTATAGAAATCATCTTTAGGGACTCGTGTGGAAAGTTATCAATCATTTCCATTTCAACGAGATACCCTTGATGAGGATTTTCAAGACTACTCAAGTGATCAGCTGCTAGATTCTCCGCTCCTTTTTTTATCGCGAATTTTGATATTAAATTCTTGGAGAAGAAGAACTATAACAACCCGAAACTTTTCACGTCAACATTTAATTCTAAACTCTAAATCATTACTTTGAAATTTACAGGAATATTTTTTTTTTCATATAACTTTTTAGTTAAATAAACATAAAACTAGGAACAACCCCTTTGTGCACTAGGACTTAGGCTATATTTAGTCCACAACATTCCAACACCTTGCTCCTACTTCGGTTCGAAATTTTAAACCATAAAACAATTTCTTTTTTCTTTATTTACTTACGATTGTTAATTTAACAAATGCTATTCGCAATTTAAATTTAACACCCGATATACCCAATACTCCTAACGATTATTTTAACACATTTTTATACTTCCTAAATTATTACCAAATTTCCAAAAATATTTCCTTACGCCTAATGTAATTTCTTTATTCCTTACGTTTAATTACGTATAACTTACGTTAATCACCAAACCAATAACCGATACCTATTTCTAATACCCAATACATACAATATATACCATGTGCCCCCCCCCCCTCTCGTTCTATAATGATTACTAGACAATGTATACTTACCATTAATTACCAACATTCAACCTCAAAACATGGAAACATAAGACCAAGTTTAGGGTGGCTTGACCACCAATTTGTCCCCCCTAGCCCCATTCGGCCACAACCAATAAATACATAGCCATGATGTATTTTGACCTACTATTGCTCCTTTGAAAGTCTCTAGTATAAATACATACATACATACATACATATCCTTAGTAACTAGCTAAAAGAGAGAAAAAAAAATATATCATCACTCATTCACACACACAATTCGATCCACTCAAGGGAGCAAGGGAAGTAGAAAACTTGTTTGGTTAAAGATCAAGTATCATTAGGACATACTAGTAAGGGTTCTAGAAGCACTAATCTTGGGTTAATCAAGTATATTGCCTTCTCATCACATTAATATCCCTAAGTTAGTAACACTTTATATTGATAAGTTTCATACTCTTCATATATCATGATGTTAGTTCAAGTTACATATACTTATTTATTATTTTGTACATGTTAATAAAACCTTATAACCACAATAATCTTTTAACTAATGACTATGTTTCAAATATATTTTCATGAACCCACAAGATAATTGTTAATCTTGACAAGATGTAAAAATTAAAAACACTATATATAAACTAGTAGGCTTGTTATCTTAACTAGTCTCGATGGTCACTTGAATTTATGAGAAATGGAAATCTTTAATATTTCTAAGTTTGGTGTTAGATCACTATTAACATGTTGAGAAATTGGTGAAAGAGCTAGGATTAGTTTGGGAGTTGTTGTTAAGTGGTTTTTGATAACTAGAAGGCTAGGAAGAGTGTTTTGACACTTTTAGAAAAGAATCTGTCCCATTCGACCTTCCACAGAAAAATCAGTAGCTTGGTAACAAGATTAGGCTAGAAATATAGAAAATAGACTTTATAACGAAAACGTAGCCGCTTGAATGAGTTAAAACGAAATTATAAGAAAGAAGATACGTTAGTTTTAAGTTGTGCGACGAAAATGAAATTTTTCTGAAAATATAGATGCTGTTGGGAATTTTTAAGGGGTAAAAACTGATGTTAAAAGTTAACTAGGCTAACCGAGACACTAAAAACATGTTAGTATACTTAAACACGAACCCGGGGATATATAAAACTTAAGAATCGGAGCTAAGACGAGAAAGTTATGGCCTAAAAGAAGTTACGACGACATATAACATTTTGACAGCTATTATTTGGCTATTAGAAAGCTGTTAGAAATATTTAAGGTGGATTTTGGACACTTTAGAGTATATTTTGGCTAAAATGACGTAAACAAAAATGGTAGAACATTACGTATATTTGTTAGGCGCGTTAGAGGTTTTCAAAATACTTATTAACAAGACGACTATAGTTTAATCACGAGATTAACAAGATACGTTTCTAAAAAGGGTTACTTTGCTTAATAAATTGACACATTGACGCAACTATATTTTTGTCGATAATTATTACAACAAACATGTACAAGTGATAAAATAGCGTATGAACTTGCATGCACGACCTTGTTTTCAAACCTAAGACATGGTATTTATTTAGGTTGCGTTTAGAGTTATCGAACCTTTATTCACAGTTTACCGTATTTCTAATCGAGATTTGATAACTGAGGTGACTTTCATAGCCCCACTTTTACTTGTTTTACTATTTGATTTGAAATACTTGGGGTGGGAATACATTGCTTGTTTTTACATATGGACACAAGTGCATTAAACATTTATTGATTTCCTAAGTTGTTTTCGTTTGCCATAAATTCCCTACAATCATGAACCGTTAATTACTTTGTAAGCGCGAATGTTGTGAATAGATCTATTGGGGGTAAACTCCCCCGTCCGGGTTGGTCGCTCCAACTTGTCAAACGGACGCATTTCATTTGATGTCGTACAGGTGTTTGGCAAAGCACCTGTTTGGGGTGATAATATGAACTAACTGTTAAGGTTTCGGTGTCATGAGCTTAGTGCAACAGTAATCTTTTTCATGAACATGTTTTAATATATTGTCTTTGAAATCTTGTGGTCCATGCATAACTTGTTTACTTAAACCTATGAACTCATCAGCTTTATGCTGACCCTTTTAGCGTGTATTCTCAGTTGTAGATATTTACTACAGCACAATCTATTGTTTGGAGGCGCTTAACAAGGGCACAGTCATAGGCTACTCTAATATATTTGAGACCAATTGTATATTTATATGGGCCTTATTTCCGCATCAAATTAAATGTTGTAAACTGGTTTACTATGATAATGTAACTAATTTTTTTAAATGTATAAGGTAAATCCGTTCTCTTTACTTTGTGTTGTGATCCAATTTAGTAGCACCCCAGCGACATGTATGCTTTCGCTGGACCCGATTTTGGAGGTGTTACAAGAACCCATCGGATCAATCTCGGCTTTGCGTCTTGTTTAGCAAATAGATACTTTAAAGCCGAGTGATCCTTATACACTATTGTCTTAGATAGGACAAGGTAAGACCGGAATTTCTCAAACGCATACACTACAACCAATAATTCTTTTTCGGTTGTGGTGTAGTGTGCCTGAGCATCAGATAAAGTCTTACTCGCATAGTGTATAGGCTAAAAATATTTGTTTTTCCTTTGGCCCAAGACTGCTCCTACCGCAAAGTCACTAGCATCACACATAAGCTCAAACGGTAGGTCCCAGTCAGGGGCAACGAGAATAGGTGCCTTAGTCAATTTCCTTTTAAGATGTTCAAATGATTCCATACATTCCTTGGAAAATACGAAAGGAGTATCTTTCTCTAGGAGATGGGTCATATGCCGGGCTATTTTGGAGAAGTCTTTAATAAATCTCCGATAGAAGCCGGCATGACCTAAGAAACTCCGAATTCCTTTGACTGAGGTGGGAGGAGGTAATTTAGCAATAACATCAACTTTACCACGATCCACCTCAATACCATTCTTAGAAATCTTATGGTCGAGGACAAAACCCTCTTTAACCATAAAGTGACACTTCTCCCAATTTAAGACAAGATTGGTGTCTTCGCACCTTTTGAGCATCTTGTCTAAATGGGAGAGGCAAGAAGAGAACGAATCCCCGAAGACCGAAAAATCATCCATAAAAACTTCCATGGTTTTCTTAATCATATCATGAAAGATTGCGACCATACACCTTTGAAAAGTTCCCGGGGCATTGCAAAGAGCGAAAGGCATCCTACGGTATGCAAATGTCCCATAAGGGCAGGTGAATGTGGTCTTTTGTTGGTCTTGGGGATCGATAGGAATTTGAAAGTAACCAGAAAAACCATCAAGAAAACAATAGAATTCATTCCCAGCTAAACGTTCTAGCATCTGGTCCATGAAAGGAAGAGGAAAATGGTCTTTATGGGTGGCATCATTTAATTTTTGATAATCGATACAAACACGCCAACCCGTGACCAATCTGGTCGGAATTAACTCATTATTATCATTAGTAACCACCGTCATATCACCCTTCTTGGGTATGACGTGCACAAGACTAACCCAAGAACTATCCGAGATAGGGTAAATCAATTCAGCATCGAGAAGTTTGATAACTTCTTCTTTAATAACTTCATGAATTTTTGGATTTACCCTTCTCTGGTGCTGGACAGCAGGTTTAAAGTCATCTTCCATCAATATTTTGTGGGTGCAAAAATTAGGATCAGTGCCCCTGATGTTAGATATTTTCCAAGAAATTGCTCGTTTGTGTGACTTTAAAACCTTAATAAGCTCGTCCTTTTCCTCACTCTTCAAGTCTTTAGCGATAATTATGGGTAAATTTGAAGTTCCCTCTAAAAACGCGTACTCGAGGTGGGAAGGTAAGTCTTTAAGTTCTACTTCATGAGGTTCTTCAACGGAATATTTAGCCTTTTTGGTCTCGTCATTTTCAAGCTTTTTCGGAGGGAGATCTTTTGTCAAATCATTATTTAACAATTGTTCAAGAAAAAGAATATCTCCCTCTGAATCATAAATTCCATTATCAATTTCCGGTGAAATTGAATCATCAAGAGCAAGAAAAGCGTCGGTCTCCTCCAAGAGAAAATCACTATCCCCGAAGGGGGTAAGAGACGGGGAGAGAGAGCCGTGACAACAGAATCAGAGGAAGGAGTGGGACTGCCACTCAATGGATTAATTGATCTTTGAACATTTAACACTTCATGGAAATGATCCTCGCATGCTGTGTTAATGGTATCAATCTGATGGATTGACTCATGCTCATTAGGATATTTCAAAGTATTCCCAATATTTAAGACCAATTTTTCATCACCGACTCTTATAGTTATTTCTTCTTCGTAGACATCAATTAAAGCACGAGCCGTCCTCAAGAAAGGTCTCCCTAAGATAAGGGGAACACGAGGATCGACTTTATAGTCTACAACAACGAAGTCAGCAGGGAATGTGAACTTTCCCACTTGTACGAAGATGTCCTTAGCTATACCAACCGGGTAAGCAACCAATCGATTAGCTAGTTCGAGGGTTATTCGAGTGGGTTTCAGTTCACCAAGCTTTAGCTTTTCCCATACAGAAAGAGGCATCAAATTGATGCTGGCACCTAGATCGGCTAGGGCCATGCATCCTTCAAGCTCGTCGAAATCACAAGGAATGAGGAATTTCCCAGGGTCTCCAAGTTTTTTGGGTAACTTTTTAAGGAGGACCTCTGAGCAATTCTCATTAAGAGGAGTATTAGCCAATTCTAGAAGTTTCTCCTTATTCGTAAGGAGATATTTCAACATTTTAGCATATTTTGTCATCTGAGCTAAAGCTTCAGCAAAACTGATATTGATGTGAAGTTTCTTGAACATTTGCAAGAACTTGTGTATTTGGATATCAGATTTGTCTTGTAGCTTTTCCTTGTTCAACCTCGAAGGATAAGGAATGGGAGGTTGATGAGGGTTTCGCTCAGGGATCTCTTTTGGTTTAGAAACGGGAGTCGGCTGGATTACTGGAGGTGGAACTCGTGCGGTACTTCTTGAACTTGAAAATTTCACCTGGTCCATGGTAGTCTCCGGGTCTCGTTCCACCTCCTTAGAAGAAAAAGAAGGAGTAGGTGGAGGAACTGAGGGTCCAGCTAAAGTAATACCACTCCGTGTGGTAATTACTTTAAGGTCTTCCCTAAGATTTGTGACGGTGTTGCTAGGAAGCCCACCTTGAGGTTTTTCACTTAAAGCCTTTTCCATTTTTGTCAATTGATTTGCTAATAATTGAAACTTAGCATCAGACGCAATCATATGTTGTCTTAACAGCTCATCCGTAGATGGAGTATTTGGAGCTTGGTTAAAATGTGTCTGAGCTTGATTTTGGTTGAAATTTTGACCTTGGTTTTGATTAAATCCTTGATTTTGATTGAAATTATAACATTGGTTAAAATTTTGTCCTTGGTTGTTTTGATTAAACCCTTGATTAGAACGATTTTGAAACTGTTGAAAACTTTAATATAATTTATGAGAACCATCTACTTATAAGTTTTCTGAACCGTTTAACGACTCAAGGTTGTTTAGACCTTGATCTAGGATAAGCTATGATAAGCATGATGATAATATTGGCGGAATATTCAAATGAAAGAATCAATACTATCACAACAAGGTTTTGTCAAAAATTTTCTTTGTTATGAAACTCAGCCCTAATGCTATGTGATCAAATATAGCACGGTTACTCTACAACAATAACAGGGATCAAGGAAAACCTTGATTACCTTGAGGCTAAACAAACCTAATCAACATCAGACCCCTCATCTGATGTTTCCACACACTCACTGTTTTTGGTGCATTACATTTTAACACACTTGGTGTTGTTGTAGTTTGTAAATACGAAGCACCTTGGTGATTAAATTCTAACCACCCTTTGATGTTCACATTATTTCACTGTGAAGCATAAAATTTATCTAAGGGTAAGATCTTTTATAGCACCAAAGAGATCTTTTACAATATGATAAGTCTTGTCTACTACTTGCTTATGTATGATAGTCATTAAGATACAACATGTATCTTTGTTTACAACTTGTTTAAATGATGACACAACAAAGATATTTATCTAAAGTGTCTTTGACTTTTGTGTATACTTATCCAACCAGCAAGCAGACTTAACATTCGAAGAGCAGACTTAATTTGGTACTTACCAGAATTAATCACTAGACTTAACCAGCAGACTTAACCAGCAGACTTAACCAACAGATTTAACCAGCAGACTTAATATGGTACTCACCAGAATTAACCAGCAGACTTAATGTACTTGGTGTATTTTGCTTATCATTTCAGTATTCTTCATGTTTCATTCTTCTTGTTCTGTGATCATCAAATCTATGAAAATATAAAACCCAACAATATTCCCCTATTTGATGATTACAAAACAAACACATTCTTGTACGAATTTCCCTAGACAAAGTAGAGAAATTGAGATAACTAAATCTCACCTTGAATGAAACCATACTGTCTTCCCCTTAATCTATGCTATCCACCACATCTCTTCCCCTTTTTGTTATTGATACGTGCGATGTGTCGTTGCGGTTTAGCAGTATTAATGCCTACTCAAGTTTTAAATTTATATTTAGCCGACTTATCAATAACACACACACTTAACGAGCAGTGTACCCGGTCAGTATGAATGTACCCGGTAAGTATTAATGCCTACTCAAGTAAAGTAAGATATGACCTGTGCAGGAGATGCGTCGCATCTCAGGATGGAGATGCGCCGTATCCTCTGCGGCCTGACTAACTCGACACAAAAACAGAAAATTAAAAATTTCTCCGGGTTGTCTCCCGGTCAGCACTTGTCTTTATTCCAGAGTCTTCAAGTTAGACTCACGTTCAGCTCATCACTCCATTACTTCAGGTTCAAACTCCACCACCTCGTTCTCATTATCCTCAATTTTATTATCAAAGTATTTCTTCACACGTTGCCCGTTTACTTTGAATATATAACCATTTTTATCGCATATTTCAATAGTTCCATAAGGATACACTTTCTTGACAACGAACGGACCCGTCCATCTTGATTTAAGTTTACCAGGATACATCTTTAATCTGGAATTAAATAGTAGCACTTTCTCTCCAATAGTAAACGTTTTATCCCCACGTAACCTCGAGTCATGCCATCTTTTAGTTCTTTCTTTGTAGATCTTAGTATTTTTGTAGGCCTCATCTCTTAGTTCATGGAGTTCATTAAGTTCCATGAAATGGTTCTTCGTTGCAGCTTCCATATCCATATTACAATTCGTCAAAGCCCAATATGCACTTTGTTCAATTTCGACCGGTAGGTGGCATGCTTTTCCGTATACAAGACGAAATGGAGTGCATCCCGTTGGTGTCTTATAGGCTGTACGGAATGCCCATAAAGCATCATTTAACTTGTCAGACCACCCTTTCGGATTATATCCAGTCGTTTTTTCAAGAATTCGCTTAATAGCCCTATTGGTTACTTCAGTTTGCCCATTGGATTGAGGATGGTATGCGGTGGAAACCCTATGATATACTCCATATTTTTGCAAGGCTCTTCCCAGATGGTGATTACAAAAGTGTGTTCCCCTATCACTAATCAATGCCTTAGGAATTCCAAACCTAGAGAACAAACTTTGCAAAAATTTAAGTACTACCTTGCTGTCGTTTGTTGGTAATGCTTGCGCTTCGACCCATTTTGATACGTAATCAACAGCAACCAAAATATATTTATTACCTTTAGATTCAGGAAACGGTCCCATGAAGTCCAATCCCCATATGTCGAAAACTTCACATACATGGATATAATTTTGCGGCATTTCGTTTCTTGATGTTATATTCCCGGATCGTTGACATGCATCACATCCTTTTATATAATCTTTTGCATCATCCAACATAGTGGGCCAATAAAATCCCGCATCAAGGATCTTTCTTCTTGTGATGACTGCACCGTGATGTCCCCCCCGTTGGCCCTGAATGGCAATGTGCCAATATTGCTGGGATGTCATCACCATCTACGCATCTTCGTAAAATATTGTCAGGACATAATTTAAAGGCATAAGGTTCATCCCAAATATACTCGCTAGCGCGAGTTAGAAACCTTCTTTTCTCGTCGGATGTTAGCCCTTTTGGAATTTCATTTGCAACAATAAAGTTTATATAGTCGGCATACCATGGTCCATTATTATTGCTCTTAATTCCTACCATCATAAGGTGTTCATCAGGAAAGTCATCAGCTATTTCCCTTTCGTCCAGTACCTCCATATCAGGGTTTTCAAGTCTAGATAAGTGGTCAGCAGCTAGATTCTCGGCACCCTTTTTATCTTTAATTTCAATATCGAATCCTTGGAGCAATAAAACCCACCTAATAAGCCTTGGCTTGGCATCCTGTTTATTGAACAAATACTTCAAAGCAGAATGGTCAGTGTAAACCATAGTTTTTGACAATATAAGATATGATCTAAATTTATCGAATGCAAAAACTACTGCTAAAAGTTCTTTTTCCGTGGTGGTGTAGTGTTCTTGGGCATTATTCAATGTTTTGCTAGCATAATAAATTGGCTTAAATTTCTTATCTATCTTTTGGCCAAGTACAGCTCCAACAACATAATCACTAGCATCACACATTAGTTCAAAAGGCAAATTCCAATCCGGCGAAATTATAATAGGTGCGGAAGTTAGTTTTTCTTTAAGTATATTAAATGCCTTTTTGCAATCTTCAGAAAAATCAAACTTCGCATCTTTTAGCAATAATTCGGTCATAGGCCTAGATATCATTGAAAAATCCTTTATGAACCTACGATAAAATCCGGCATGCCCTAAAAAACTTCTAACACCTTTTACATTAGTGGGGTAAGGTAGTTTAGCAATTACATCAATTTTAGCTTTATCGACTTCTATACCTTTCCCAGAAATCTTATGTCCTAACACAATTCCCTCTCTAACCATAAAGTGACATTTTTCCCAATTAAGAACAAGGTTAGTTTCTTCACACCTAGCAAGCATTTTATCAAGTTTAAAGAGACAATCACTAAATGAGTTACCGAATACCGAGAAGTCGTCCATGAAGACTTCTGATGAGTGGCCTTTTACTCATCATTTTATACCCGAAAAACTCCACAAAAACGACCAAAAACACCCAAATGGACCATATAATGTTACAAATATCCTTGGATTGTGTTTTGTGTGTTGCAGGTACAAAAGGATTGAAAACGAGGCAAATACGGACAAAACCGAGCGTGATTTGGAAAAGAGCCGAAAACTGAAGCCGGGAAAGACGTTTTTCATGCGGATTTTATTCGAGCTCAAAAATCTCACAATGGCCCTTGGATTATTTTTAGTTGGCAAAAAAAAATGGTCCTCGGATTAACTTTACAAATACGGCAGAAATGGTCCTTGAGGTTTCTACATTTACAACTTTGGTCCTTATGGTTAAATCCCATCCATATTATCCTAACCTATTATCACTACCAAAATTAAACTCTAATCCCATACACAACCGGACCAAACAAATGCTAAACCTTATTATTCCACCACCGACCCACACCTAAACTAAAACCAGCCCATCCCAACATTGAACCCTTACAACCCCACTACCGGCCCAACACTAAACTTAAGCCCACAACCCACTAACACTTAGACCCGACCCACACTCGATATTAGCTAACACCGGGGTAAATAAAACCGGTCAAATCCCCTTTCCTTGGTCAATATCCAAATCGAACAAACCCTAATTCCCCCAAACCCACCATTTATCTTCTTTAACCTCCCATCTATCCCGCCCAATTAAACGCTAATCCCATGTCACTCTCACCACCACTACCATCCAAAACCTTTGTCCATGGTCCCCTCACCTCCACCTCATCGATCCGCACCAACCAAAGAAAATCAACGTTCGAGATTTAATGATGTGGTGACCAAGAAACGATCCAAGGGCCAAGGAAGAAGCACAAACGCACAAAGGAAACACTCTCACATAGAAAGCACAACTCGTAGGGTTTTGTAATTTTTTTTAAGTAGTATAAATAGAGTGAGAGTAGAGCCGAAAGTTTCTTTTTTTCGATAGGTTTTATTTAGCTTTTTTTTAAGGTATTTGTTTTTTTTAGCATTGTAATTTATTTCTAATTTTAATTTTAATTCAGTTTTTATTTAAAGTTTAATTTACTGCTTATTTTTTACCCCGTACTGCTTATTTATTGCTTCTTATTTAAAGTTCTGCGTAAATTTGATTCTATGTCGAGTGTTTGATGTAGTTTGATGTTTTATTTGTTTGATGTTTTATGTCTGCTTTATATAGTTTGATGTAGTTTTTTGTTGTTTGCTTAAAAAAATGCTTAAAATTATAAGTTGCTTTATTTGTTGTTAAGGTTCATTTTTTTTATATAGACAAAGTTGTTGCTTTATCAGTATAGTTTGTTTTCTTTTGAGCTTATCTGTAAGTTTTTGGCATCACTGATTGTGGTTAATGGTTTTAAGTTGTTGTTTTTAACACCTAAACTGAAAAAAAATTTATGTTATTAGTTGAAGTTATTAGTTGATTTAGCTTATTAGTTATGTAGTGAATTGTTTTTTTTTTCGTTTTGTTTTACCTCTTGTTTTCATTAGACACCAACTGATCCAACAAGAAGCTCATTAACAGCTTAATTGTGAGATAAAAAAATATTGCAAAAAGAAGATCTTGTCAAGTTTAAAAAGTTTTTGTATTGTTTGTTTAAAAAAAGAAAACCAAAGAAAAAAAAACAAATAAATAAAAATCAACTCTCAAAAGGTCCATGCCTGGGGTTCGAACCCAGGTCTGTGGATAAACAACACAGCAATCTTACCAAATGCTCTATCAATCTTTTTAGTTAAATCTATCTTTCTTATTTGTTTTAAACCCTTTTTTTTCTTTTTCTTTATAAGCTTTAATAAGCTGTTCCCGCTTATAACAGCTTATTTGCTTAAGCTCTTTCAAAATTCTTATTTTTCTTAGCTTAAAAATAGTTTAAAGTATTCCCTAAAAAATTTTCAGATTTTATCTTTTTCATTTAATATTTTTTATCAATTATTTTCTTTTAAATAGTTTTTAATTTATAAAAAATCATTTAAAAATCAAAAAAATTATTTTTCTTTTTTTTCCAAAATTTTCTTTTTATATTTAAGTCGTAGGAAAATTATTTTGATATACGTAGGATTAGTTTTTCAAATATTTTACGTTTTTACTCGTTCGTAGTTTATCGTTTACGTTATTTAATTTTCGTTTTAATAGATTTTAGTAACAAAACAAACTCTCGTCTTTTCAAGCACTTTAATACCAAACCGAAAACGATATCCTCAATTTCACGCCTCGCAGGGAGAACGACCCGGGTACACGCTTGCCCGGTTATTACAATTGGTTTGTTTTTGCGTTAATGGTTTCAAGTTGACTTTTCTTCGTGAGAAGTTTGACTTGTGATTACTTTGACCCGAAGACCAACCGATATCAAATTGGCGCCGCTGCCGGGGAGGTGTGTTGCGACAATATCGTCACGGTTTGACGATTAGTGACTTGAAGAACCTTCCTCGTGAAGTTTCGTATATATCTTGTAAATATATTTTATCCAAAAATCCAAAAAAAATTAAAAAAACCAAAAAACCCAAAAATATTCTTCTTTCCTTTCTTAACCTAATGTTCTTGGTGCATGCGCACACGTAATCGTAAACGTGCTGCCTCATTAGTCGAACCCGAGATTCGTACTAATCCCGATCCTCCCATTGATATAATGGCGGAGAATCGCACCATGCTTGAGCTTCTCCAAGCACCCACCGAGGGTTACGGAGATGCTATCGTTGTTCCCCCGATCGTTGCCGAAAATTTTGAACTTAACCCGGCTTTACTATCCTTAGTAACGTCGAATCAATTTTACGGTTTCGAGAGGGATGACCCGCATTCCCACATTCGATGGTTCAACAAAATTTCATCGACCATCAAATGTAGGGATGTTCCTCCAGACGCAATCAAATTGCTTCTCTTTCCTTTTTCTCTTGAGGGGGCAGCCCGGATTTGGCTTGAAAAACAACCCCCTCGTTCTATCTTAACTTGGGAAGATCTAGTGTCGAAATTTGTGAACGAATTCTTTCCACCTTCAAAAACCACAAGTTTAAAAAATGAAATTACCAAATTTACTCAAAAATTTGATGAATCTTTTAGTGAAGCGTGGGACCGTTTTAAAGAATTACTTCGCAAATGTCCTCACCACGGTTTTTCCGAGTTACACCAAATTGATACTTTTTACAATGGATTGAACCAAACCGACCAAGATTCTCTAAACGCCGCCTCCGGTGGTTTTATATTGAATCGGACTACGGGAGCTGCTTTGTCCATCATCGAGAACAAGTCAAAGGTTCGCACTTCACGAAGCAAACCGATTGTTTCCCAAGTGAGTGCTTCGCCTTCTTGTTCACATCCGGTAAATACTTCTAGCACGGATGCTAGAATTGACAAGCTCACGGATTTAATCCAAGCTTTGGTGCTCTCCACTCAGAAAAATTCTTCTTCTTCTACCCCACAAGCTTCTCCACCCGCTCAAGTCAAAGCGGTGGAAGAAAGTTGTGTCACTTGTGGTGGTCCTCATGCTTATTATAATTGTACCGCCACCGATGGACGGACTTTTACAAGCAATGCCGTAGCCGGGTCTTACAATCAAGGAGGTACTCAATACCATCCTCAAATTGACCCGAGCTATCGTGCTAACTATCAAGCAGGACCACCCGGTTTTTCTCAACCAAACAATCAAAACCGATTTAATCAAAACCAAAGTAGGGGGCCAAATGTTCCATATCAAGCCCCTACTAATCAATACCCGACCCAAGGGGTCAATTTCACTCAAGGGTATCAAGCTCCAAATTACCCTGCCCCGATTTCTTCCTCAAATGATCTTGCAAATTACATTAAGACAAATGAGGTGAAAATTAGGTCCATGCAAAATCAAATCACAATTTTGAAAAACGATTTTCAAAATGCTTTGACTAAGCAGGGTAATGAGCTCAAAAGCAAAATTGATCAATCGCAAACAAAGATTGAAAACATGTTTGATACCCTCATCCATCAATTTCAGCAAGCTAATTTAGCTAATCAAGCTTCTACTTCAGGAACTCTCCCAGCTAATACAATTCTTAACCCAAAGGGAGAGATGAAAGCTGTTACCACCCGAAGTGGTAAAGCTTATGACGGACCCTCGATTCC
Source organism: Artemisia tridentata subsp. tridentata (assembly GCA_021014915.2). Taxonomy (NCBI): domain Eukaryota; kingdom Viridiplantae; phylum Streptophyta; class Magnoliopsida; order Asterales; family Asteraceae; genus Artemisia; species Artemisia tridentata. The sequence continues at coordinate 106,445,293 of CP139506.1, read as the reverse complement.
TACTCCTTCTCCGGTGAAGGAAGTGGAACGAGAGGAGGAGGTAACAAAGGACAAGGTGCACACCTCAAGCCCACAAAGTACCGCACACGTCCCACCTCCAGTACCAATTCCGGAACCCGATGTTCCGAAGACAAATTCTAAGCCTTCAATACCATATCCTTCAAGGCTTAATGATCAAAAGCATAAAGAAAAAAACAATCAACAAATGGAAAAGTTCTTTCAAATCTTCAATGAGTTGCATTTCGACATAAGCCTTGCAGATGCTCTCGTTCTTATGCCAAAATTTGCATCTAAACTTAAAAGTTTGCTAAGCAACAAGGAAAAGTTGTCGGAGATGGCAAAAACCCCCCTAAACGAGCAATGCTCGGCGGTTATCCTCAAAAAGCTTCCCGAAAAGCTCGGAGACCCCGGCAAGTTTTTAATCCCATGTGATTTCTCGGGGATGGTTCAATGCTCCGCCTTGGCCGATCTTGGCGCTAGCATTAACCTTATGCCACTCTCGATATGGGAAAAATTGTCTCTTCCAAAGCTTACACCTACTTGCATGACACTCGAGCTAGCGGACCGTACCATTACTCATCCGCTGGGAATAGCCGAGGACGTTGTTATGAAAGTAGGAAAATTTCACTTTCCCACTGATTTTGTTGTGGTGAACTTTGATGCTGATCCTCGAGTTCCACTCATTTTGGGTAGAGCTTTCTTAAGAACGAGCCGTGCTCTCATTGATGTGTATGCTGAAGAATTAACCATTCGTGTTGATAATGAAGCGGTCACGTTTAATATCAATCAGGGGTCTAAATGCAACGTTGCTACGATTGATCAAAAATCTGATATACTTTCAAGATTTACGGTCAAGAGTATGTCACAAAAACGTGCTGAGCTTAAAGCAAAGAAAATAGCCCCTGGTTCAAGTCAATGGTTTAAGAGTTGTGCTGAAGTTAAAAGTGTTCTTGATTACGATGAACACGAATCGGAGGATACAACGGAAGTGGTGAAAACTGCTAGCTCTAAGAGCGCACCACTTGCCCCACCTCCGGAATCGGTTTATCGTATCGATATTTCAGCACCACTCATTTCCGACTCTTCCCATCCTTCTCCTCCGTTTGAGGGAAGTGATATCTATAAGGAAGAGCTCGAGGTTTTCTTGTTTGATGCTCCAATTTCACCGGAAATTGTTGAGCCCGATTGTGATCCGGGGGGAGACGCTCCGTTGTTGGAAAAAATGATATTTGATGAACCATTATTTTCTCTCCCCCCGAAGAAAGTTGTTATTGAGGAAAAGCAGTCTGATCCTGTGGAGCTCGAGCTCAAGGATGCTTTTCCCGAATATGAGAGTTTTGTGTTTGATGACAAAGAGGAGAGTAGTGGCAGTCCCACTTCTCATCCTGATTATTCACTCTCGGCTTACGAAGCCTTTTCCTTTGATATCGATCATTCGGAAGAGACGGGTAGTGGCAGTACCACTTCCCATTCTTATATCTCTCTTCCAGAATATGATTCATTTCATTTTGATATGAATGATTGTTATCATGAAGAGTTCTCCAATGAACTCTTTCATTTATCTCCTCCGGAATATGATCATTTCTACTTTGATCTTGAGGATGATACTAGTGTGGGGGGAGGTGTGCTTGATTATAAGAATTTACTTATTGAAAATTTCATCCCAACCCTCCCTCCCGTTGAAGAAAATATTGCTTTTGATGATGGAGAGTTTTTTATGATAGTCATAAAAATCTTGCTTCTCTTCATCACATATGGTGTGATTTCTCTTTCCCTTTTCAACTACGGGAATGAGGACACCATATTTGACCCCGGTATCGCCCCTAATAGTTTTTACTATTAAAATACCGCGGGTGTATCTCATCGGAGTGGAACTTTCATATGCTTCAATGTTTATCCAAACATTTTGAATGAAAGTCCGATGGAGATTGTTTCTTCCACTTGCTTCCCCATGGACAAATGAATTCGGGGTCGAGTCAGGCTCGTGACTCGGTTAGCAAAAACAAGCGCTTCGTGGGTGGCAACCCATGCTTATCTTCTATCTTCTTTCTTATTTCTAACACTAAGTGTGGGGGAGTTCCTCTACTTGTTGCTTTGTTGTTGTATGTTTGCCTCTGTTTTCAGGATTCCCGTAGATTGTGATGATTGACGCGCCTGTTTTCAATCCAGCCGCCCAATATCCTATCTTTGTGTTTATTGATTATCCAGGGATATCTTAAAAATCCTTTTTGTGAAAACAAGATTTCGTTTCCACACTTAGCTAGTAGTCTTACCCTTTTACGTTCTATAGTTTCGGCTCAGGCCGGTACTTTGAATATTGAGGGCAATATTCAATTCTAAGTGTGGGGGGGAATTCTTGCGAATTTGACCCAAATTTTAAAATTTTCACATATTGTACCTTCTAGTCCCCTAGCACCCCCGTTTTGAGCAAAAATTTTAAAATTTTTATCGTATTTTGCATGAAAAAGAAGTGCTTGGCACAATAAAAATAATTTGCTATACATTAATGCTTCGGTATTAATAGAAGTTTAGACTTGATTAGGCTAGAACAAGGGGAATCCCGACTCTGCTAGAGTGTTGATCTAGCTGCTACCCTTAACGTTTAGGCTAAGTTTTTGCGAATTGTGCAAATGAAAATGCTAAGCGTGGAGTAGTTGGTTCTCTTTAGAGCTTATATAAGTAATCTATGGCTTTTCCTCCCAGAAGATCCTAATCTGACTAAAATTAGTGCTATTTTCAAACTTTTGAACGCAAAAAACCGTTTTTGTTAAGCAAATAAATTTTTATACAATCTTGATTTAGAATACTAGTTCAAAGTTTTATTTAAATTTTAGAACAAGCATCCTTTCTTACAAACGTAATAAGAATGCAAAATGAAAGTGAGCAATTGCTTGAAAGTTGCAAAAGTTAAAGTTTAAGTATGAATAAATAAGTGCTCTAAGCTACGGATTCGAGATCGGGCCTTGGATCCTTAATTCCAAAAGGCGTTTAGGTCTTGGCTACCCTCTTGCACCGGCCCTTGGACCCTTAATTCTGAAAGGCGTTAAGGTCTTGGAACTCTCCGTTGTAACGGCCCTTGGATCCTTTATTCCGAAAGGCGTTAAGGTCTTGGAACTAAACCGTGAAGCTCCGTCGTTTAGGGTACACAAAAAAAAAAAAAAAAAAAAAAAAAAAAAAAAAAAAAAAAATGTTTATGTTTGTCTATAAATAAGTGTGAGAAACTTGCTTCTTCTTAAATTTAAATCGAAAGTTGAACTAGTATTCGTCAAAATTGTCTAAAAATTGGACGGTGATTTAGAAATTGTTGACTTCAAAGATCCCGTGAGCTCCGATACTATTCTCGAGGGTGTAAAAACCTAGCCTCCTAAGTTTACTAAGGATAAGCTGAGAAGAAAGTCGCTACATGGAGTGATCTCACCTTTGATTCTCTAATTTCTAAATCATTGTCGGTTTTTAACCCTAATAAATGTCGATTTTTACGATCAAAACTTTGAAAACAAGCACACGCACTTAACTTATGAATAATTGTGGGAGTGAAAAGTTAAGTCTCGGCTTACATAGGTTGCTAATATAAGTAGTGTTAGCATTTTACAAAAACATTTGCACAAGGGTTTTAGACTTAGTTGGGAAGTATAAAAAGAGTATGACGATTACAATTTCCCGGAGTCACCCATTTTGTGTGATTCCCGTTCCATGATGCCATTTTTGATAATCAAGCATGATATTTACGTTTTATCTCGTTTAATTTACTTGCATTTTATAAAGTCAAAACGGGGTGTGATATTTTTGGTAACTTTGATATTTTTGATCCTTTCATTACTTTATATGATCGGATTGCTAGGGACTAGCAATTGCTTAGTGTGGGGGATTGATGAGTGGCCTTTTACTCATCATTTTATACCCGAAAAACTCCACAAAAACGACCAAAAACACCCAAATGGACCATATAATGTTACAAATATCCTTGGATTGTGTTTTGTGTGTTGCAGGTACAAAAGGATTGAAAACGAGGCAAATACGGACAAAACCGAGCGTGATTTGGAAAAGAGCCGAAAACTGAAGCCGGGAAAGACGTTTTTCATGCGGATTTTATTCGAGCTCAAAAATCTCACAATGGCCCTTGGATTATTTTTAGTTGGCAAAAAAAAATGGTCCTCGGATTAACTTTACAAATACGGCAGAAATGGTCCTTGAGGTTTCTACATTTACAACTTTGGTCCTTATGGTTAAATCCCATCCATATTATCCTAACCTATTATCACTACCAAAATTAAACTCTAATCCCATACACAACCGGACCAAACAAATGCTAAACCTTATTATTCCACCACCGACCCACACCTAAACTAAAACCAGCCCATCCCAACATTGAACCCTTACAACCCCACTACCGGCCCAACACTAAACTTAAGCCCACAACCCACTAACACTTAGACCCGACCCACACTCGATATTAGCTAACACCGGGGTAAATA